>PRKT01000151.1:158512-181819 GCA_003671525.1 Saccostrea glomerata | reverse complement strand
GGGGGGGGGGGTAGGGGAGGACACAATTTGGGAACAAAATTTTACCTACAAATATCAAGGAATTTTTTTTCCCAAGAACAGAAAAGCCATGTTTAAGGTAGTCCGATCTTCAGGTTTATAAAATTAGCAGTAAAGTAATCAAAAATACTCATAAAAGTATCTCTGAATCCATGAAGTTATGTAAATTTATTCACAGTATTTCTTTAAAGTTAAAGATTAAAGTTTATCATATTATATAGGGAAAATTGTCAAATCTCCAATATTTTTGCAGAAAAAGCAAATTGGAATATCATCAATATCATCAATGCATTTTCTAATTGTAAATTGATCAACAAATATATTTTAGGTTAAGGATATCCGATCCTCAGCCAGGAAGGATAACTCCAAATATTAATATTAAAATTAAGTTTTAGAGAAATAAAATTTTATTGAATCCGGCCTTAGATACCAATGCTTATTAGTATGATGTGAAATAAGAGGTGATTTGTGGTGTCTTGCTATGACAGCAAATGCCTTTTACACTATTTATTATAGAATACATGAGGGAAATAGAAAACAAAAAATACCAAGTACATAAGTATAAAAATTATGACAATTTCTCTGAATGCCTGGATACCTATCGTATTTTAAGGTAGTCCGATCCTCAGGTTTCTAAAATTAGCAGTTAGGTTATCAAAAATACTCATAAAAGTATCTCTGAATCCACAAAGTTATGTAAATTTATCCACAGCAAATTCTTTAAAGTTAAAGATTAAAGTTTATCATATTATATAGGGAAAATTGTCAAATCTGCAATATTTTTGCAGAAAAAGCGAATTGGAATATCAGCAATGTATTTTCTAATTGCAAATTGATCAACAAATATAATTTAGGTTAAAAAAAAGTTAGGTATCCAGGCATTCAGAGAAATTGTCATGATTTTTATACTTATTTGGTATCTTTTGTCTTCTATTTCCGTCACGTATTCTATAATACATAGTGTAAAAGGCTTTTGTTATCATTGCAAGACACCACAAATCACTTCATTTCATATCATGCTAATAAGCATTGATAGCTAAGGCTGGATTACATAAAATTTTATTTCTCTAAAACTGTATTAATTTTTTCTTTCATTTTATAGGGTACAAATGTCAACTTTTATAAGACCTTTTCTAAGACTTCCAAAACCCTTGAATCTCATACAGATGGATAAAATGAAAATTACTGCATGAAAAAATTTCATTTTCAAGCCTCATTTTGATGCATTTCAAGTTAAATATTAATTTTTGGAGTTATTCTTCCTGGCTGAGGATCTGATATCCTGAATGATTAACGAACACTCTACAGCTATGGAGTGTTCGTAGCATTTGAACATTCTTAGAGGTAATAATGAATTTATAATTGGTACAAGTCCAATTAATAATTTTCAAAGTCAAGTTAAGAGCTGCATGATTAACTACATTAACAAAAAAGTCAGTGATTGAGAAATAATTATCGCAGTATGTAATTTATCAACTTCCTTTAAGTACAATGTGGAAAATTATTTATATACTGTGGAGGCGTTTGAGCTTTTATACGTCTGAGAACGTATACTATAATAGTTTGAGGAATGACGCTTTTTTCACCTCTGATATAAGAATTTCTGTATCATCACCTTTTCTTGCATTTATTTAATATTCGAATGTCGTTTCATTATTAGATCGTCGGTCCATTAGACTGATAGTCGAATAGTCGACTATTCGTTGACATCCTTAGTAAATATCTCTCAATTGATTCGAATGTTCTAAAATGAGATAAGTGATTGGCAAACAAGTTGGTAATGCAAAAATATAAGCAGTCTCGTTTAAATGTTCTATGGTCAATACAATTCTGCAATTGGTACTTATTGGGATTCCAATAGATTGTTGGAAGACCTGGTATCCAAAAACCACATAGATATTGTCAATCAAAAACCCCGGCAGCTTGTTGATGTCAATTTCAGACTACTTATGTGTATAATTAGATTTTTTTCTTCAAAATTTCAAATAATCTCAAACAGCCTTCTGTTGCCTTGGAATGCCAAAAATGCATTCCAATATTCATATTTTGGTTATGCTGTCTTGGATCGTTAATTGATTGGTGAAGAAGATTATGAGTAATTTATATGGTTAATAAACGAGTATCATAAAATAGTACAGGAACAACTACAAAAAAGTGGCGCCGTAAAACAAAGAATCATTTAGTCCTTGAGCATACGTTAACAATTTTTTAAGGTTCATTTCCTTGACAATAAATAAAAGAAACAAATGTGTAGTAGAAGATATTTTACTAGGGTATTATAGCAACATGCACATAGCATAGAAATACGAAAATACAAAATATTAATGTACATACTATGATACTTAAAAAGTATTTAATATGCAGAAAATATTTATTACTGTATATGTGTACAGCATAAAAGGTTTTATTTGTAATAACGTATTTTTCCAAACTGCACAGTGGCAAACAGTATAGAAACATTAATTTCACTATTTACACTTCATTATAGTGATACAAGAGAAGAAAAGTTCAAAAACTATACTCTTGAACCAAGAAAATAAACCATTATCAACCCGTTTTTGGATAATACCTATTTATTTATCCAATACATTTTGTGGTAGGCGGCATATTTTCCCGTTGAAGAAACACCAAAAATATCTATGTAAATTGAAGAAGCAAAGTCTGTATCAATGGAAATAGTATGATTTAAAGTATAAGTGGGTTTCAACAGATCCGAATAGCCTCTGTTTTTGCCGACGGACACAATAAACGCGATAGATCCTTCAATTCTTTCATCAAAGACTTTGCTCCAATCAATCGTATATTCTTCACTTGACATTTTCTTTACAATTACGCTGTAACCTAAAAAAAATTCTTTGATGCATAAATCACTTAAATCAATTACACGAGAGAGAGAGAGAGAGAGAGAGAGAGAGAGAGAGAGAGAGAGAGAGAGAGAGAGAGAGAGAGAGAGAGAGAGAGAGAGCGAGAGAGATATTTACCTGATAACTTTGGTGCTCTTCCATGTACCTTGATGGTATTGTTAGAAGGTTCGCTTGCAAGTCCACCAACATTTACCGCCCTTACTTCAGCTCTGTAGACGTCGCCGTCAGCGCCGTTTATATCTACAGAAGTATACGTTTTGGCTCCAACACTTTTCCATCTTTGAATTATTGACTGTCCCTTCTTTATCTGAGTTTCATATTCCAGTACACCGGAAACATCTTCAAACCCCTTCCATCCAAAACAAATCTGTGATTTATTTGATTGCGTAGGTGAGGCAGATTCTTTATGCTTGATCGAAATATAATTGCTTGGTAAAAAGAATACTTCTGAAGCTAGATTTTCTGGGCGATTGTATGAAATGATCACTGGTCCATGTGTTTTTGAGTTCCTGAGCTCCACTCCATTCGTACATCGAACGCTGACGTAAATACGCGTGCCATGTTTTAAATCAAGATTTGATAGAACGCAAGATGTAGTAGTTTCACTAGCACCCCAGTTGATTGTTGTTGTAGAAAAGGGAAGGTTACCTAGAAATTTTGGAAAGAAAAGGAAGACACACTCATAGCAACGATACTATTTATTTGAAAATAATTCATTAAAAATTAAAGTCTGCTAATATTATTCCTCAATAAAATTAAAAGATGTCTGAAAATCGGGGTAAAAAATCATTGAAAGGAGAAGAAACTTACCAGCCGCGCACTCACAACTAAGAATATCACTTTCGACGTCGGTAGATATCCATTTTAACTCCATTGTTGTAAAAGTTTTATTTATCAACACTTCGTCTGTGTCATTAAATGATAAATTAGAAATATTTCCTTCTAAAATTGTTCCATTTATGGTGATGTATTCTTTATATTTTATATCAATCTTCAAGTCTGAAATGTTTGGCATAGTATGATCAATAACAAGCGGTTTCGACTTGAAAAAGGATTTCAAACCAGCATTATTTTCAACAATTGCATTAAGGTAAACACTGCTGTTATGCGGAACGTCAATCTGCACAGTGCCATCAACACCAATGGGAAAGGGAAGCAGTGGTCTAATTTGATACCCTGCATCTGTAGTACCAGCGCCAAGTAATATTTTCTTGATACCACTTTCGTAGTCTCGGATAAACATAGAAAATCGCAAAGTAGTCGGAGAAATCTGTGTTATTCTAAACGGGTAAGACGAAAGTCTAGACTCATTGCATACATGAAGAGAAAATGAAAGTCCTTCAGACACAGAACTCATTGTCATTGACAAACTGATATTTACTGGCCCTGACAGATGTGCCACAAAGAGATATTCAGTTGAAACCTGTCCGTTTGCATTTGTAAGAAGAGGTAATTCTTTACGGTCTTTTCCGATTTGAACGTGGACTGCACTTGACGGGATACGATGGAAAGATAAGAATGATAGTTTGTAAGTGTCGTTTTTTGTGATATTAACTGTGCCCGAGTAAATAAAGTGTGTATCTTCGAACAAAACAGAATGCGATTTGTTGGAGAAATTGAACGGAATTTTTTTGTATTGTATACATTCAAAGCCATATGGAGGTGTAGCGTCAATATGTATAGATTTGGAATGAATTGGACCAACCGAATGACCAACAGCGTCGTAGGCAATTGCAGATAATTGATAAAGATGGTTATGTTTCAAAGATATCCCAGTAAAAATATGGGAATTTGAAATTTCAGCATCAAGAATTTCTGTAAAAGCAACATCTTCATTGTTTTCCGACAAATATATTTTATAATTTCTGATATAAGAGTTCATATCATCAAAACCATGCCAAGAAATGCCTAATTCGTTAGTTGTTGATTGGTACTCCATATTTTTGTGATATCGAGTGTTGTATAGCACCCCAGCTGTAGGAATATCAAGATCAACTACAATTCCGTCAGACACGTGAGAGGTTTCCATGCCTAGAGTGTTAACGGCAATAACAGTAAAAAAGTATCTGATCCCCGGCTCCAGTGTCTTGCCATCAATATAATGAGATGTGGATACACCAAGATTTATCGTATCAATGTAGTCGTTACCTGTAAAAGAGAATATGTTTATAAATATTGATCAATCATAATCATTTTGCACCTCTAAAGCAACCCTTTACCAAAATTAGCAAAAATATGAAACAAATTGTATAGGATGCATATTCAGACGTTTAGCATTAATTTTGATACTACAGCCCATATTACAGAAAACAAAAACACCGACTTTTAATCATGTTGGATGCACTTACCATAAGGAATAGAGCCACCTGACAGTATGTACTTTTCTATTTTCGCACCACTTTCAGTAAATACACCATTCCAACATATAAGGAAATCATGAGTTGAATTTAGGTAATCGATGTCATCCTGAATACAGCTTTGAAGTGATTCCCGCACGGACTTCCCTCGCCGAATTCCTGGAGGAGTTGTGTCTACTAGGACAGGTTTTGATATGATTTCTTCATATTTACTTTCCGACAACCAAGCTCGAATATAAAATACATAGTACTCGTCATGTTTAAACGATTGACCATTTTTAAGACAGAACGTGACATTTTTAAAAATTCCATTATCTTTCCAAATACTTTCGATGTCTTTATTGAATACACCCGCGCCAACACTTTCGTGTTGAACACCGATACTCCACTCAAAGCGTTGGTAGTATGTTTTGGAATATATTGTCCAATACGAGAACATACAAGAAGACGACAATGTTACATCTATTTGCCCATTGAATCGACCGAAGGAAACAGATCTTAGCAAAGAGTTGTTATGTGCCTTTATGCACGCGTTCTGATCTCCATTTAATCGACATTTCTGTCCTAACACGGAACAAGTGCAATCGAAATTACAAGTATGTGAACGACAAAGATATCGTTGGATCTTAAGAAATCCGTAAGTGCGATTAACGGTTTCGGAGAACAAAATTACTGTGACCCTTGCTGTTTTGCTCCTCAACCCCACTTTGTTTATGGCAAAGACAGACAAAATTATAGAATCTCTATCTGAGATCTTTTGCGTTAAATTTATGGATAATTGTTGCATTTCTTTTTCTACATGGTTGATGTACACAATTCCTCCAGATAATTCCGAACCACTGAATGAAGCACTTATTGTTATTCCATACTGTTCTATCCCACTTTCGAAATCCGTGAATCCATACCACAGCAATTGAATTAAAGTTGCATTACCAACGTTATTCCACTTCATGGGGTTTCTAAACCCACCAATTTGGGGTGGAGAGGAATCTATTAAAACTAAATCAGACTTTGATTGTGTGCAAAGTCCAGCGGCATTGCAACAAGATACAAGTACACTATAGGCATCGCCATCCCTTAGTCTCTCTTCCTCAGATAATTTTATGGTTATATTATTTTCATTGCCATATACGATTCGATCCTGAACAGTTTTACCACTGCTATGTGATTTTAAGATGATTTCATTTGACTCAATATGACTTTCTAATTCCGAAAAATTCCACCGAACAATTATTATCGAGGGTTCGTACTGAGTGCCCTGACGATATGAAATTTGGGAGTTATCAATGTTTGCTTTCTCTACTTCTAAAGGGGGTGAGGTATCAACTCTAAACTTTTCAGAGGATCGTTGCGTATACAGTCCAACTCTGTTATATGCACGCAGTATAACGTATAAATTTGTTCCAATCGGTAAACTTACACCAGATTTTGTGATACGGTTCGTTAACAGCACATTTTCAAATGATGTTATATCGCACGAGTAATTTTTCTTACTGATACAGAATTCAAAGTGATCGAGATCAGAATGTGGATCTTGAAAACCGATCCATTGTGCTGAAATAGAAGTCCTGTAATAAAAAAGTAGATTCAATAAAGTTAATTAATTGAGAACTGGAGTAAAGATTTCGGTCATATCCCTTTTCTATTTAGCATATCCAAAATAAATAATCATTTCCTATTAAAGTTTAAATTACATTCCTTATAAATAAAAATATAATCATAGATGTACATAATGATACAATGAAAAAAATTAATGGAAGGGGTAACGAATAAAGGATTAGTTAATCAACAGAATACTGAAGAAGTCCCTGGAATTAAATTGTTTGTTAATTATTGTCCACTTCCTACTTATGACTGATATAATGCTAATGTCTATCACTTTGTTAAATATTATCCATCTCCTACCTATGACCGATATAATGCTGATGTCTATCGCTCAAACCGACATGGATCAGTCCTGGCACCGGAGGTGAGCTGTCAACTATGATGCCATCTGAATACTTCCTAGTGCACAGACCCGCCTGATTACATGCTCTGACAATAGTGTAATACTTCATCCCAGGTTCAAATAAACCCGTCCAGCAGTTCTCTTTGGATATAAAAATTAAATATATAAACATTTCCTCATAAAATATTCCTTTGATTCTTATTATTAAATTTTACGAAAAAATATCTTTAACATTTTTGCCTAATTGATCTTAATGATCCATAATTCTCATTCATTGATTTTCAGGAAATTCTAGAGTTAAAGTGAAGGATTTACTTTTACTAAGTCCAACAGATGTAAGTGGAAAAATATCATTTTCCTGATTTGGTATTGTCAGGCCAACTTCATAGTATGAAAGTTTTGTGTGAATGTCATGAAAACCATCCCAGCTTGCACATATGTAAGTCGTATTTAACTGGAAATCAACTTCAACCTAAAAACAAGAGGCCCATGGGCCACATCGCTCACCTGAGCACTGTGGCTAGGAAAAAGTAGAATTGGTTTATTATTGAAAAACTTCAATCCAAAAGTAGTCCCATGACCAATTATGGCTTTGCTATTCTTGAGAAGAAGATTTTTAAAGAATTTTCCCATACATTTCTATGTAAAACTTTGGTCGGCCATTTTGCCCCCGCCCTACCACCGTAGGTCATGATTTGAACAAACTTGAATCTACACTACCTGAGGATACTTCCATATATATATGATCAATTATGGCTTCGCCATTCTTGAGAAGAAGATTTTTAAAGAATTTTCCTATACATTTCTATGTAAAACTTTGGTCAGCCATTTTGGCCCTGCCTTAGCCCGGGGGGTCATGATTTGAACAAAATTGAATCTACACTACCTGAGGATGCTTCCATATAAATATGATCAATTATGGCTTCGCTATTCCTGAGAAGAAGATTTTTAAAGAATTTTCCTATACATTTCTATGTAAAAGTTTGGTCGGCCATTTTGGCCCCGCCCTACCCCTGGGGGTCATGATTTGAACAATTAACTTGAATCTACACTACCTGAGGATGCTTCCATATAAATATGATCATTTATGGCTTCGCTATTCTTGAGAAGATTTTTAAAGAATTTTCCTGTACATTTCTATGTAAACTTTGGTCGGCCATTTTGGCCCTGCCCTACCCCCGGGGGTCATGATTTGTACAAACTTGAATCTACACTACCTGAGGATACTTCCATATAAATATGATCAATTATGGCCTTGCTATTCTTGAGAAGAAGATTTTTAAAGAATTTTCCTATACATTTCTATGTAAAACTTTGGTCGGCCAATTTGGCCCCGCCCTACCCCTGGGGGTCATGATTTGAACAAACTTGAATCTACACTACCTGAGGATGTATCCCCATAAGTTTCATCTTTCCTGGCACAGTGGTTCTGGAGAAGAAGATTTTTAAAACATGCCATCAAATTTTCCTTAATTCCCAATTATCTCCCCTTGTGAGGGGACGTGGCCCTTCATTTGAACAAACTTGAATCCCCTTTACACAAGGATACTTTGTGGCAAGTTTGGTTGAAATTGACCAAGCGGTTCTTGGGAAGAAGTCGAAAATGTGAAAAGTTTACAGACAGACAGACGGACAGCTAGACAGACAGACGGACGGACAGACGGACGTCGGACAATATGTGATCAGAAAAGCTCACTTGAGCCTTTGGCTCAGGTGAGCTAAAAACCCCACAAAATATTCTATAAATGGAATTTGATTTAAAAAGGTTAATAATTTCTTCAAACGTTTCTACAATTGTTTTTCATCCCTGATCCCTTTTCACGGTGTACCTGGGAATCACCATCTTTCACAAAACCTCCAGATGGTGGACTACTGTCAACCAGAAATGGATGGGAATGTGAAGTTGTTGATAACCCTGCATTGTTTGTCACCTGTATAATTAATTTGAAAAGATCAATGAAGAATTTAGAAAATACATCTCTCAAACATTCTCCTTTATTTTTCACTTAAGAAAATTTTTTAAAAATCTTTTATCATCCCCAAATAGATAAAGATTGATTTTATTCTAAATAAATAATTTGATGTAATGAATTGATTGAAATGATTGTATAATTGTAAGACATTTTATAAACGTTCTATGTAGAGAATTACAAAATAAACATTATAATATCATAATCAATCAAAAATATACTTTACGGTTTCATTACCAGTAGATGTATGTAATATTCATATCCATCAATGATGGAATCAAGTGGTTCCTCTAATCTCCAAAAATTTCCGTCAACTTCTGTCAGTGGATAGACGTCAGCAGTGAAGTTAGAAGACCCTATTCCCACATGGAATGATTTGATGCCACTTTCAGGGTCATCAAAACCAAACCATGAAGCTGATATATCCTTGTGACTTGCTATATACTTGTGAATTTCCGTTATTCCGGCAAGCACTTGTCCAATAGTAGGTGGTGTATTATCAAACATAACGCCTGCTGATGAGCTCTGAACAAGATGACCGACTCTATCAGTTGCTGCAATTGATAATTATCTTTGATTAGTTTTCCGCCTCGAAAAAGTAAATTCTTATCATAAAACAACTTTGTTCTGTTGGCTTCCACAAAATATATTCATGTCTTCATATTAAAAAAACCAACATGTATCAATATTTTAGTAACAAAGTATGAATGTAATTCTGTAAATTCTTCCAAAGAAACAAGGAATTAAAAAGGATTACCTCTCACAGTGGCAAAGTACGTTACTTTGTTATTCATGGTTACGTTTGTAATGACTGCAGACGTAACTAAGCCCACATCAACAAAGGGTACCACATCTCTTCCACCAACATAGGTCCCTACAAAATAAGGGAATCTGCATTCTGTGTATTTTCCAATTTATTATTGTGAAGTTTTTCGTAGAAAGATTATGAGGTCAAATAAAATTACCTATGCAGTATTCATATTTTGCTATGCCTGACGGAAAGGGAATTTCAGCATTCTGTTCTATATCTGTAAAATTTTCCCAGGTTATCACAATCACACCTTCCGTATTAACGAAATATCCATTATCTGTAACAATGTTAACCTCTCCTGGAATGGGAGGGGAATCATCCACAATGATACCATTACCACAGACTTCAATTTCCTCTTTTTCTTCGGTAAATTTTTCGTATCTTAGAATTGTTTTGCTTGAATATGCACATATAAAATACCTTTTGTTTTCTTGAAATAGAATTCGTTTAAATTGTCCGACGCCATCGGAGGAAGAAGTCGTCTGCAGGCATGCAATGTCGTCGGAACAAGACAGGTTAGGTATACGCGGTTCCGTCATTAAATACCATTTGATATCACGACCAAATGCATTTGCAAGCACCCCTGATAACTTTGTATTCTTTGTAATGATATCAATTTCATTGTTATGTAATGTAGCCATATTCTCCCCAAGATATCTGCTATGTACAAAAGAACGGATATTTGCCATGTCATCGGAGTCTGCATTCATTTCGTAGACAATATTTGTATCCTCACTTCTGCCATCTTCTCTGCTTCTAATAATTTCACAATTAGTGATCGATTTGCCAGAAAGGCACACCCCTTTTACACAGGCAGAAACGGAGTGTTTTAAATAGATCGGAAGAGTGATGTTATAGATTACAGCCTGAAATTGAAAGCAATGAGATTCTAGTATAGTTAACTTGAAAGACTGACACTAAAGTTAGTACATGTATTTAACTACTACATGTGATTAGTGCATTATGTTATCTGGCAAGTTGTCAATAATTCTCATAACTAGATGCTGTCATGAGACAGTAATACCCGCACTAAGGTGTTTGCCTCTAAATGCACACTTCTTCATATTGGGCTTTACCAAGGAAAAAGTCATACATTCTCTGGCCAATATGTATATTTTGTCCACCTCCCAGCCATTTATAGTAATCTCTACAGGCAATAAACTCGCTTGATGTGAATTTTCAGCAATCTAACAAATAATTTTAATCAAGCGAGTTTATCTCGAGTAGAGACGACTATAAAGGGTTGGGAGATGGATAAAATATACAGATTGATTAAATAATGTGCCTAGAATTAGGGAGTGAAAGGTAGTAAATTGACCGATGCTGGAAAGTGGAGAAATTCTCCCCAGAAGTGCGCAAAAAATATTGCGCCGTAAATTGCACCTTTTTTGCATTACAGGATCTGCAGTCAAAGACTAATATATAAAACCATAACGCTACAGATCTGCAGCTAGTGACCATGTGACCCATGGGCCTCCATTTTATAGGTATTTCATATTCTTAATTCATTACCAGTCGGAAATTAAACTACAGAATTAAATTAATGATGTAAATTAGGTTTGATAAAGGGGGGGGGGATTTTTGGCACATAATTGGAACTTTTTAAATCTATTTTCTCATATAGATTAACAACAAATAATATTATTCAAATTAGTGTAAAGCGTTTTTGATGAATTTTTCAATATGTGCAAAGTTTATTTATATTTGATTAGGCAGAAACTTCTTGAAAGCTGCCATATACACAATCAATTTAATAGTCAACCCCCACCCGTCTCCCATCAACACACACACACAAACACACCTTATTTGTCTGTTTTTGCAAATAGGCCTAGATTGCAAAGCTAAAATAAAACATCTTTTGTAAATGATAATTTTCAATTTGTTCTTGCACTATACATGTATCTGAACACCTGCATCACATTGGGCTTGCGTCACGTACCCAACTTAAGTACTAGTTTTACCATTGGCATTATCATTTTAGATTTCACTGCACGTGCAGTAGGATACTAGTGTGCATATTTGCATATATGTCGGTAGGAATTATTTCATTTTGTGTTTTAACTGGATTATATTTCATGAAGATGACAGGGCCTAAATAATAACAATCGGTAAGTACAAGTTTTGGTATAGATTTGGGTAAAATAGTCTGAAATGCAAACGGTTAGGTTAAAGTTTAAAGGATCAAAGGTCATCCGATGCTACAATAGACGAATTTCACATTCTGAAGAGTTATCCCCCGTTATCAACGTTACATTCAGTTACAAGATCCCAAATTTTTTTTCTGGGAGGGACGGGGGGGGGGGTTCCAGACCAGAATTTCCTGAGAAGCAAGAAAAAAAAAGAAGTTATGGTTTGGTCTGTTTTCTAGGGTGGAGGGACACTTAGGGCATCCAAAGTCATTTTTATTTCCTCCAGTATATATTATAGTCCTGCAAATTCCGGGGGAAGGGGGGGGGGGTGTTGAGGGGGCGATCTCCCAATCCACTTCCCTGTCCCTGTAATGACAAATGATCATGTGACTCCTAAATAGTAGGAAACTTTTTCCATTTGACTATACATAATATTGTTTCTTGTGTTATTATGTTATGTAAATTTAATGGTATAAAGGTTATGAACCCCTAGAGGTCATCCCCACTCTCCTAATGAGCTGGAAATGTTCACAATATGACTGCATTAAATTAAATAAAAGTGCATCAATGATAAGATTACTTGACATTTTATTCATGAATTTGTGTCAACATATCTTCCTAGAATTAGGAATGAGAATCATTCAGAGATGGACCACATTAAACTATTTGTATAAACATTTTTTTTTTGCATACATGAACAAACAGGGGTCTGGGAAGGGGTGAGGGGAAGGATCGAGTTAATATTTCTTTACGTCTTAATGGTTGAAAACTCCTAAAATGAATGTTGACCTCAAATCTAACTTGTCCTCATTATTTTTCAAATGGTGGTGTCTCCATATGAGTGAAAAATTCCTGAGAGGGATGTTTAACAACAAACAAAATGACATAAAAACACAATATTGATTTGCGTTAAGAAATATGCAGGGGATTTTTTCCATCATAAATCTTCTTCTCAAGAACAGCAAGGGCATTCTTGTCCCCCATTTTGGGGAAAGGGAGGGGACACTAAATCTCATTTGTCTGTCAGTCTGTCCATCTTATTGACAGCTAGTATGTGCATCTGTCACAATAAATTTAACCTTGGTCATAACTTTTGAATGATAAGAGATAGTGCTTTCATATTTCACATGCACATTACCACAAAACTTTCTAAATATACTATGATTTTTTAACCCAAGTGAGACCTTGACCTTAAAGTTTTACCTACTTTCCAAAAAATAACATTTTAAATTGATCATTTTGAAAGAGAAAAGAAAGGGCATTCAAATTATACATGTTTATTACATGTGAAAAGACTTTTCTAAATATATCATGACTTTTGACTCTGTGACCTTGACCTAGAAGTTTAACCTACTTTTCAAAAATATTATATTGTATATATAACTTTTGATTCAAAAGAGATAGGACTTTCATATTTGACATGTACATTACCTGCAACAAAATGTTTCAGAGCATGCTATGATTTTTCCCCTTTGACCCAATTTTCAAAAATTGATATATGATAGGGGTGCATATTTGACACACAATCTGCCATAAATTATGGTATCTCATTCACTAAAACACAGAAAGCAGAGGACCACAATTCTTTGAATTTGCTTGTATAATCTTGATAGATGGAAACATGCTCATATAATGTAGATTCAAGTTTTTTATGCCACACCATGATTAGGAATACATGTATAGTTTTTGTCATGTCCGTCCTCCACCCTTCCATCTGTCTTTCCATCGGGCTCAAAGAAACTTTCTAGATATTTTTATCAAAGTTCATATGTTGATGCATACTGATGTAAATATCCAACTGCAGCAATATTTTTTGACTTTGACTTTTCCTTTGACCTTCACATAACTTTTCTTTAAATTAGTGTTTAGCTTTATTTTAAAGAAACCATTCAAGTTGTGTAATGAAACTTCACATGATGATACCTACTGATGTAAGCTTTACGATGCTTCACTCTTTTTTACCTTGACCTTTCCAGTGACCTTGACCTTACTTTTCTAAGATTAATATCTAGACCAGTTTTGAATAAACAGTTCAAGATATATTTATCAAACTTCATATGCTGATACATACTGCTAAGAGCTATTAATACGTCAACATATTTTGACCTTGAATATTCCTTTGACCTTGACCTCACTTTTTAAATTATCATTTTTCGACACCATTACTCCCCCCGGGCCAAAATCAACATTCCAAAACCTTACTGTACATCTACATGACACCACCAATCATCTCCCAAAAGATGATTAGGCTACTGTGTAAAATGTAAGAGGAGTTTAGGGAAGAAAAGTGTGACAGACGGACGGACGGACGGACGGACATGAGTAACAACAATATACCCGAACTTTCTTTAGAAAGTGCGGGTATAATTAAAAACTAGAACGTCAAATTGATTATGTTTATATAATTTACTTACTGAAATTAATGTGAAATTTAAATTTGTTAGATGAATTCTTCTCCAATTGTCAATCTGTTCACCATTTTTATTTGATATTGAAACTGAATACATCTTTGCCGTTGTATAATCACTGCATCGAAATCTTTCAAACGACATAACCAGGTTGTACTGATGATTGTGAATGGCTTGCAGTGATAAGCTGAGCGTGCCAATTGTTGGATTTCGGAGCTGAATTATGGATCCTTTTGACTTTGCAGGAATACTACAGACGTTTTCGAAGCATGCTTGCACTACAGCCTTGTATACGTGACCCTCCTGGAGTTGAATTCCATTCAGAGGTATGTTTTGCAATTTTTTCGTTTTTTGCAGTGGCATTTCATAGGTCTCTCCTTCACGAGAAGATGACATGATACTTGTTAAGAAGTGTGTAACCAAATTCTCATATTCCTTTTGTATTTTCCAATATACTTTATAGACTTGAGGTTCGATTTGAAAAACCGCATTTTCATAACAGGACAAAATATCTAAAGTTATATTTTTAAATGTAACGTTTCCATCAATGTTCACAGTAAAAGCCGGATTATTTATAAGTGGAACAAAGGACCTTCTAATCTCTGTGTCTGTAATCGATGTGTTGCTAATCCAGAGAGTATCTTCGGAGGAAACATAATTCATGCTAAATTGATGGCCAGTTAACTTTAACGTAAACATTTGGTCCACTGCCAGTGGTTTACGGACAGTAATAGTATTGTTTTTCGTTGTGACTGGAATTTTGTCTCGAAAATAAACTGAAGAAGGTCCACATGGAACTCCGTCGATAACACGGAGAGCGCTTGTAACCTGAGCTTTATCAATAACAACAAATCCATCCGACATCGAAGTTGTATTTCCTCCTGAAGACGATGCTCTTATCATTGAATAAATCTTTACATTAACGGGTAAGGTGACATTTTGCAAACATTTACTTTGAGGAAGCGGTCTAAAATTCATAACGTTATCAAACTTTTTGTCCGTAGACAGAGCAACTTCGAGGGTGATTCTTTCGTTGTGTCTGAAACCCAGAAAATCCACGCATACAATATCTCCTTTTGCTATAAAATCAATATCACTTGACCGCCAGAACTCTTCACTTCTGTCCAGAACCGTCCCTGGAGTTGGGGGATATCGAGAGGGAACTATAAAGTTCTTTGTTCGTATGATTAAAGAATGACCTACTATGTTGTAAATGTACAACTCAAAGTAAAATGAAGTATAATCATCATTTAGACTTTGGATTCTCCGGATTGGATACTTGAAGCAAGTCATCGTTTTATTGAAATTCGGACAAGCGTGAGTAAGATATCCTTGTAACAACGGAGTAAAGAAAGTTGAACCATGGCCTGAAATATATACAAATATATACGAATATTTTTATATTTGACTTGAACATGAGTATATAAAACAAACATTGATATTGAGGTAAAAAAATTGCATTTTACCTATTCTGAAGAGAACGTTCGAAACATCCTCTTTTTGTTCCTCTTCAAGGAAAGTTTTATCATTCCAAACGACATAAACGAAGTCGTTATCCAAAGTGATATTTACGCCCCCGCTATACTGAGGTGGTGTGTCATCAATAATGACAGGTCCCAGCGTTACAACCGTTTCAAGGTTAGCCTTATTGGATGCTTTCAAGACAACGAAGAATGGGATTCCTGGGTCTATTCCGGAATGCATTTGCTCACTTAATAAACGCTTTGTTGGTGTAAATGACATAATATCCGGATAAAGAGAGTTTTGTTTTGTAGATGAGAATCCAATTTGTATCATTTGAATCTGTGATTCATCATCTGTAACATTCCAGACCAGATGGATTTCATCGGAAGGTATATATGTATAATAACCCTCTTTGTAAACGTTTAACTTCTGACAAAGAGCGTTTGCGTATGATTCGTCATCAGACGCATTTAAATACACACGAGGCAAGTGCCTTATAAGACTGTATTCAATACCACTTTCATTACATTTTTGCTGACAAAGATTTGTCCACTGCAATGACACGGATGTAATATTATTCAAGATTAGCCAAGCTGAAGAATTATAACATCCTATAAACTCATCTGATTTGGAATTATGTAAAATCAAGTCGTTTACAAGAGGTTCAGAAACATCATATACAATACCATCTGAACATGATACATCTGAAGCTTCCAGAGCATAATTGTAAGCAATGACAGAAGTAAAATACTGTCCCGGAGCTTCAACTTGGACACTGATGTGATAATCGTTGGTTTCATACAAATATCCGTGTTTGTCTATTCCACTGTGATAGTTGTGGAGCATTTCATCCTTTGATAGACATTTTTTATTGATGCCAACGCGAAATTTTTTGACACCACTTTCATGGTCAATGAAGTCACTCCATCGCACGAGTATACTTTTTGATGAAGTAAAGTCAATATCTGGGCCGTTGTTTGGTCCTTCCTCGACTACTCCCTTTTCAGGTGGAGAATCATCAGTAAGGATATCAACTTTAGAAATGCTGACAAGTTTTGCACCATTTGTAACTTTTAATGCAAAGAAATATTCTCTGTTATGGTGTCCTTTGTTTTTGTTATTCTTCACCAAGCTGTTGAAGCTAACCCAGTACAACGATTTTTCGCAAACACCAATCCTTGGACAATAACAATGATTTGAGCCATTACAAGATTCCTAAATGATCACAAGATAAAAGGTCAGGGATGGAAATATATAAAAAGCAATAAAAGAACCAACGTCAGGAACAATAAAAATTGTGAAATTTTCGGAACGATAGTAAAGAAGTTAAGAGGTCATTTAAACAAGACAAGACAGAGACAAAATAACAACAATTAGCACTACTACTAAACACTAAATATTTACAAAGTTACATTTTGAAGTTAATACCAGGTGTAAAGAAAGAAATCCGGACCGCTATGAAATGCGCGTCCGGTGTGTCGGGTGTAATCTGGTGACTTCAACCAGAGTACACCCCACCGATCGGACTTATTTCATATATATCGTTGAAACTGTTTTAATGATTTTAAAGCATTTAATATAAGGAAATCATTTATTACCATTGCTTTTAGGTGATGCACAGCTATGGCACCTTTTCCCAAATCTCCGTTATCATTTGTTGTACTCAGCATCCATTCTATTGAATGTATTCCACTATGAATGTCAAAAGCCTCAAATGTTATATTCATTTTGGAAAGATCTGAAGAATTGTGAACAAAGAGTTGGCGAACATTATCTTTTTCCAAGCCTATATCTATCATATCTGGAACACTGGCGTCGATGTGCACGGTAATCGTTTCTTTTAAGGAATTTTGAATAACATCGGTAGGAATGACAGAAATTTCATATGTTTGTCCATCTTTTAAGTTATATTTTTGACAAGTTTCTTGGCTTAAAAAGTTTTGCAATGTTATGTTTTGAATCGTTGTTCCATCACAAGAAGCGAGATAACGGGTTCTAACTACTCCGTTAAAATTGGGCGTTCCATTCACAGGCAACTGTCCTGTAATTTGTTCATAAATTCCTTTATAAAATTTATGGAAATCAGGATTGATTTTTCGAAGTAAATTATATTTGATGTTGTAGGAATTATAATAACGGTCTTTCCAAGTAGTACAAAGATCACCATGATGTGTTTGCCATGTGAAATTCGTGACAGGGCTCCCCGACATAAGGAAAAGCTTCATTGTAGAGTTTACGAGCAGACTAGAGGAATTGTCATATAAGACAAATCTTCTTGCTTTTTTAAAATTTCCGGCACCATCCAGCACCTCCAGTGACACACCGTACAGAGCAGGTTGACTGCCAGGTAGCCGAATTGTACTGTGTTCTTCATCAACATTATAAATTAATAAAGATTTTTCATCCATAACCAATGTAGAGGAATCAACTTCTTGCATGTCATGAATATTGACTTCAAAACTTTTTATGCCTGAAGCTTGAATAGGGAGGACAGGATATGGGTCAAACCACCCAGCCATATCTAATTTAATTTCGGGTGTCCGAGTTATTCTGTTGTCGAAGAGAATATGTTCATTGTTTTTGCACGACATATCTTCAAGGCAATGTTTCGGTGACGTAGAGTCATACCGCATACACACATCATGAGAGGATTTTGTTGAAGGGTAAATGTGATATCCAGCTTGATTATTGTGAAAATCCTTTGTTATCATATAACCTCCACCATATGACGCAAAATTCATACAAAATCTTTTCAAAAAAAAAAAAACAAAACAAAACAACAACAACAAATTAAAAAAAACTTCATATTCACGCAGTCTGACTTCTGGAATTCTAAGAGGAGCGCTGACTTTTACAGTTGACGGTTTACTTAGACATTAAAGCATGTATCATATACGGAGGTTCATAATTGATAATAGATTAGAAAATCTTTCAAGTGGTTATAGGCATGTTGTTAGGCCGGCTGTAGAGTTGTCGTCATTTTTTTTAAGGGCAAAAGTTTGTTCTTTAAAGTAACCCATTATTTTCGTTTACTTAAATGTTGAGCTTAATAATATATATCGCAGAAGAACTTCCGTACATTGTCCTTGTGTAGAAGTAAGCCTTCAACTGTAAAAGTTAGCGCTCCCCGTAAAAGTCCACTAGAAGGTTTGGGATAAAAGTGTTATACGAGTGGATACCGTATTTAATTATTTTTTAATATGTATTATATATAATTAATTTTGATATATGATATACAAAATCAAGGCTTTTTTTACATCATAGAGATCTGCTTTTTCAATTAAAAAATATAAACTTGCCTTGTCATTGCTCATTTGCCAAATCATTTTATTAAAATATCCATTGTACACCTAAGAACTCTGAAGTTGAAATTAAAAATATTCTTGAGTTTCTTATTAACAATATTTATGCAGCTGTAAATAAATAATAATATTTTCTGTTTTGATTTTGGAATGAGTACAGTTGGAGACTAGACCTTTCAACAGTGCACTTTGGTACCACTTGCGACCCGTATCCAAAATCCACAGGCACCTGACGTTACTTATTTTCTTTTGATAAAAAAAATAATATTGGCCCTACACATACCTAATAATAAACAAGGTATCCATCGAAATCCGCCATCTTGGATTTTCGAAGTAGGTCATCACTTGTATTTTCGTCTGAAACTCCGTCAAATAAATTCCCTGCAACCATATTCTTTCTGTGGCCAGTCTTTCGAGGTCTAAACTTACGGACACTGCAGCCAGAAAGGCGCATCACACTTGCAAATATTGAAAATCCCTCGTCAAACTCGACCTACTGCTTCAACATTCCGAGAAATCGCCAAAGGGAGGCAGGAAGTTTACATACGACTTGAAATTCTTAGGGAAAGCCCCTTTTTGATTGGTCAATATATTTGTACGATTTATTTTTAAAAATAACCGGCGAAAGTTCGTACTTATTTCAAAAACAATAATACAACGTAATATACATGTAAGAACATTCATTTTATTTCTCTCAAAATATTTGCAAGTGTGATGCGCCTTTCTGGCTGCAGTGTCCGTAAGTTTAGACCTCGAAAGACTGGCCACAGAAAGAATATGGTTGCAGGGAATTTATTTGACGGAGTTTCAGACGAAAATACAAGTGATGATCTACTTCGAAAATCCAAGATGGCGGATTTCGATGGATACCTTGTTTATTATAAGGTATGTGTAGGGCCTATATCATTTTTTTTTTATTAAAAGAAAAATAAGTAACGTCAGGTGCCTGTGCCAAAATCTTATACATAAGAAACAAAAATCTCATGCTTCGGCCTTCAACTTCATATTAAATACATCGAAAATTTATTTATCATAATCATGCCAATTCAATATATCCCACTGAACTTGATATAAAAGATACCACCGAATCTTTTTGAATATTTTATAAGAAAAAAAGTTTATGGAAACCTAAAAAAAACTCCATAATAAATCGAGATGACTTTAAATTTTCTAATGAAATCTTCCCTTAATTAAGTAGTATTAAACCCTTAATGCCTACATAGAGACTTTATTTGTCCAGGTCATTCGATACGCTAGAGGATGCTTCAAGAACGACGAATTTCCAAACTGAGGCAAGCTATTGATATAGATATTTGATAAACCTTGAATATCAACAGTTTCCTTCAAAGTCATTAGGTTCTATGGTCGATAAAATGACCTTGTCAAGCAAATACAAAATATTTGTCAAAGAAATGTTGAAACGCTGCTACCTTCTATTTTTCAAAGCTTATAAGAATATTTTTAGCACTTACTGTTCCCCATCAGAGAATTTCCAAGGCGTATTGATTGTCATTTTACAGGTGATAGGACTTTCTGGTATTGGATGAATATCACTGAAATTGTTTCTATCACAGCCATTTTGATTCTTTGGATTTAAAGTATGGAGTTTAATAGTGTTTTCTGCAAGAATAACGCTATTTAGAAGAACAAGTTTAGTTAAATAAAAAAACCCCAGCTATTCTAATGCAATTGTTTTTTAAAACAAGTGTGGCTAAACAGGTTGGGCACAGTTCCCTTTTCGGGGAAGTATTACTGTAAAAGGGAACTATTACTCTTTTCAGTAAAAACATTACTGAATTCGGTAATTTTCACCCGTTTAGCCTCTATTCTCGTGTTTGTTTTAAATAAAAGATAAAGTGCAAGAATATTTTCACATCCTCTAAATATTTATTGACTAATAAATGAATGTTTGCTCAAAACTGCAATATTTATACTGCAAAAATCTGAAAAAGACTGATGAAATATTTCTGTGGTATAGATTTCTTACGGAAGCTTACCTGTGGTAAAATTATGAGATTGAATATGTTCAGCACTTGCTAACGCGTTAATGAGATTATTCGTTTTAATTTAATTTGAACCTATTTCTGTAAATGACATCGTAAAAATAATTTTACATACCATTGGTTCTTTTACAGATGAAAATAATTATTTGAAATATTAAATTTCAAACGATATTGAATCATATTCTTTTTAAATGGTTGTACAATGAATCTCCTTATTAGATTACATACTTATAGTACCATTCATCAACAGGGAAATGATTAAATCTCATCTTACTCTTGTCTGCAGCACCGAAGGACCGAACTTTTTGGTCAGCGAGGTTCATTTATTAAAGATCAAACACATCACATCGTATTTTTTATGCACTTTTTATTTAATAAATAAATTTGAGGTATTATTTTAAAAATATGACAAAAATTACCGAATTGAGTAATAACTTTATTACTGAAAAGAGTAATAGTTCCCTTTTATAGTAATACTTCCCCGAAAAAGGAACTGTGCCCGACCTGCTAAAGACCCTTTCACAATATGTCACAGGAGCGCTTAACAACATTCTTTACAACAATTAGCCAGAGCTTGTGCTATGCTAAATATTCCAAACAACACACTTCGACTGGAATATTTAGCTTAGAACGAGCTCTGGCTGATTGTTGCATGCGTTTTAGTGATTGCTTCCTCAGCAAGTCTCCTCACAAAAGTGAAAAAAAAACACTATTCAGACGCGACCGAATGCGAGACAAAACATCGCAATACAACGCATAAATTAGTAAGAACGTCTTACACGTTTTGTGTACTTGCAAGTGATCCATGAATTTTACAGGTCGATCGTAAGACGAATCGCAGCTGTATATGTGTTTTGTGACCATGAACCTTTTGCTCAATGGGTCTCATGTAATCTTGAAGCGTTTCACTATCGCAATTTATAAGGTTCAATTTTCACTGCTTTTCCACTAGTAAATACATGACTGTATATACCCCCACTCTGATTCTCACGAGAATTCATACCACAGGACGCTTGATTACACGTGCGCCGCACGTCCAAGCGCATTTGTGCACGCTTAATCGCTTACGCGTCGCCGGTTAATCTAAGTTTTTCGTTCCGTTAAATAAGCATTAACAATTGCAAATAGCAAATTAGAAAATAGAATTCCCAGAGAGAGAACAAACAAGTAAAACTAGTCCCCTACCTACAATTGTACACTGGTTCTTGTTAAAAATTAAAGCCAAAATTCCATAAAAACATTGAAGGAGAATAGAGCTGCGAACGATAGCAATGTTCTCCCGCCTACCTCAAAGTCAATTTTCAAAACTTAACACATTCGATGAATTTTTAAAAATAATTTTTATGGATAATTATATGGATTTTCATAAAACAAAATCTATTTCGGAAAACAAAGAGAGATAACTCTAAAATTTTGGTGAAACTTGTGTTTTTCACTATGAAATCAACAAAAAATGGAAAATATTTTTAAAAAATCCCCCCTCCCGTGACACAAATATTCCTTTTTACAGGCAAAATGAACTGTTATTTCACAAATTCATACCAAAGCTTTTTATGTGTCATGGAGGGACATGTGTTTATTGACAAAAAACGACAAAAATGCTTATTTTCCACTATAAATTTCAAAGCGATTTACAACTGAAACATTATATTTTATTAATATATTTATGTTTTATTTATTTGCTTAAAAGATAAGAAATGATATAAATTTTTTTTTTATCATACCCAAGACTACCGGTATTTCAAAATATGGTGATGCTTATGAAAATCCGATTTCAATGGAAAATATCGTCTAACCACCTCCCCCCCCCCTTTCTCAAGAACTGGAATTATGGATAATTTACTGTTTAGCGCTGGTATTAAGACAATTCACCAATTACCACTGAACTATTTCTTGTATTTTACAAAGATTTTATGGCCAAATTGCCATTTATATTGAATTAAATGGGTGCAAAATGTAGGCGGGAATCGAGAGTTGGTGTGCGTATTTCTTATAACATCAAGGTAGACATACATACCCCCCCCTCCCCCCAC
>PRKT01000151.1:133241-158506 GCA_003671525.1 Saccostrea glomerata | reverse complement strand
CCCAAAAAATTAAAAAACTGCAATCGTTTAGAAAAAACATGCCGAAACCCCTTAGAAACTGAAAAAACCTTAATCCGTCAAATATCATTGAAGAGAAACGGAGTGACACTTACTCTGTTACTCCTCAAGATACACAAAAATAAGCTCAATATCTGCAAGAATTTAAATTAATGTGCAGAAAACCAAGTGTGAAAGGTAGACAGACGAACAGACAAGGAGGAAACTTTATTGTCTACTCTGATTTCTCTGGTAGGTGACTAAAAAGCATATGATTAAGATTTACATCATGCAACTCTTATTCTACAGATTTACTCATATTGACGAGTCAAAGATAATTAAAATATATTATGCTTTTAGCGACAGACGTACCGTGAATGTCACTCTTAAATATTGTCACTGCCGTATTAACAATCCCAAAACCAGACTCAAAAATACGTAAAGGCTTCGGTGGGGTCTTTGGGATTGAGATTTGAAATTCAAAAGTGAAAGAGGCAAAAGATGGAAGAAACTTCGTATAATTGTATTTTTCCTCTGAACATGGCCCGCCTAAAGATGAATTTCGAACTTCGCCGCCACTGTTTTGAATCCCCAAACGGCATGTTAGTAAGGTCGGTTTTATATTCACTGAAAAATAAAAAGAAGGTAATGGTAGGAAAATACACAAGAGGCCCATGGGCCACATCGCTCACCTGAGCACATAAGCTATATAGGATAAAAAGCAAAACTTACTAGCATTGAAAAGTTAACACGGGGAGGGCAGAAGACTACCTGCCTGATGATGCTTCAATTTCAATGAAATAAATGGCTTTACTGTTCTTGAGCCGAAGATTTTTTCGTTTTTATTCATTTGCAAAAGTTCGATCTCCCAATGAGGCCAAGCGCTACCCCTGAGGGCTCTCGTTTGAGCCAATTTAATTTTACACTACCTGAGGATGCATTCATATCAGTATAAATAATCATGGCTTTTCTGTTCTTGAGAAAGATTTTTTTCATTGGTATTTCTATGTGATACCTTGATCCACAATTCTGGCCCACCCTACCCCCCCTCCCCCAACCTTAATAACAAGGGTTATGACTTGAACAAACTTGAATCAACACTACGTGAGCTGGGATGCTTCCATAAAGATATGACCAATTGTGTCTCTGCTGTTCTTAGAAAGAAGAGTTTTAAAGAATTTTCCGATGTATTCCTTTGTTAAACTTAAAACTCCCTTTGTGACCCAACCCTACCAGGGAGGTCATGATTTGAACAAACTTGAATCTATACTATCTGAGAATACTTCCATATGAATATGACCAATCATGGTTTTCCTGTACTGATAAAGAAAAGTTTTAAAGAAATGTCCTATGTATTCCTATGTAAAATTAAAATTGTGACTCCACCCTATCCCCGGAGGTCACGATTTGAACAAACTTGAATCTACACCAACTGATCATGAGGATGCTTCCATATAAATATCAATCATGACTTTGCTGTCCTTGAGAAGAAGATTTTTAACGATATTTTCCTATATATTTTTATATTTCACTTTGATCCCCATTGTGGTCCAACCCCTTTCCCGGGGGTCATGATTTGAACAAACTTGAATCATCTACTCTACCTGACGATACTTCCGTATAAATATTACAAATCATGGCTTTGCTATTCTTAAGAAAAAGAATATCAAAAAAAAATTTCTATAGCTTTGTATTTCTATGTAAAACTTTAATAATCCTTTTTGCCCCACCCCAACACCAGGGGTCATAATTTGAAGAAAAAAAGGAAAAAATACACTACCTTCAAGGATGTTGCTATACGAATTTCATCTTTCCTGGCCCGGTCGTTCTTTAGAAGAAGATTTTTGATATATGCCATTATTTTTTTTTTAAGAATTCCTAATTATATCCCTTGAAAGAGATCTTGGCCCTTCACTGGCACAAACTTGAATCCCCATAACCCAAGGAAGGATACTTTTGGCAACTTTAAATTGATTCAGTGGTTCTTGAGAAGAAGTCGAAAATGTGAAAAGTTAACAGACAGACGGAGAGACAGATGGAAAGACAGACGGACGCCGGACAAACTGTGATCAGGAAAGCTCACTTGAGCCTTCGGCTCAGGTAAGCTAATGAAAGCTAAATGGTGTTGCAAATAAATAAAATTTGCTTAATTACTTCATGTAAGTTATATGTTTCTTTATTAAAGTACAACGTATTTCCAACTCGAAAGATTTTATTTTGAAATATAATTTAAAAAAGTCAATCAAATCAATACTTACACTGGCAAATTTTGTGCGAGTCAGTAGCTGACAAGGTAAAGCCTTCCTTGCAAACACAATTTTTAGCAAGATGTCTACCACATTCACCAGGCCAACACCAGTTCTGTTTCCATGAGCAGGTAGCTGTAATAAACGATTTGATTTCTCTGTTGAAGGAAAAATTACTGCAATGTACATGTACACATGTGCATACTTGCATTTAATAATAAAGAATTGAAAAAAAGACTGATGCGACGAAAGCCGTAAATACAAATGTTTGTTGACCCATGAAAATACTGAGGAAAATTTTCACAAAATCATAAAAAGTCATTCTTAATTAAGTTATAATCAATATTAAAACATTCTCTCATATAGTCGTGAAGAAAAAGACACGAATGGCAGTGTAAAATCAGTGAACCTGATTTATGCACCTTTTCTCTAATAAAACACAAATTAAAATTTTATATTTAATATTAATATAGAAAGCACAGAGAAATTCACTTTTTATAAGAATACTCACTTCCGCCCCAGTGTTCAACCCCGGGCTGGGGCGGAAGTGAGTATCCTTATAAAAAAAGTGAATTTCTCTGTGCCTTCTATATTAAGATTTCTTCACTTAGGGCAGTTATATAAGATTGAGAGTTGTTGTAAATTGTGCTTTATAAATAAAATTAATTTCCTCACAACATGTATTGGTAACGATCCTCTAAAAACTAATGTCCAAATAACTGTATCTCACTTTTATTCTCAATGACCGTGTAGTGTAGGAAAGCTTTGTGAGAATTCCATCGGCATCGAAAGCAAGTTTTTTAACTTGCCTAGATAGCCGAGCGGTCTAGCGGGCTGTTCCTGTACTGCTAGGAAACAGATTCCGTAGATCGAGATTTCAACCCCGGGCTGGGGAGGAAGTGAGTATCCTTATAAAAAGTGAATTTCTCTGTGCTTTCTATATTAATATTTCTTCACTTAAGGCAGTTATGTTGTTGTAAATTGTGCTATATATATATATATATATATATATATATATATATATATATATATATATATATATATATATATATATATATATATATATATATATATATATATATATATATATATATATATATATATATATATATATATATATATATATATATATATATATATATATATATATATATATATATATATATATATGTAGGACTCCAAAGTGCGATGGGACTCCAAAGTCCGATGGTCACGCCAAAGTCCGATGGTCTGCGCCAAACCCCGATGGTCTGACACGCCAAAGTCCGACGGTGCGGAAAACAATTAACGTTTATGACGTCATAGTAGCACTACGCCCAAACCTCAATGCCGCGACATGCAAAGGTCTTTAGATTAAGTATACATAAATGTGAAAACTAACTCTAAACTCTCAGGCAGGTGCGAGACTAACGCTCGAAAAGTGTGTATTAACAATAACCTAAATATCTTGAGTTGGGGCAAAACTAACCCCAATCACTCGACTTGGGTGCGAGGACTAACCCTAATTCACTCGGGTTGTGCAATGCAAGGACTAACCCTAATCAATCGAGTGGTATGCGAGGACTAACCCTAATATCTCTGGAGGGTGCATGCAATAAGCAAAATCAATAATAAAAATTGTATTCGAGGACTAATTCAGAATTGATTGCTTTTGTATGCAGGACAACGGCGTCAAGGATTGACGTCGGATTATTGTGACGTCATAAACGTTGATTACTCATCCGCACCATCAGACTTCGGCGTGTCAGACCATCGCACTTTAGCGTCGCGCGTCTCATAGGGAACGAGCCATCGGACTTTGGCGTGGCCATCGGACTTTGGCGCCCGTAAAGACAATGAGCCATCGGGGTTTGGCGCAGACCATCGGGGTTTGGCGAGACCATCGCACTTTGGCGTCACCATCGGACTTTGGAGTCTTACATATATATATATATATATATATATATATACCAGGCTTGGGGTAATGCTAATTGTAATGGTAATGCATTGCAATGCATTACATGAACTCAAAGTAATGCTAGTAATGTGTAATGCCCAAAAAATTGCATTACATGTAATGGTAATGTAATGCATTACTTCATAAAATCCAGTGCAATGCTGGCATTACATGGCATTACAAAGCATTTTTTTGTATGTACCTATTTTAAGAAATTAAAATGGACATGAATGGTGGAAATTATTGTTTAGGTTATTTCTTTTTTATTTCTTATTATTAATTTTTATTTTTTTTTGCAAATGATAGAATTGAATAAAAGTTATTAATAACCTATTTAGATAAAATTTCTTTATCTATTTAAATACACTTTTTATTCTGCTGAAAGTACACTTACCTTACATTTAAGTTTTCAAACTTATTTCAGATAAGAATTGATTTCAAAGAATTATATAAAATAGTTTTAAAGATCTTGTTTATAAAAATCGCATATGAGATACACTAATTATTTTACACTGTAAACTGATAACTGCCCCTTTTGAATAGCTAGAATGTCATCAAAACACACTATGCCTCTGGGTTATGTAACAATTAAAACAATCTCCAAATTACAAGTCCCTTTCTCCTGACTGTGTTTATAAAACATTAATTGAGCTGGTCTAGCTTGTACTGACCATGAAAAATCCACTGTACCAAAGAAAATAGAGGACATACAGGCATTCTATGCTTAGCAGATCAAAATGTACATCCTGTCTATTTTTTCAAAAAGTTTGTCGATGCATTTATCTTTTTATAAGGTATTAATCAAAATAGCCTAAATGCTTTATCATTAGATGTTTTAGTCACTGGGTTAAAGTGCCCCAAAAGTTAAATTGCTTCATGACATCAGTAGTTACAGTGGATATTGTACATGTGTTATACAACTGACAATTTAAAAGTTTGAACTTTCTGTGCTTATAAGTTATCGACAGTGTAATCGTGTATACAAAGACTTGAAATTAAATATGAACTATCATTTATCATGTTTAGTTTTGAAGATGGTGGATACATGCTTTTGAAAAAAAAGATGCCAAAGTTTTGTTTAAGTTTCTATTTTTAAAACCCTCCAAAAGTAATGGTAATGGTAATGCATTACTTTACTAAAGTAATGGTAATATAATGCATTACTTTATGAAAATAGATTAATGGTAATTTAATGCCCAATTGTTGAAGTAATGGTAATTGTAATGCATCACTTTACAATGTAATTCGCCCCAAGCCTGATATATATATATATATTTTTCGGAGAATATAATCAAAAACTTAAATTTATTCCTTTTGAACAACATTTGAACATCTAATGTTCTTGACAACATTACAGAATGCAAATATATGTAATAAACAACGATTATTCAGTGAACATGGCATTGTGAATAGCAATAACTCTGCTGGCATATTTTCCATGATGTTCGCTGCGCTATCATGTTCACTGAATAACTGTTAATTCTTAAAACATTGCATTTAATAGCAATAACAATTGCATTTAATTTTTGCGTTAAATCGAAATAATTTTTGCGTTTAATCGCAATAATTTTTTGCTTTTAAACGCAATAATTTATGCATTTTATTGCAATTGTTGTGTTCAATCGCAATAATATTGCAATGAAATTGATGAGAACAAAATGCCGTGGGAACAATGTCCTGAATAAACATTTCTCCATATATATATACTCCACGAGTGAAATATAAAAGGGGTTCAGAATCATATTTCATTCTCAAGATATGATTAAATACACAAAATTACGTCCCCATGAACCAATAAAATTCACGCAACTCGCGAAAATTAGCGAATCTGGATATTACACAGCAATAAAAATTACCATGTAGAATACATGTACTTACCATAGCATTCCCGATGGCTGTCAGAATGATAATATATAGAATATTCTGCTTGATCTTTTTCTTCGACACATTTTGTGCAGTAGTAATTTTCTCTCGTTGTGCAGCGAACATGTTCACAGTTTGGTGGTTTCAAACACGCTAAAATCACAAAATCTTTAGATTGTAAAAATTCTAAAAACTAGAGTGAGTAACTTTTTAAATATACATTATCAGGAATCTATTGGGAAGGTTTTCCGATCTTCATGATATTTTTGATAATTGACAGATATTTAACACAAGGCAATTCAAAGATTCTAATTTTCATAACATAAATATGTTCACCTCATTGAAAGACATTACAGCTACATAATTTTAAATCTTACCGTTTTCACATCGAATTCCATAATAGTTCTGAGGGCAGTCGCAGTAAAATCTATTTATCCAATTATGACAATAACCACCATTTTCACAAGGATTACTATGACATTCATTTATATCTGAAAGTATTCAAGAACCTGAAAAGAGCTGAAAAAGCACTATATTTATTTATTATTTATGGTAAAACAGGTATGTAGCATTTTTCTGTTACCTTACTGCAATTTGCAAATATATTAATATTGTTTTATTTCTAAATGCTCTCAATTGGTCATGGGTATACTGACATAAAGGCATCTAGTAAAGTTCGACCTTTGAACTTTTTATATTTTTTCCTTGTCCTAGCTTATCCCACCACTAATGTTTTACCGTTTTGCTCTGCTATGCTTAGATGAATTTTTGAAAGATATCGATAGAATAAGAAGGGGATTCCTGGGTGTAGTTTGTTTAACATAAACATTTCGCTTTTCCTAGTATGAAACAAGGCAGCCACATTACAAACCAAATTGAATGAAAGATTAAGTTAAAACCTTCTCAGAGGTTAATTTTTTGTTTTTGAGATATGTGAATAAGAAATATAAAGGGACTAGCCCCTTAAATCCTATATGGGGTCATTTTGCATTTTTATTCTAATTTTTTTTTAAATTGCTATTTAGAATGCAAGTATTTCCCGCTTTCGAAATATAAAGTGTCTAATATTCCGACCCCTTTTGGTCCCTTCTTAAAAGAATGGGAAGTGTACACTCTGCCAAACTTACAAGGAGATGTAATGCACTACAACATTTATTAACTTTGCTGCATATGAGTTTTGTCTTACTTAGGTTTTTCCCAGTCTTCTGAATTATTTTGTTGTTAAAGTTCTGTGGAAGACATACTTTTTACAGGGTTATTTTCGCCCTTTCAATTGAGCAAACAATTTTGCACCGTCTTAAATTCGCCCAGTCACAATTTTGTTTAAGAAATTATACTGTATTCTTTGAATTCGCTCCGTTTTAATTCGAGGTTAGGGCGAATTTAAAACGGGGGCAAAAATTTCCCTTTATACATTATTTACTTTTGCCCTATCAGACATGAAGGTTTGTATTTTGCTTATGATAGTATGGCCAGCTGATACATTTACAGCTTCATTGATTATCCTCTCCTCACAGGCAATGGATATGTCATTTAGGATTTTTTTGCAAGCGTCTATAGCTGTTGATGCTGCTTATTTATGCATGACTCTTAGCCTAAGGGAAAAACTCCCCTTCCTTCATTGTTTGCAACGAATGTTTGGTAAGATTTTCCTTTTTTTCTTGGGTTTTTCTTTTGTCCAAGTTTCATACCAATATGCTTTTGTCTTATAGCAACTTTTTTCACACAAAAATGTTATCTACTGTTTGTCTCGATGGTAATTTTCAGGAATTTATTAGCAACTTTGTAAGCCAGACGTAAATAGTTTCAATGAAACATATGGAGATAACGAACTGTATTCAAGATCAAATGTCCATCAAACAATACCATATAGTAGCAGAGCAAAACAGACCTCCAAATCATCAGATGTGGGATCAGGTGTCATAGAGGTGTGAGCATCCCCTGTCGACCCGTCAAACCCGCCTCGTGACAGGAAAATGTTTTGTTTTTGGTCGCAACATTAAAAGATGTCAATTTCATGATGCATTCTTTAATTTAAGGTGTAAATAAACCAGAATCTTCAACAAACATTTTCATTTCAACATTATAATCAAACAAATTCAGAAAATTATCTTTCCCGCTCCAATGATCTAATATTATTTTTTTACTTTAAATTTCTTTAATTTCATGAATCATAATTTCCCCCTGGTTTTATCTTGGGTGATACATACTGTAGTTTTTGAAGCTCGGTTTGCATATTCTGAAAGTTCCTTAGATCTAACATGATCTTTCGTAAGCAAATTCGAACAATCCCGCTCAAGTTTTGGATATTTTTGTCACTGTTTTTTACATTTCATCGCATTTTCTTTATCTTTTGAGAAAAAAATTATATATCTGAGGGTTTTTTTCGTTTTCATTTTCCACATATCAACCTCCTTTTAATTTTTTCTCTTTCTATCATTTCTTTAAGGTCTGGAGGTGTTTAGATGACTCTATCTACTCTTCATAAAGAAGTTCCCTGTTTTTAATTTCAATTCGTTGTTCTTTTATTTTGTTTGATGTTTAAGGTCTTTCACCTCAGTCTCAAATGTCTCCCTGACTTTGACTGCTGTCTTCATATATTTACTCAGTAACCTTGTGACCTTAACATTTAAGATCGACCTTCTTTTCAAATACCTTAACCTTGGTCATGACTTTTAAATAGGAAGAGATAGGGCCTTTATATTATTAGTAATTTCAGTTAAGTGTGAAGTTTTGCATTACGTCACGATCTTTTTCGACAGATGCATCCAGCGTAAACAATTCAGCCACCGCTCTTTGATTGGTCAACTCATATTATCAACATTGACACGTAAAAAGTCTGTTGCACGAACAACCAATCAGGGATTAGAAGAAATTTCCAGTCGTAAAGCTTGCGGTTAGGAGGCGTGTACTATTTACCTTGAGCGCAGCTGTCATCATAGGTTGTGACGTAATGCAAAACTTCACACTTAGCTGAAATTACTAATAAACTTGTGTATTGTCTGTGACAAGACTTTTCTAAATACACTATAACTTTTTATTTAGTGACCTTGACTTTGAAGTTTGACCAACTTTAAGCATTACCTATGGCAAGATATTTCCGAGCATTTATTTCTGACCTCTTGGCCTTGACCTTCATGATTGACCTCATTTTCAAAAAAAATTAATTTGATGATAAATTCTGAATTAGCCCCTTCACGGTTACTGCGGTACTACACTTTTGCAGGGCAAAATAATAACGTTTGGCGAAGTTTTTGTTGACGGATGATTAAATGACGTATGTTACAACGCACTTTGAAAAATTACGCACTTTGAAAAAATTTTTCAAAGTGCGTTAAAATTTGGGACCAAGCTAACGCACTTTGAAAAAAATATTTTTTCTTTCAAAGTGCGTTAATATCGACCATATTAACGCACTTTGAAAAAAATGTAAAGATTGTATTCCTTCAAATAATCGGTATGATAAATAACCGATCCTGGTTTGAATACTTTTTTATGATAAAGTCACTGTAGGACCTGAGATATTGACGTTTTAAATATTTAAGGTTTTGATAAAATAAAAGAGAAAATTAAAGGATCTTGAAAAAAAGAGTGACGATTGTTTAAGTTCATTAATTGCTTCTTCTTTTTTTTTTAATTCTAGTCTTTGATGAGTAGATGTAAATGTGTATAGGGGGCACTAACAGAGGGCAGCTTCAAGCAACTTAGCATTTATCATAATAAGAAGGGGCCAATTTGATTGCCTAAAATTGCCTAAAACTATGAAAATTCTTTCTCTCTCATACGTTTTACTGTACTTAAAAATTTCTAGTTTTCATCTGTTTTCATTAACTCATTTAATATTGAAAGTTTTCAACGTCATACCAGTTACGTAAATACATAATTATATGAATGCTTTGAGTATAGCATAGACATCGAGACTGGGCGAAGGGCCAGGGGAGGGGATGGGGGGCTAAGATCCCCACTTATTTTGGAAAGATATATACATCGTATAAGCATTGAAAATGCAGCGTACCCTTTTTAGGTTTATTGCTCCCCTCCCCCGTTTGTTACCGACACCTATGTATTGGAAAGATAAAGATTTGGTCTGAGGGATCTTATACCCGTCTTCTCCTCTTTTCGACTGGTGTAAATCAATTCATTTTTGAGGTTAGGGTTAGGCTTAGTTTTTTGAAAGATAAATAACAAATAAAATCTTTCCATGACTAAAATATGATTTTTTTTTTCAAAGTGCGTTAAGTGTCTCCATGGTAAAATATATTGATGTAGACTCTTAACGCACTTTGAAAAATTTTTTCAAAGTGCGTTGAGTTGGTCCCAAATATAACGCACTTTGAAAAAAATTTTCAAAGTGCGTTGAATTTGTCCCAATTTTAACGCACTTTGAAAAATTTTTTCAAAGTGCGTAATTTTTTCAAAGTGCGTTGCCACAGACGTATCTTTAACAATTACTTTTACGTCATATTTCACCAAACTATATCATTTTGCCCCGCAGTTAACGTGAAACGGTCTATTACATATGATAGGGCGTTCAAATTTGACAAAATATGCCACAGATAATGACAGCAGGGGACCACAATTCTTTGAATTTGCTTGTTAGATCAGTTTAGTGATTGTATTTTGTAAAAAAAAATGTAAAATATGGAGATAACTAAAAGTAAACAAGCTTAAAATTTCAAGAAACAATACAACCATGGATCAGAGCAAACACGAATCCCATGGGATCAGGTGCCAATATGCAATGGAAAACATACGCCATGAGCTTCTTCTCATGATCGGAGAAACGAAAAAAAAAACGTGAAACATGTGAAAAACAAATGTAAACTAGGGCTAATTGTAACGGGGACCGTTACAGATGTTCCCCAAACGCTCCCCAACTCCCTTTTGGTGCCATATTCCCTGTAAGCTCTATTAAATAAGACATACCTTATGCAATTTAGACTTAAACATCGTTTTTCCAGAAGAATACAAAATATATTTAAATTTTAGCATTGCACGCGTGCTCATGTGAATGTATGTGCGTAATGACCATATCATCTTGTCTACACTATCTATATATTTTGATATACTTTATTTCAAAGCATTTAATCCAAAAGTATTAAAAATATACTCATTCAAACGTATTTTTAATTTTACTCATTTCACCTGCACGCACGTGCAAGCATGTGCATGATGACCATACCTTCTTGTAGGAGTTTATTATGTCTATCTTTATTCTAAATCCCATCCTGTTTGGTTGGAAAACAAGGGAGTTATAACCATTTTAAGTTTAAGCCAATCAGATTGCAGCGCACGTGCATGCGCGTATTCTCATGACAATTCTTATATATCATATTGTAGGACATCCTAAAGTATGCCTATGTTTTAAATTTCATAGCATTTAGTCAAAAAACAAAAAAGATACTGAAATTTTTGTTTCCGCCAATCACAGCAAAGAGCACGTGCACGCACTTGCATGCATGTGCATGTGGACCATACCTTCTTGTAAAAGTCCATTATGTCTGTCTATGTTCTAAATCCTATCCTGTTTTTATGGAAATCAAGGGACTTATAGCCATTTAAAATTTAAGCCAATCAGATTGCAGCGCACGTGCATGCGCGTGTTTTCATGACAATTGTTACGTATCATATTGTAGGACATCCTAAAGTATGCATATATTTTAAATTTCATTGCATTTCGTCCAAAAACAGTTAAGATATTGAGATATTTGTTTCAGCCAATCAGAGAGAAGCGCACGTGCATGCGCGTGAGTTCGTGCTAATTTGACACTGTCATATAATATACACTATTAATATATCCTTACATAATGAGTTTCAAAGAATTTCATCAAAAAATGTAAAAGTTATGGCTACATTAAATATATCAGTCATTTCACGTGTTGCACGTGCGCGCTCTTGCAAGCACGTGCGCGCAAAATGACCTTGATTCTGCAAATCTACATAACATGTCTACCTACCCTAAAAAGATTTTACCTACATCAGATGAACAGTTTACAAGATCATTCGCGGACAAATAAGTACCCAGGAAGAAGAAAAATAATAATAAGAAACAGAGTAAAAACAATATGTTCCCCAACTTCGTTTGGGGAACATAATTAGCATTCGACTTAATGATAAACTGTTTTGCCGACAAGGTCATTGTATCGACCGCAAACTTGCAACATATAATAAATGCAACATCTAACAGCAAAAAATTGATTTATTCATCGCAATTTGGCCTCTTGTTACAGGAAACTACTATTTTGCTTTTTTTCTACAAAAAAATATATGTAGGAAGGAATGTTAAACAGGTATTTCCTTTGTCTTGGTCATTAGAAAAGGAAAATAGTACATTCTGATTTGAAATTTACAACTTTGTTAAACTTTAAAACATAACATGCCGATTAATGATTTTTTAAAAAATATCAGAATTACAAATGATATAGCATTACTAATATTTTCACGATCAAAACATTACGTATTTAATATGAGTAATGGTAAATTATTCCCGTTTTTAAGATACGCTGAATAATTTTTTTTTCTCCCAATGGAATTTTGATTGCTTAATTGTATTGCCGGTTTAAACGAGGATTGAAAATACTGACAAAGTTTTCTAATGACCAAGACAAAGAAAATACCTGTTTAACATTCCTTCCTACATATATTTTTTTTGTAGAAAAAAGACAAAATAGTAGTTTCCTGTAACAAGAGGCCAAATTGGCGCGAAACTTGGAATGATGACGTAACGTCATAATCAGTTTTGCTTGTGACGTAAATGAGCTAACGGTAGGCCCAAAATAGGCCCGCGGCACTTAACCCCTTCTCTACCGCATCGGTCAATATGACCGATAGCGCGTTAAAACACGACATCGCGATAACAGGACCTCTGTATATTTTTAATAATAGCATTAAGGTATATAAACTATATATCATCTTTTAGGAAATTTTCTCTACTTTTAGACCCTGTAAAAATTTCGAGCCTTATTGATCGGTAATGAATAGATTTTACGTTTTGAAGACATTCATGACTTTTTGAAAATGACGCAATTTTCCAAAGCAAGGACGAATATCCTGACGATAGGTATATTTTTTCCTGATTAAATCATTTTAATAAAATTAATATATTTAAAAAGGATATTTTCTCTGCTTTTAAAATATGTAAAAATTATTGCTTTTACTTTTAAATATTTTGTAAAAACAAGAATTTTCTTCCACGCATGTGATTTTTCTTGGTTTTATTCGTAATATTTAAATTAAACGCAGTTTTACCTTGATTTCTGTGTTGAAATAGGGAAAACAAAATACATCTGGTAAAAGTAGAGAAAATTTCCATTTCAACAAGCCTTCACTGGTCTCTTTATTTTCGGTATTTTCTGAATTACCATAGTTTGAATTTTGAACCTCCGCGTTATTTTTGTAGAAAATTTGAATGTAGTCAATATTTAACGTCAAGGTCGTTTTCGTTGCGCCTCATTCGGAACAACATGTTTAGTACTATTATATTTAATTAAATATTTTTATTTAAATAGATGCATTATTTAAAAAAAAAAATGGTTTAAAATAACAGTTATTATCTTTACACCTTTAGAGAAATATAGTACATATGAATTTTTTTTTTATGCAATGTGCAATAAGTTCATTCAGTGTTGATAAAAAAAAATGTTTGATTCCTAAAGGTCTACGTCAAAAAAATCAGATTTATTGCTGTTTGCTTTAAAATATATTCTTAAAAAAAATACAATTAAACATATACTGACATGAAATTTAAAAAACTTTGAAACACAATGATTTAATACAAAATCTCGCATTTACACGACTCATTACGGTATGAGCTGATATTATTCGAGATTAACACGTGTTTCCGCTGTAGCAGTAAACAACAACAGCATGGATTTTTATGATTATTTTACGATGGAGAACACGTCAATTCATTAGATATGACGGGTCTTTTCTTTGGCATTAGATGTGAGTAAGTATTGATTGAAAAGTTTAAAAGTATTTTAGAGTACATTGACTGAAATGAAAAGACATTATAGACCACCAAGGACCTATATACTATAGTAGTAGACTGGACTCTGGCTACACATGTACATGTGATATGAAGCCGTTCGCTGGTTTGACATCGTCGGTAACCTAAAAATGATACTTTTCGGTTCTTTCAAAGATCACAAAAACTTTTTTTTTCCGATGACAAAATTGTTTACAATACAATGTCACTGTTTTCTCAATATGGAATCTGAATACTGTGTTGACTGATCAATAAAATATTTTTGTTCGATGTACTCTGTCCCCTCCGATCCACATTTTCAAGATGGGTAGGTAGGTGGTTAATTTTCGTGTGGTTTACACTGCTGAAAAATTGATCACTGTCATAAAATCACAGATTTCTTAGCAGTACACATTTGACATGTTTGTTAGCTACACAAGTGTATTGTTATAAAAACTTTCAGTCAAAAAGCATCCTATAGAAATTATACATCTTTGCTTTAAAATGAAACAATTTTAGTAAATTTAAAAAGAAAAATAAAAGTTTACAGTGCTGAAAAAACTATTGGCGTGGATAAGTATGATTGCTTCTCATTGTGTTGAACTGTTACCAATCAGTTATCCTGTTGGCCATAACTGACCTCCTTTATAATTTCATTCAAGAAATAACTGTGTGGTCACTCATCAATAGCCCCCAAACTTTAAAAAAATTGAGTACAAAGTCTCTCAAGGAGACACAATTTGGTGAGTGATTTTTACATGCATTGTATTCAGAAGAGTTCAAAGTTTAATATTTCCACTGCAACAAGGTGCGACTTTTTGCACATGCTGAAAAAATAAAACATTTGAGAAAAAATAGTGATAAAATAGCTTAATTAAGCTATTCTGAATAGCTTAATAAAGTTATATAGCTAAATCAAGCTATATAGCTTTATCAAAACATTGTGCCGGACCTGTCAGAGTACATCAAACAAATCAATTTTTGTATTGTGGGCCGGAACATCCAAACCGTGTTTTGCGATGATGGATTTGAATAAGTTTGACTTATTTTTGTGTTGTTTTTGAAGTGGGTAAGTTTTCTTGACCACCTCTAAGTACATTCAAAGAAAAGTGAAACATGACATAATTAACACAAATACATAATTTTTTTTAGCACATGTAGTGTGCTGGTACCATTTAGGCTTCAGAACTTTCATCTATGAAGACCCACTTGCTAATCCCACCAATGGCCACCATGCACAGAAAAGACCATGATGTGGAGGACATAGGTGCTTAGTTATTAGTAAGTCAAATTTATTGCAGTCAAAATTCCTCATTGCCACTGGACGGCTATTAGTCAACACTCTCAGGTACATGAGTAGCCGGACTAGCGCAGTGGTTAGAGCCTCTGCCCTAGCATGGGTTCGTAAATTAAAATAATATTGTACATTCTCCATTCGCAGAGGCATACATAAGAAAAATAAAGGGGAAGAGTTGATCAACGGGTTGTCGATCAGTCGATAGCTACGTACAAAAAAGCGGAAGCGTTAAAGTGATTTGCATTGATAAGTTAGACATCCGCCCCTATAAAACAAAGTCATCCACATACCTGTATATATATTTAGAGAAAACTTTTATGCGTCATCGGAATTTAAATTTTCTAGGTGCATGTAGGGAATAACTGCAATTTTAGACAATATCCTCTTTGACTCTAAAGGAATGTTTAAATATTAATCGGTCTCCAACCTCCAAGAAATTTATTCTTACATCTTCATTTCGCTCGGACTTTTCACCGATCCTTTATTATAATGCATTAATCATTTGTTGATAAATTATTATGTGTCCTTTGTCTTCCTTTTGAGGCTATGTCTCAAGCGCGGACCTCATCAGTTCAACACTATTTAGCAAACCTCTGATTTTATTTATTTTACAAAGATGTGCACCCTGTATTGCGAACGTTGGGACTGCAGTCCTCCCCTTCCCCTGGAATTTACACATCAAATTCATAAACCAATCAAAACTACATTTCAAAGAAATAAAACTTTTAAAAATGCACCAATTATGATTCACTTTTGGATCGATACATATACTGTATTTGAAGACAAGCAACTTGACTTATTCTCCAAATTCCAATTACATACATTTAGAGAATTTGGAGAAACTTTACACTGTTTCCCTGTCAAAAATCTAGGGTCACAACGTGTTTTTTTAGGAATGGATTTTAAAATAACTATTCTACACATACCACGATTTGAAATTTTCGCCTACTTTAAACTTTCAGTGACGTAATAATGTATAACACAAGATTACCTTTCTCTCATTCATATGCTACAATTTGTGAGCAATGAAACCTTTATTGATGTACAATATAAGACCCCGTGGGTTTCCATAATATGTATGCGGGTATCAGAGATAACAAAAAGTCTATATGACCAGGGGTCACTTTATATTGTACATCATTAGGGGGCAAGGGGTCATCTTATGTTGTACATCAGTAGGAGGACCAGAGGTCATTTTACGTTGTACATCAGAAGGGGGACCAAAGGTCGCCTTATTTTGTACCTCGTCAGGGGGACCAGCGGTCACCTTATATTGTTCATCAGTAAGGGGACAAGAGGTCACCTTATATTGTACATCATTAGGGGGACCAGAGGTTCCTTATATTGTACATTGATAGGGGGTCCAAAGGTTACTTTATATGTATATCAAAAGGGGGTCCAGAGGTCACCTTATATTGTACATAATTAGGGGGACCAGAGGTCAGTTTATATTGTACATTAGTAGGGGGACCAGAGGTAACCTTATATTGGACTTCATTAGTGGAACCAGAAGTCACATTATACTGTACATCATAAGCGGGACCAGACATCATCTAATGTGAACATCAGTAGGGGGCCAGTAGTCACCTTTTATGTACGTCAATTAGGTACCACAGGTCATTTTATATTGTACATCATGAGGATACCAGAGGTCACCTTGTTTTGTACATAAATAGATTGATTGATAGGTTGATTGTATATTGTTTAACGTCCCTCTCGAGAATTTTTCACTCATATGGAGACGTCACCGTCTGCTGGTGAAGAGCTTCAAAATTTGACCTTTACTCAGCACTCAGGGCCATTGAGCAGTGAGGGATCTTTATTGTGCCAACGCGTGCCGCTAACACGGGGCCTCGGTTTTTAAGGTCTCATCCGAAGGACCCGTAACTTTCACTTCAAAGTGCCGAGCGCATTGCGAAGGAACAGTTGCTATTACTTTTAACGACTAGGTCAGTCGCGGCCGAGATACGAACGTACGGCTTCTCGATCACGGAGCGAACGCTCTACCGAATGAGCTACCGTGAACGGTCTACATCAATAGAGAGACCAGTCGTCCAACTTGTTGTACATTATTAAAGAAATCACACACACACACACACACACACACACACACACACACACACACACACACACACACACACACACACACACACACACACACACACACACACACACACACACACACACACACACACACACACACACACACACACACACACACACACACACACACACACACACACACACACACACACACACACACACACACACACACACACACACACACACACACACACACACACACACACACACACACACACACACACACACACACACACACACACACACACACACACAGTATATATATATATATATATGAAGAGTCAAAGCATAAACGATTCTAGACTCGTCTTAACTAAGAGACATATCAAAGAAAAATTAGGGCGGACCAGAGGCTACAGATAAAATGCATATCAACGGGATACCAGAGGTTTTCCTATAAGAACACGACAAGATGCCCATAGATCTTATAGGACATCTGAACATCATGGTCTTTACAAAATTTTCAATGTCGTTACCTGCTTTGTCGGCAGGACCAACTACGAACTGATCGTGTTATCTATCTAATTCATTTTTGCACTTCTGGTTTATTGAACACAGAAGGATAGATGGTTTTTATTTTGCCCCTCAATCTTTTAATACGTGGCGTTAACATGGATCTGATACATTTAAATCATTCTGACAAGGTGTCAACGTCTTTTTTTTCATATCTGACCCATCGTCTGGCGTAACTTTGAACAGAATACGTAATATTTATGTATTCAAACGCCAGTTGAAGGATCGGGGTTCCCTATATTTACGACCTTTTAAAATAAGTGTTCTGAGGTCCTCATAACGAACTATATTTACGTCACCTGTAATAACGTGTCCAGCAGGACGATAGTTTTAGGGCGAAGAAGATCATGAACACGATGGAGGATTATGTTTCAGATAGTCGGTATCAAGGCCATGTAAAGAGTTTTTGTAATTGAAAAGTTTGGAAGCAATGCATATGGTCGATGTATATTTGTAGGAAACACAAGGTGTAGTCTTTAACTTGAAATATGGTGAAATACAAGACTTCACCCTTTTGTGGTTAAAAATATTACTTATATTAATCGCATCAATTCCCTTATTGGTATATTGAAGTTTCAGGAAAAGACGGATTGTTTTAGCTGCATTTTTACCGTGAAACGTGCGGGTTTAAAAAGCTTATGATATGTAACATCCATAAAAACAGATCCGAGCCTATATTCAGGTGACAAGGAATCTAAAATTGGATGTTCCTTGGCCTTTTCAAGAAGACTATTAAAAAGTCTCAAAGGGACAGAGTAAAGTTTTGTTCGAATATGATGTAGACCTTACTGTTGAGTTACATAAGGTAGTGACGAATCAAAAGAGACGTCGTGTATTGCAGGTTTATTGTACGAACGATGCCCATGACTACGCTTACGTCTCTGGGTATGGTTAAAAAGTCCCATCACATTTACATTATTACGCTGTGGACTGGAAAGATTTCCAACACTATCGACATTGTCATTACATCCATAGGGAAAGGTTGTCCCTAGTTTTCTAATCCCAAATTCTTCTCGTTGTATACGGAAAGGTGTACTCAGCGACGGACTATTTGTGTGGTGATAAAGTTTTCTCTAAATATTTATACAGCTATGTGGATGGCTCTGTTTATAGTAGCGGATGTCTAACTTATCAATGCAGATAGCTTTTATTATGCGCCCAGAACAAGAGATCCGAGGCGTATATTGTTTTTGTCCGGTCTGTCTCTCTGTTTGTCTGTTTGTCTTTTTGTCTGTTTATCTGTTTGTCTGCAAACTTTAACCTTCGTCATAACTTTTGAACTATGAATGGTTGAAACTTCATATTTAGTATGCATACTCCACTGATTAAGCTTTTTCAAATGATATCAAGAGCAATGACTTTGTGACCTTGACTGTGACCTATATGCTAAAAATATTTTTTTTTTTTTTTGCAATTTTAACATTCGCCATAATTTTTTAACCATAAAAGATTGAGACTTTATATTTGATATGCATACACCACTAATTAAGTCCTTTCATATGACACCAAAATCAATGACCTTGTGACCTTAAATGTGTCCTATATGCTAAAAATAGCTTTTTAGAATCTTCAGCATAACTTTTAAACAATGAGAGATAGAGACTTCGTATTTGGTATGCATACTTAACTAATCAAGTTCTTTTGAATGACATCAAGATCTGTGACCTTGTAACCTTGACTATGGCCCTATGCTAAAAATGTTTTTTTTTTTACTTTGTTGCCGCCGGGAAATAGTGTTTAACAAACATTTCTTGTTTTTTTCCGCTTTGTTTGTACATAGATACCGACTGATCGACAACCTATTCATGAACTTTTCTCCTTTATTTTTCTTATGTATGCCTCTGCGAAAGGAGAATGTACAATATTATTTTAATTTGCGAACCTATAGTATAAAAAATAGTTTCAACCCAATTTGATCATAGTCTAATTACATGATGTCATGATTGCTGCCTTCTATATTCCAGCTTTTTCTTATTTTATCTTTTTTTCCACGTTTCGTGTTTATTCCTTCATTTTCTATCGTCTATTACATGTTGATACAGATTGAGATGTTTGTCACCCTTTATAAATCTAATGTAGTCCATGGATCGAACATTAAGTAAAGCGCTAGTGTTTGCATCACAAAAAGGTATAAAATAATATGTTCATTGTTATCTTTTTTCACTTTCATTGCTAATGAAAATTAATAAAAGAAATTATCTGACAGCTGAAATAATTTCATTAAATATATTATACATTCAATGGTTAAGTTGTATGTAAATGTATTGTAGATTTAGGTGAATAACAATTCAGTCTTTTTAGAGGTGTTTATTATACCTGTAGATGTTCTGGATGACTTGTGTTATAGTCCCAAACTTCTTTCATTCCCATTTTTAAATATTAATCTAGACGGATGAGTTTCAACATCACCTGATGTTAACAATGCTCAAATAACGAAATCATTGTTTCCTCTCATAATTTCTGACCGAGAAAGGAAAAGAATTCTATTGTTTACAACCTTTTATAAATCAAAATGATTCACTGAAATTGCATTGGGGTGACCTAACTTTAACTTTACGTCTTAGCTTTCATCTTGCCATTTTTATGTATTTGAATAAATTACTGTTTTGTATTTTATTTTTATCATACGAGACTAATTGCTCGAGGTGAAAAGGAAGCACAAGGGCATATGTAAATGATATGGCAAATGTTATTTCATTGTATAGGAAAGGTGGATATGTGAGTCTCTTAAATATTGCAAACTTTTGTTGAATCGTATAGCATTAAAATTGCAGCTGCAACCCTAATGCCTAGGTCACATTTAAGCCGATGGTCGGGCGACTAAATTTTTCTTGTCTTGTCGGCTGTAAGAACATGATCGGCCGACACAATTTCGGGCAACACGGAGCAGTCACATTAATTTCCAGGAATACCGATAACTTTGATAAATAACACAAAAAGAACTTTTTTCTTCAGAAATCAACAATATTTTTCATAGATCTATATTTAAAAAGGTGACGTTTGTAATATTTGCAAGGCAGAGAGTCAGAGTTTTGAAAAATTGTTATTAAAAGACAAAAATGTGTGCAAAATTTTGTATAAAATTGCATAAAAAACGACAAATGGTACATATCTAAGCAGTAAAGAATGCTTAAGATTTTTTTTTTATATCTTACGGATTAAATATTTATGTAATTTCCGTTCAAAAAATATATATCAATCAATGCATCAAAATTTGTTTGTGTTGTGTATCCTTAATAGGTGAAATATAAGTCCGCCAATCGTCGCCCGACCATCGAGCTTTGAGCTACAGTTTGATTTTAACAGTCGGTCGAAATTTTGGACATCTTTGTTGTCGAAAGAAGGACGACCGACTTAATAAACTGACCGCCGATGGTCGGACACAGAAAAAATTATAACTTGGACCGATGGACAACAAAATTGGTCGGCCGACAAAAAAGAGGTCAAAATCGGGCAAGACAACGGTCGATGAACTGCCGACTGTCACCCGAAGAATCCCATTTTTGCTTCAAAACCCGTCCGCCGTTAGTCGTGATTTGAAATGGGACTGGGGTTTCAATGATACACTAGTGTGTATCATAAGTCGTCGGCTATGTCGATATTTGCTTATTTAATTAAGCGTTAGTGTTGCTCTGCATTTGTGACGCTTCATGATATAATTCTATCATTTAGCGGCGATTTAGTATTAGTGGTTTAGAATGCCAGCTATTAATGCAATAATTTATGGCATTTAGGGTTGATATTGCAACGCTTAATGCTATTTGTATCATTAAGCGGCGTTTTATCATTAGAGGTTGCTAGACAGTGAGATAGTTCAAGACTCCATGATAATAAAACCATAACATAAATTCAATTTTCAACCCTGTAACATTTAATAACATCTGTCATATCTTGTACCATACAGTGTTATCTTTCTTTGTCAGGGGACCCTCTCTTGGCAGCGATTGGTTTGTGGGGGGGGGACTGATATTTTTTAAATACTGTGGACGTACTTTTTTCCCACGGGGTCATAATTCCGCGGAATGTATTTTTCTGTTCAGAAAATTATGCGGATATCTTAAGACTCTCTATATATGCCTTATATTAATATTAATATTAAGTTCGATGGGACAAATTTCCGCGGAAAATTTGTGACCGCGTACATAGTGTAAATTAATACCACGCGGAAAAAAACTACTTCTACAGTATATATTTACTAAGATTATGAATAAAAACAACATTCATTTTTATGCCTCCGTAATCAAATATTCGAGTGTATATAATTTTTGTTGTATCTGTCTGTGTGTCTGTTTGTCTGCCTGTCTGTCTGTTTGTCCGCAAAAACTGCAACCTTGCCCATAACTTTTGATTCAGTGGAGCTATGACTTTCATTTTTTAAATGGTATTTTTCACATGTAATTTTTTTTGGACAATAACTTTCTATAAGTACCACCAAATTTAACAATGTGACCTTGATCATGAAAATTTCACACTTATACTCAAAAACACATTAACTTTAGCCATAACTTTTGAACGTTAGATACTAAGACTTTTATATTTCACATACATGTTAATATTATTTGTGGCAAGACCTTCCATTGCAAAGTAGCAAATTTGACTATTTGATCTTCACCTTGTTGATTTGCGTACTTTCAAAAACTAATCTTAGCTATAACGTTAAAACAGAAAGGGTTTGGATTTCATACTTCAGACATGTAAACCTTGTGAGAAGACCTTTCATTAGTTTCCAAAAAAAACCTTGCTTGACCTTGAACTTGGAGTTTGACCAAGTATTTGAAACCTAATATTGGCCATAACTTTTGAAGGGTTAGGACAAAGGATTTCATACTTCACATACTGTATACAGGGTTATTTTCGCCCCGTGTTATTTTCACCCTTTCACACTGTAAAACATATTTGCCTCCTTTTAAATTCGCCCAATCGTGAGTTTAGTTTAAGAAATTATACTAATTTTTTTTTATTCGCCCCGTTTTAAATTCGCCCTTATGAGGGAAGGGCGAAAGGGGCGAAAATAAAAAGGGGACGAAAATTTCCCTGTATACAGTATTTAATCCTAGTGACAATACCTTTTTTTAATACAATTTTGACCCATTGACCTTGACCCTGGAGTTTGACTTACCTTTCAAAAAACTTATCCTTGTCCATGCCTTTTGAACAGGTGGCGCTTACCGGGGATTTATATATCACAATTGTATTTATTTGAGAACTAACTTCGGATGCATATTTTGTTTGCCTTTTAGAATAGTTTGATCTTCGATCTGTTGCCATTCGGAGACATAAATGTTTCACAAATATATCGTATTTATTCCTATAATTTGCTATTTAATTTCGAAATAACGAGGCCACGATCTTGGTATTCCGACACAACTACAATGTACAAGTTCGTTTTTATGAACTAATTAACAGATTACTAACTCGTTTTAACGAGATACTTACATGTGGAACAAGATGAATTCTCGTTCTTACAAGTATTTTTTTTATCTTAGCAAAAACTAGCTTTTCGTACAATATAGCTAGATATTTACATTTGCTGTGTGTTTCCAGTAAGCAAACTATGAAATTGATTTGAAAACCATTTTCATGTATACTCAGGCGTAGAAATATACATGAGAAAACGTGCGCGAACGAAACGTCACAATGAGGCTACAGGACGTTTCTAAAAGAAAAACGATATAGGGCAGCAAGAAATTCAAATATTTAGTTTATATTTGGTGCTTCCAAACACGTAAAATGTAAATATAAGGGATTTTTTAGGTTTAGTGTGAATTATTGGGGTTTGAATCACACAGATTTACACGTAGGCATATTTTTCATGAAGGGCTTCATGTAGCGCGCTTCATGAAATATACCTACGTGACTAGTCAGTGTGATTCACACACCAATAACTCACACAAAACTTTAAAACATTCCTTGAAAGACTTTTACTGAAAAAGAAATATGTCTTATTTTATTTATTAAAACTATATAATGTGTCATTCGTTTTTGAGGTGTGAAGATGGTCAGAAGCATTTTGTTGTCAGAAATAATACTGGTGTATTTATGAATACAATTACGCTGACGCATCAAAAGACTCTAATACGCCCGACATAGTCTGATAAAACGTAAATTTAATTTCCCTTAAATGAAACTCTCATTCTCTGAAAAGTATTCAGTAAACACACAAAAATCTGTTTTCACTAATATTTCATGTTGATAAAAATACAACCGTTTTAAAATATAGCAGAATAATATTATAATAGACATATTCTTACCTGTACAGCCACAGACAGATCCGTTGTATGCAAGTAGAGTTATAATGTCTTCAATGGCGCCTTCTCCATATATTTCATTTACCTTGATTTTGCTTATACCTATTTATTACCTTGATTTTGTCCCTTGAATGCACGGATTTTAACAGTGGCCTACCCGTTTCTTTATGCATTGTTTCCTTTATTGAATGCATGGGTTATTCAGATTTCAAATTACATAGAAAAATGTTGGGTTTTTTTTTTTTTAGTAGAAAACAGTTTATAAATAGGTATAAGCAGAAAAGAAGAATTCCTTAAATGGGGCACCAGAAATATTTGTACGAGGGTTGATCTACTGGCGTCACATTATTAAATACAATATACCAAAATAGGCGCATATATCACCCGATCCTTACACTTATCACCTTTTACTAAAAGAAAATTATCTTCGGATAGACACTGCTAGTACAAGACCGTGGAATTCCGTCCTTCCGTACGGATTGATAAAATACTGATAGAAAAAGAATACAGTGATAATCTATGAAAATCATAGACGATATGAGCATGATGATAAATCCTTTTACTTATCAGATATTTATCTACCAGCATTTTCATATGAGAATATTCAACTGAGAACAGATCCAAGAACTTAATGGGGATGATATCCATATCCCTGCAAAAAATCTCTGTGTGAAAAATTTTGGATAGGCATTAGCAAGAAAAATAAATTAAATTATTATATGATTGAATAATTTCCATCTCTCTGATTGGCTGAGATCCAACTATGTTAGAAAAATACTACGTTGTATTGACCTGCAGGTGAATACAAGGATTTATTTCCTCTACATTGATCTAAAAATAGATCGGGAAATTCCAAAGTGATACAAATTGTTTTGGAAAGCTATTTAAACGACTATGACTTTTATTTCATGTGAACAATACATAATCGAATATATATTTTCGAGTGAGTGTGGTAAGAGGGAATGCAGGAAACCCCCTCCAACACTTTTCCTGAACCACAATTTTTACTTTTTGGCAGTCAGTTTTCCGTGATAATACTCCTTTCTTTCAAAATCTATCTTATAAAAAAGACTGATATATTTTTTCATGGCAACTA
>PRKT01000151.1:116998-131733 GCA_003671525.1 Saccostrea glomerata | reverse complement strand
AAAAAATAAAATAAAACAAAACAAAAATTAGACATCAAATTATAATCAATTCTCCTTGTATAAGCTTATAAATCCTTTATTTTAATTTTTCTAAAATTCAAGCTCGTATCACATGACGTCATTTTTCGAGAGTATTTAGCGAGGGAAATTTTATGACGAAGGCATGGCGGAGAGTGAATGTTATTATGTTTCACGAAGATTATGGACAAATTAACTGCAATCCATTCATTTTGAACAGGATAATATAAAGGTATGTACCATTTTGCATTGTTTCAATGTACATGATGTAGAAGAAGAGTTTTAATCTAGGTGTCCTTTCAGGACTACACATTTCGAATTTCCTCGGTTATAACATTATCACGTACATTTATGTTTGGGATATACTCAAGGCATAGGGGTTGATCATCAGGTCAGGACTTATTTTTCCTCTTTAAATTTGACCACTCCCATACAGTATAGTGATATATTAATTTAGTTATACAGTGGTCACATTTAAACAAACTGTTAACAAGAAGCAATATCCATATGGGCGACATTGCTCAGCTCACCTTGTCTCGGGACAAGCTCTCAGTCTCACCACAGTAAGAATTAATTAATTTAGTCTATCAAATTGCACATTGTGGTCATATTTAAACAATTACTCAAGGCATAGGGGCTGGTCCTAGTGAATGCACAGAGTACAATTAAGTTATCATGTACCGTATTTGTAATGTTTTGTAGCAAAGAAACAGGGGTAATAACTTGTACTCTGTGCATTCACTACGACCAGCCCCTATGCATGTACTACGTGGAACAAATTCTATTGTTAAAACGGGTCCATTGGACAATATCATTTTAATGACAGAACATTCACTGTTCTATCTATGGATTCTATGCTCAACTGGGCACATCAGCTTGGAAAAAGCACAAATTAGTTCAGTATTGAAAAGTTAAATCTGGGGAAAGGGGATGGGTGCCAATGGGTCAGGTACTCGTATAGCTCTCCGGTCTCTCAATAGGTTATATTTTTTTCCGAGATCTACAGTTCTGCAACGAGGAACCACCAATTCCCCCTCCCCTCTCAAGGATTTTTTTTTACAAGTTTCATTTTACCAACTTGTTGCATAGTTTAAACTCTAATAGACAAGAACCCTGGGGCATTGTCATTGTTCTGCAAAACTGTGAAATATACATAAATCAAAGTACTCAGAAGTACTGAAAGCTGGGCTTATTTACAGGGTAATGAACAAAGAAAGTGATGACAGTTTAAAAACAAGTTCAGACATTGAGAGGATATGTTACACACAAAAATATTTCTATGACCCATAGGCTATAATAGTATATAAAATATCAAAAATTAAGCCTATTAATAAATGATGTCTAGCTCTAATTTAACAGCGTAAAACAGGGTTCGACATTAACTTCAGTGTCAGACTAACACATTTTCATTCCGACAAATAAAATTTGTGGCTAAGTAGTCCGAATTTACTAATAAAGTTTTCTGGAAAAATATAGAGAATTTACCGATGTTCAATTATCGACAACTTTTCAACAGTCGATTCTGTGCGTAATTTAAGGACTCATTGGTTTGAAATAAAACAAATTAGCAATCATAATTTAGAACGACACATAAAAAAAATTAAGATGTCGGACATTTGGATAATGTTATCAAATATAGAGAAAAATGAATAAGATCAGGGATATGATCGTAGTTCCTGATGACATGATTTCAACAACTCTTGGTATAAAACATTTCACATAAATGCTTTGTTTATTTCAAAAAAGGTATATATAAGATGTATATTATAATTTTTAAAATTTATTTATTGATATTTTTTAACTGACTCATAAAATTGTCCACGGACTAGTAAATGTAAAGAAGCACAAGTACAACTGGACCAAACCTAAAAATGTCTAGTGTTGAACCCAGGAGTGTAAAATATTTATCACATGTATCGTTTTGGAGTTTTATATGTAAACAAACAGAAGTAAATAGACGCTGATGCAGCAAGATTAATCAATTAAGGTCAAATGATTTATATGCACAAATGTATCCTCAGCGGAGAGTTTTGCATCATAGTGTACATCAAGTCATTAATGATGTTCCCTGCATTTATGTAAGCCTGATAGTACAATCTTTATTTATAAAATATGACACAGACGGGGATACGTGATGAAAGCCTTTTGCATATTTTAAACAAAAAAACTCAGATAACTTTGAAAGTATAATTCATTGTTTGTATATCCTCAAAGGTGATTGCACAAGCGCACTATATTTTAACTCGTAAATTTGATTAAGGGGTGATGAAGCAGCATTTCCTGTTGAACACCGAAGCAAAAGCTGGCCATTGCTCCATGAGCCCGACTAAAAATCTTCTTAAGTTTCTTCTTAAGAACAGCATGAAGCCATGATTGGTGATATTTTTTTGGAAATGGAAGCATATGCATTCTCTGGTTATGTAAATTCAATTTTGTTCAGTCCATCTGTTTGTAAACTTTTCACATTTTCAACATATTCTCAAGAACCACTGGGCCAATTTTAACCAAACTTGGTACAAAACATTCTTGGGTTAAGGTGAGTTTAAATTGTTAAAATGAAGGGCCAAGTCCCCTTACAAAGGGAGATAATCAAGAAAAGACAAAGATGGGGGGATGAAAAAATGAGCTAGAAAAGCTAAAACTTATTTGGAAGCATCCTGGGGTAGTGTAAATTGTTTAATTCATGAATCCCTTGGGTAGGCCAGGGCCACAATAGCGAATCCAAGTTTTACGTAAAAATACATGTATATAGAAAAACCTTTAAAAATCTTATTCTCAAGAACCTATGTACCAGAAAAGCTGAAACTTATTTGGAAGCATCCTAAGATAGTGTAAATTCTAAATTGTCAAAATCTATTCTTCAGCAAAAAAGGGTATTACATATACGTAATTGCTAAAAATACTTCCAGTATGACTTATTCCTTGCAAGAATGTGCATCAGTTTCATGAAGTGATCAGTGTGTGTGAAAAAGAAAAATTATCACAGGTCATTCACCATTTAGACAGACAGATGAAAAAATTTAGTTAAATAAACTTTAATTAGAGTAAAAAAGACACCTTTTAGCTCATAATCCATCTTAACTAGCCAAGGGTTTCTGATACACTACTCTCCTTATAAGCTCTTGGCAAACAGTGTTAAAAATAAGTTGGGATTTTTTTTCTTCCACTGTTTTAATTGAAGTCAATCAACATCCCTCGAATATAAATCATCAATTGGTTGGGTTTTTTTTGGGTATTAAATGATGCTATATCATATGTGTTCAGGATATATCTTGACTCTTTAATCTCAGAAATGAAAAATTTAAGTAAACAATGATCCATTAGATAACATCCAATATCTTCAATAAATGACAACTAAGAATCTATATCGTAGCAGCTATAGTTTTGAACTTTAAAAAATAAAGAAACATATTAATTATTGCTTATAAATTATTCCTGAAACACTTTTATTTAATTTTTTCACCTCTTATGCCTCTTTATTTCTGTCAATGCAATCTGTGCATACCTGGACAGTGGTAAATTTGAGATCACATGACGAAAACAGTATCCTCTAAGGCTCTTTTGACTTCACCATATGCCAAGGGTTCATGAGGAGAGTAGTGTCTCAGAAACCCTTGGCTAGTGAAGATGCTCATGACCATGAATCCCTTTAAATTAATATTCAAATAGTTATAATTAAGCATGCTCAATAAAAAGAATTGTGTGATTTAAGAAGTAAAAGCAGATTGTATTAAAAGTTGTCTTCCTTAATTAGGATTCAGTGCCTCCACATGGGTTTCTATGAGTGAGGATTCCTCACTTTCAGACTCAGAATCTGTATCTTGGACATGCAGATCCCATACTAGGTTTTTAAAAAGAGTTTCCTGCCTTAGCCATGCCCAAGCTGTGTCTAAATTCACCTTTAAGACATAATACAGATTAATCAATATTATTGCATTTCTGATGGATAGACATCTGAATGTTTAATATATTCAAACAACTAAGATAAATAAAGATCACTGTAATGCAAAAAAGGTGTAATTCATGACAGTTCAGGAGAATTTCTCCAGTTTCCAGCATTGATCAATCAACTACTTTAATCACTTGTTTCAACTGAATGCTAGACAGTCTTAAAGTTTTGTTACTCTTTTATTTTTTTATCCACCTTCTTAATTTTTATAGTTAGGATGTGAATGAAATTAAAAAATCATTTTTAGCTCACCTCAACGAAGTTGGGGGAGCTTATGTAATACCATAAATCTGGAAATTTTTATGCGCCCGGATCGATAGATCCGGGGCGTATATTGTTTTTGTCCTGTCTGTCTGTCTGTTTGTCTGTTTGTCTTTAAACTTTAACCTTCGCCATAACTTTTGAACCATGAGAGATAGAGACTTCATATTTGGTATGCATACTCCACTAATGAAGCTCTTTCAAGTGACATTAAGGTCAATGACCTTGTGACCTTGACCGCGACCTATATGCTAAAAATAGTTTTTCCCTGCAAACTTTAACCTTCGCCGTAACTTTTCAACCATGGAAGATAGACACTTCATATTTGGTGTGCATACTCCACTCATAAAGTTCTTTCAAATGACACCAAGGTCAATGACCTTGTGACCTTGATTGCGACCTATATGCTAAAAATAGCTTTTTTTGAACTTTCACCATAACTTTTGAATCATAGGAGTTAGAGACTTCATATTTGGTTTGAATACTCCACTAATTAAGCTCTTTCAAGTGACACCAAGGTCAATGACCTTGTGACCTTGATTGCGACCTATATGCTAACAATAGCTTTTTTTTAACTTTCACCATAACTTTTGAATCATAGGAGACAGAGACTTTATATTTGGTTTGAATACTCCACTAATTAAGCTCTTTCAAGTGACACCAAGGTCAATGACCTTGTGACCTTCATTGTGACCTATATGCTAAAAATAGCTTTTTTAAACTTTAACCATAACTTTTGAACCATAAGAGATACAGACTTCATATTTGGTATACAAACTTCACTAATCAAGGTCTTTCAAATGAAATCAAGGTTAATGACCTTGAGACATTGACTGTGACCTATATGCTAATAATAGCGTTTTTCGAACTTTGCTGCCGCCGGGCGCATAGTGTTTCACAAACACATCTTGTTTCGTAGATTTTATTTTGTGAATTAGGGTCAAAATGCTGTTGATTTATTTTTTTGTTTCAAAATTTTGCGAATGACCACTGCTTTGTTAACATTTTCTTATTAATGATTTATCTTTAAGAAAAATATTTTTGCGAAATGCAATGCACTTGCAAATTTGCTAAAAATTTATCTACAGCAAAATTTTCCAGAATACGGTACCTTCCGCGCCGGTGTCAGCATCCCAGGTTAAGGTTAAGTTTTTTGGAGCAGTTTTCTTTATAAGTACTTCTATGTCCTACATTGATTAGACATGCATGGAAGATGGTTCTAGTGTGTTTCATTGTACCAGTCAAAGTTTCAGATGCCTGCAATTTCAGCGAAGGAATGACCAGGTTAATGTTTTTGGAGCAGGTTAACATTTTTGGTGCAGTTTTTGGTGTAGGTTTCATTTCCAAGTAACTATAAGCCCTATGTTGACTAAACTTGCATGGATGATACATCTAAGGATGCATATTACCGGGCTTGCTTCGGATGCTGAATCTGACCTATATTTTCCGGTTGAGTGAACAGGTTAAATTTTTTAGTGCATGTTTCATTTCCAAGTAACTATAAACCCTATGTTGACCAAACTTGCATGGACCAAACTTGCATGGATGATACATCTATGGATGCATACTCTCAGGCTTGCTTCGGATGCTGAATCTGACCTACATTTTCTGGTTGTGTGAACAGGTTAAAGTTTTAGGTGCAGGTTCCATTTCCAAGTAACTATAAATCCTATGTTGACCAAACTTACATGGATGATACATCTAAGAATGCATACTACCGGGTTTGCTTCAGATGCTGAATCTGACCTACATTTTCTGGTTGAGTGAACAGGTTAAAGTTTTTGGTGCAGGTTTCATTTCCAAGTAACTATGAGTTCTTTAATGACCAAACTTGCATGGATGATACATTGAAGGATGCATACTACCGGGCTTGCTTCGGATGCTGAATCTGATCTACATTTTCAGGTTGAGTGAACAGGTTAAAGTTTTGGTGCAGGTTTCATTTCCAAGTAACTACGAGTTCTTTAATGACCAAACTTACATGGATGATACATCTATGGATGCATACTACAGGGCTTGCTTTGGATGCTGAATCTGACCTACATTTTCCGGTTGAGTGAACAGGTTAAAGTTTTTGGTGCCCGATTCATTTCCAAGTAACTACAAGTTCTTTAATGACCAAACTTGCATGGATGATACATCTAAGGATGCATACTACAGGGCTTGCTTGGGATGCTGAATCTGACCTACATTTTCCGGTTGAGTGAACAGGTTAAAGTTTTTGGTGCAGGTTTCATTTCCAAGTAACTATAAGCCCTATGTTGACCAAACTTGCATGGATGATACATCTAAGGATGCATACTACCTGGCTTGCTTCAGATGCTGAATCTGACTTACATTTTCCGTTTGAGTTTAGGCCAAAAAAAAAAATATGTGTGTTTCCGGTTACATGTCCCTGAAAATTAGGGTAGGTAGGTAGGCAATTACTTTTTTTTTTACTTTTACTTTTTATTTTAACTGAACATTATATTTAACTGTTTTTAGGTAAACTGTATATGATATTAAATATAAACAAGTAGTATTTTGTTTTCTAGAGGTAGGTAGCAGAACCAACTGCAAGAAATTGATTTACAGAAAAAGACATTTGAATTTTAATCACAATTTAGTAATGAAAATTTGTCACATTTAACAAAAAAGTAAAATAAAGAATTCAAGATAGTTTTTCAGGCCTACTTCTACCTCAACATCATTATCATTACATGTAAAGACACAGTAAATATCCATTTCTTTCCAATAATGTCAGAGTTAAACCACCGTTGTTAGCTTCAAAATTATGACCATCTCCAAATAAATTTCCCACAGTCCAGTGCCAAAGAAAGTTATATATATCGCAGTAATTTTGTATGAATGTGGACATTTCTTGAGCTTAAACCCGATGACAACATGTGGTGGACTTGGAGTTGAGTGATGCACATATAAAATAAGTGATGCAATTTGACACACTAGCCATATTCCTGGAGTGTTTGCCTAGTGGCTGCCCCATAGAGCGTTTTAAATGAATTGGAGTGCATTTTAAAACTGAACTAATCATGCTTAAAGGGGTCAAACAATTCTTTTATGCTATGTATTATATATCATTGGATTTGTAATAATATTAAATTTTTCTCATCCTATTTACAGAATTTTTATTGTAATTTTCTATAAATAAATAATTCAGGTGAAAGCAGGTGTAAATCGCAAAATAGATATTTTTAACAAATATGTCAAAATTGTCTTTAAAAACTATGAAATTTATGTGTGATGTTATAATTAATTATTAATTTATTATTTATTATCCATTTTATTAGTAAAAGTTTGATTCCTCAGAAATCAATAATTGTACTGATACTACAATGTCAATCTCGCCAACAAATTTTCAAAATTGTGTCATAAAGCTTGATTTCTAAACGTTTTTGAATATTTTAATGATCAAATTCTATTTAAATAATTATTTTCTACACCTTTACATTTATAACTATGCGTAAAATGGAAGATATCTTCTGAATTTCTGAGAAACAGGTAACGAAATCGGCACTGCGCGGTTCCGAACTTCACAAAATTTTCGTATCTTATATTGAAGTATATTACACGTGTAGATCATTATAATTATCAAACATTTCAAGGAAAATGTAGTTGATAGCTTGAATTTCATGTTTTGCTTTACTGGATGAGAAAATATTGCGTATTGACTGAATTATATGCTCAAAAACCATCGTAAGTAACATTCCGCCATTTTGAATTTTGGTGGGACTTTCCGAGATTCTTATTTTTTTTTAAACAGGTAAATCATGTGATTTCCAACTGCTGTATGATGCAGTCATCTATTGTTAACCTGTAGGTGGCCACCTGTGCTCTGATCATTTAAAAACAAGCGGTAATTTCAAGTCAAATCAACAATGAAAATATACACACGTGTCAACATCGATTCGGTCAAAAGTCTCCATGGTCTCATTAAGGGTTGGATGCTAAGTGTCAAAAGTCGTCATTAAAGGGTAAAGGAGGGAACGATCTAGGGGGAAAAGAGCTATTATCTATGCATGTATAATCTTAAAATGCTTGAAAAGACGTTTTTATTTATCTGTTACAAGTGCCTTTTTAACTGCGCGCGTTTTGAAGACTGTAGTTTTAGAACAAATTACGGTACGTAATCCGGATTTGCAATAAAAAGTGCTAGGGTCGGCGCGTAAAATTAGGGTCGGTCGGGAAACCGGAAACACAGGTATTTTTTTTTTTGGCCTTACAGGTTAAAGTTTTTGGTGCAGGTTTCATTTTCAAGTAACTACGAGTTCTTATATGACCAAACTTGCATGGATGATACATCTAAGGATGCATACTACTGGGCTTGCTTGGGATGCTGAATCTGACCTACATTTTCCGGTTGAGTGAATAGGTTAAAGTTTTTGGTGCCTGATTCATTTCCAAGTGACTACAATTTCTTTAATGACCAAACTTGCATGGATGATACATATAAGGATTAAGGATGCATACTACCGGGCTTGCTTTGGATGCTGAGTCTGACCTACTTTTTGTGGATGAGTGAAAATGTTAGTTTTTGATGCATTTTTCATTTCCAATTAACTATGAGCCCTATAATGAGCAAACTTGCATGGATGATACATCTTAGAATGTAGGGATGGGTATCGCCAAAAATTTCGTATTGCGATATATCACGATTTTTTCCCACAATATCACGATAATATCATGATATTTTTAAATGCAGTTTTTACCATGATTTTATATGAAAAGTCATCATTTTTCTAAAAAAATATACGAGAAAAACAAAATTTTACTTTCTTGAAATTTTTAAGTATATAAATTCAATTATGTTTGGACGGTAAGATGCCATTCTTTTCACTTTTAACAACATTTTTCATACTTTCTCTACTTGTAATGTGAAAGATTTAACGAATAAATGAATAGTTTCTGGACTTTATAGTAAGTACCTAAAGACCGGTATTTAGGTCTCCGTATCACAATACTTATCACGCAACAAAAAATCGCGATATACCGGTATACCGATAAAATCGCACATCCCTGTTAGGATGCACACTAATGGACTTGCTTCGGATGCTGAATTCGACATACATTTTTTTCAGATAATAGACCAGGTAAAAGTTATGAGTGCAGGTCTATTACCAAAAAACTATAAGGCTTATATAACATTGTATAAACCAAACTTTCACAAATGTTGCATCAAGAGATGAAAACTCTCAAATTTGCTTCAGATGCTGGATTTTAATTACATTTTCATGAAGAAGAACTAATAGTTTAATTTTTTTTATGTAGGTCTATTTCAAAGTATCAGATCAAAAAATATTTTCATTTTTGGAATGTACACTTTTTGTTGGTTAATTGTGTGACTTTGCCTTACTTAAAGACAACATTCGTTGAGGTGAGCTCTGTAATCTCTGATTACCTATGTTTAAATGTTGGTATAAACATTTTAAAAGATTATAGAATTATTTATTATCTGTTTTAGATTGACTTAAGACCATCTTCAGTTTTAAGTGGTATGCTGTTGCAGAATTCCAAAATGGTCTCTTATTCCAAATTCCAAATTGGACTCTCTTATAGAGGTAAATATTAATCAATAAAGCGGTGTGTTTAATAACATTTTGTAAGTCTCTAACCAACTCATCACAAGAGCTCAAAGAATTGGTAAACAATTCAAATGACATTTTATCAAAGAAGAAGATATTGAAATATCAAATATGCATGTATATATGCTTAATAATATATCTATTGAACATCTTAAATATATTTCAGCATTTTCCAAATGCCAAATGAAATTATGTGTCAGGTTGGAGAACATATGTGACCAATGACGGGAGAAAAAAAAATCTAAGGAACTGCAGCATCTCAATATATTTTACAAAAAGAAATCATTGTTTTATAAATTAATGATGGAATGTTGCACTGTTTTAAGATGTTAAAATTTGTCATTCCATAAATTTCATATGAATATTTAATATAAATTACTGTGATACAATGTTAAATGTGACTATGTGACTAAATGTGATTTTGATACTGTAGTTAATCATTTAAAAACTGCTTTTTAAAGATTTGTGGAAACGTGTTTTTTATCTCCATAGTCTTTTGTTCTATAAATGTACTGTTTAATCAATGACTTGTGAGTAGTTTATTGGATTGATTTGTTTGTGAATTTTTAAAGCAGTTTATTGAAGAGATTGGTTAGTAGTGTGTTATTGTTAATTTAATTTGTTTAGTAGTGTGTTAAAGTACTGTAATATGGTTAGCAGTTTGTTTATAAATATGATTTTTAAGTTAGATTTTTAAACTGATTTGTATGCTAAGCTTTTAATTACATGTAATTTTAAATAATTTGTTCCTAAAGTGATTTGTTAAAAGTTTGTGAAGTGATTTGTCAGAAGTATATTGAAGTGATTTGTAGGTAGTCTTGACATGGTTTGCTAGTATTTTTTTTTTTAGAGACTTCTAGGTACAGTAAAACTCAGTTATAGCTGTCCCTGGGACCTGTGAATTTAATTCGCTATATTCGTAATTCATTATATCAGAAAAACGAATTTGTATAACCATTATAGCGAATTCGCAATATACATGTTTTCCTTCAAGTATTACATGTAGTACCAAATTTAAATAGGTTAGGGAAGCAAATATTACAAAACATTTCTTTGATAACCAGGGTTTTATTATGAATTGAATTTTATATATAAAAGCTAAAAAGAGATAAAGCCAGTTCAATTTATCAGTTTTTTATATTCTTTGAAAGTTCGCTATAAAAGATGTAAATTTTACTATATTTAACCTCAACGGGACTCAATATCAGTTCACTATATCCGTTAATTTGTTTTAACAGAGTTCGTTATAACCGTAAAATTTTACAAAGATTTGTTAAGAATTTTGCCGTATACCCAGAAAAACTTTGCTATATCCCTGAATTCGCTATATCCATGTTTGTACTAAATGAGTTTTACTGTAGTGTGTTTATCTGATGTCAAACTAGTTTGTTCAAGTGATATGATTGTAGTTTGTTAATATTAATGAATTGTTTGTAGTTTGTCAAGTGATTTGTTTTTAGTTTATTGAATGTTGTAGGGTTTTGTAAGTGTTTTGTTTTTGATTAGTTGAAGTGTTTTGTGATTGTTTTTAATTTTATAGAGTGTTTTGTAAGTATTTTGTTAGTGATTTGTTTTCAGTTTAAGTGATTTGATAGTGTTAAGTCATTTGTTATTAGTGTATTGATATGTTTATTTGTACAAATGTAAGAGGTTCTTGTTCATGTAGTTAACTTTTAGTTTTTTGAAGTGACTCATTGGTAGTCTCTTAGTAGTTTGTTATAAAAGTGATATTTTTAGTTTCATTAGATGATTTGTTAGTAGTTTTGTGAACAGGAAATATTTCCATTTCTAATTTTTTTTCTCTGTGATAGCTCTTTTAAAGTTGACAGAGTTTATTTCTTGATAATTCTGCCGGAATGTAAATTAGGCAGGTCGATAGGTCAGGAGCTAAGGAGGCCTAATACGCATGCAAATCTCATGTGCATCTGTCTCTGTGTCTGATGCTAAGGAGGCCAAATATGCATGTAAATCTCGTGCGGCTGCCTTTCTGTTTGGCTTTGCCCGTTATGCAAATTATCCCATGTTTCCCAATATTGTTGATGCCCTGGCATACTCTCAAAACTAGACAGTGATTCCTTAAGTAATTTGTTAAAATGATTGAAGTTGTTAGGTTTTTTGTCAATTTAGGCATCTAGCTTTTACTTTAGACTAAATTTTCTTAAAGATCTTAACAATTTTATCTATTATTCTTAAATAAATGGTTGGTGTTAATTTATAATATTTCATTTCTAATTTTTTTATTTCTGTGATACATGTAACTCTTTGAAAGTTAGAGGAGTTGATTTCTTGATAATTCTACCAAAATGTAAATTAGGTAGGTTAATAGGTCAGGAGCTAAGGAGGCCAAATATGCATGCAAATCTCGTGTGGCTGCCTTTGTGTTTGTCTACATTTTTAAAGTCTAAATCTACAATATTTTTTCACAATGAAATGGAAATACCGTATAAGTGGAAATTTTAGCATGATGTTGTTTTAGCGATTTTAAAATGCACATTAAAAAAACTATTAATAAAACGCTATTAATTTTTAGCGATATTCAATTTTACTGATCTCGACACCCTCGCTAAGAATACCAAAATGAAATCCTTGCTAAAAATTCTACTTATATGGTATAAGGAATTAAAGGGGCTTGGTATTGGTGCTCATTGGCATGGAAGGATGAATCTATTACATTAAATTTTGTAATTTGCACGTGCCATTTTAAATTGGTTAATTTCTTTTTATTTGTAATAATATTTATAACCATTTTAAGATTTTCTATATGATGATTTTGATAAAATGACGTAATAAATAATCAAAGTTCATCTTTTTGTATGTGTTTATAAAGATGTAGTTCAAATGACAGCTACAAACTGAGAGGAACAGGATATTTGATAAATAAAAATTGCTTTTAAATGCATTTAAATACATGTACATAATCCACTTATTTAGTTGAAGGGGTTAGAGTAATGATAAATGCAACAAAAAAGGTGAAGTTAATTTCCAATTTACGTAGATTTCTAAAGGGAGTAATTCTGTTTTCAATACATGTACTTTTAAAATGGATAGTGACAACTTGATTTTATTTAGAATATCAGGTGTATCCCTGTATTTCATTCAGCCAGTCACTGATTAACTGCATTTGAAGTCAACTTGGACCCACGACCTGGCAAGTGTTCTTGAAAAAGAGGGCTAAGTGACAAGCCTGAGTTTTTGGAGAAGTTTGAGTAAACTAGCAGAAAATATATTGAAAAGACATATACTTCTACTTAAACCTTTTCGTCTCAGCTAGCACTTGCATTTTTTTCCCTGAAAAATCAAACCTTGGACAGAAAATTTTGAACCTAGGTGTAGTAAACGTACCAAGTTTGATTGAAATGGAATAAAACAGTAAAAGGAGCTGTATTATGATAAACACTTGCTTCTAGTGACCACGGCAAAATTGTAAAACTGATTTCAATGATAATGCTGCCAAAAGTATACCACAGTATCTTGATTATTAAGATTGACTAAAACCAGCATTCAGAAGGCATACACCCCAAAAATTATACCTACTTATGGCAACATCATTTTTGGAAATAAAACAAGATGTGTTTGTGATTCATTGATGTCTCCTTATGGCAACAAATTAGCGGAGATTAAATTTTTCTTAAATAAAAACTCGATGGAAATACAGCTCTGAATTATGAAATCAGGTCAGGGTAAAAAAAAATTCATGAGTTTGGAAATCTTCACAAGGATTACATAATTATGTATAGTATGAGATCACTAGCCCTTAGCGTTCAAAGTTATGGCCAAGGTTAAAGTTTTTTTTCATACGAAAGTTCAAAAATCTCCAAGGTCAAGGTAATTGGTATCAAATAAAAAGTCTTGCCACAAGGATTACGTATGTAAAGTATGGAAGCCCAAGTCCTAAACGTTCAGAAGTTATGGCTAAAGTTAAAGAAATTAATAAGTAGTTCAAACTCCAAGTTCATAGGGTCAAAGGTTGTTGCTATCAAATGAAAGGTCTTGTCACAAGGATTAAATATTTAAAGTATAAAAGCACTAGCCCTAAACCTTTAAAAGTTTTCGTCAAGCTTTGCTTTTTTAACTCCCTAATTCCCCGCAGTCACGCATTTTAACGCATATACCTTTTCCTATTTCTAACGCAAAATCACGCAAATACCGTTCAGGGACGTAGCAACAGGGGGGCCTGCCCCCCTTTTTTTTTTTGCCCAACATTACCTTCACTGTAGAAAATGTTCAAATGTTCATTGAAAGGATGGTTGCCCCCCACCCCACCCCCACCCCCACTTTTTACCATAGTATAGTGATATCAATGAATTAAACTTTAGAGAAACGTGTACCACGGTATAAGATGTTTGCGGGGAAAGGTGAATATTTATTCTTATGACGTGAACATTAAGTTTATGTTGCATAAGTCAGTTGTAAAGAGTTCAAGTATGTCAAGATCAAAGGGTCAAGGTTCTGGGTATCCAATGAAGGGTTTTCTCGTAAGTATTACATATGTGAAGTATGATAGCCGTAACCCTTACCGTTCAAAAGTTATGGACAAGGTTAAAGTTTTTTCACAAGTACGGAAATCTACAAGGTCAAAAGGTCAAGGTTGTTGGTATCCAATGAAAGGTCTTTCAACAAAGCATACAGTACTTGGCCATAAGTGAGTCATAATTTTATTTTTCCACTATATATTTCATTGAAAAACGCATTTTTCTAAAATATTATTACAGTCTCATTTGTTGTTTCTTTTAAATGTCTAAAACACCATAAAATGCAGAATTTGTTGTAGTTTCTTCACATTATTTCAAAAAAGTTTTATCTTTATGCATTACCGAGAAATCACAGGTCAAGTGCAAAACAAAAATTTTAAGACTTCAATTTGTTAAGAAATCATAGTAATTTGAGGTTTGAAAATTTTGTCTTGACAATATTTTATAATTTATTCT
>PRKT01000151.1:81811-115794 GCA_003671525.1 Saccostrea glomerata | reverse complement strand
TAAGATAAGAAAATTTGAATAATTCTGCATGTTTCAGTGAAAAAATCATAAAAATTGAGCTAAAATTGACTTCACAACAAGTTTTTATAAAAATAGGTTTTTCAATGAAATATATAGCGTAAAAATAAAATTATGACTCACTTATGGCCAGGTACTGTACATATGTGAAGTATAAATGTCCTGGTATCTACTGTTCAAAGATATGGCCAAAGTAAAAGTTAAAAAATTTTCGGAGACACCATTCTTATTACAAAATGTATTATATCTTCTTGTGCATACCAGATTATTTAAAGTGTCACTGAAATCCAGAATCCAAAAAAAAGAGAAGAATTTTCCCCATTTAGAATTGTTTTCATTTATGTATGGAAGACATGTATCAAAATGCTTTGCTAGTGTCTTAGTCCTTGGTTTTCAACCCCATGGCCAAGACCTTCATTGGCATTGATAAAAAATGCATGATAAATTTAATCACTTTCTTAACTTTTTTGTAAAAAGTTAACGACGACAACGATTGCAACAACGACAGACAACGGGCAAATTTTGATTAGAAAAACTCACTTGAGCCTTCGGCTCACGTGAGCTAAAATCAAATAAGTACACGACTATAAAGTTCACATCTTTATTTCAATTTTCTTATTATCGCTTTACAAATAAGAATACCGTTTCTACGAGTATGTAAGCAGTTTCTTGTTTAAAATTATAATACTGGTTGTATAAATACAACATTTTTTAAATACAACATTTTTTTTAAGGCACCATGATTTAATTTAAATATATATTCATAGCATTTATATACAGAAATTCTAAATCAAAAGCAAGTTGAGTTTGGTCCAAAATTGCAACTTACCATGTTTCTTATAACGACAACGTACGTTATACTTTAGCTCTACAGGCGCAGATCCAGAAATTCTTCAAAAGGGGGGGGGGTTGAAGGATTTTTTAAAGGGGGTTGAAGGGGGAAAGAGTTATTATTAATAACGTACGTTGTACACATACAGTTAAATAACTCAATAGGATACAGGGTGGAGTATGGTTTTTAGTTGGAGAATGATCAACCCGGGAAAAAGAACTTGTACGGATTATTACCAGAAAGTTTTTGAAAAAGAAAGGAAAATAAATCTTCGAACCTGAAAATCCAGTTTTGTAAAGAGGGTGGGGTATTATTTTGTTTTCACAACCGAATCTATCTATATATTACAACATTAGGCTTTTACTAACCAGTTTCTACGGTAAAAACACAACAAAAAATTGTGCTCTATCTACGTACAGTATCATAAAGAGGGGAGTGTTTGACGTGTAATCTGCAGGAATCATACATATGTATACCAATCATTCATATTAACATAGGTAATCAAAGATTACGAAGCTCGCTTCGACGAAAGTTATCTGTTTACTAGTAAGTAATGCAAATTTCACATCATATTTTTTTCTTAATAGTTTGTACTTATTCTGACAACGATATTCAAGCAAGTTCTGTTTCAACAGGTCTTAAAGTTCTTTGGGGATTGACCTGTTCCAAAAACTTTAATCTGGTCACTGACGTTTGGAAAATGTAAGTCAGATCAATCATCCGAAGCAAGTTTAGATTGCCCATCCTTAGATGCATCATCCATACAAGTTTGATTTAGTCAGAGCTCATACATGTACTTTATTGGGAATAACCTGGTCACTAATCTGGAAAATGTAGGTCAGATCCAGCATCCGAAGCAAGTCTGGCAGTGTTCTTCCCTAGATGCATCATTCATGCAAGTTTGATCCGGTTAGGGCTTATAGTTACTTGGGAATGGGCCTGCTCCAAAAACTTTTTCACCTGGCCTATAATATGGAAAATATGTCAGATAAGGCATCCGAAGCAAGACGTGTCCATCACTAGATACAGCATCCATGCAAGTTTAGTCCAGAAAGGGTTTTTAGTAACTATGACTTGGGAATGGACCTGCTCCAAACACTTAATCTGGTCATTCATCTGGAAAATATTGGTCAGATCCATCAACCGAAGCAAGTGTAGTAGTGTCCATCCCTTGATGCATCATCCATGCAAGTTTGGTCCAGGTAGGGCTTATAGTTACTTGGGAATGGACTTGCTCCAAATAAAACTTAAACCTTCTCACTCATTTGGAAAATGTAGGTCAGATACAGCATCTGAAGCAAGTGTGGTTACCGTAGTGCCCATTACTAAATGCATCATCCATGCAAATTTGGTCAGGGTAGGACTTATAGTTACTTGGGAATAGACCTGTTCCAAACGCTTTAATCTGGTCACTCATCTGGAAAATGTAGGTCACTCAGATCCAGCATCCGAAGAAGTCTGGTAGTGTACATCCCTAGATGCATCATTCATGCAGGTTTGGTTTGGGTAGGGCTTATGTATACTATATAAGTAGAATTTTTAGCGAGGATTTAATTTTGGCATTATTAGCGAGGGTGTTGAGATCGCTTAAATTGCGTCTCGTTAAAATTTCCACTTATACGGTAGTTACTTGGAAATGGGCCTGCTCCAAACACTTTAACATGGTCACTCATATAGAAAATGTAGGTCAGATCCAGCATCCAAAGCTATTCTTGCATTGTCCATCCCTAAATGCATCATGTATGCAAGTTTAGTCCGGGTAGGGCTGATAGTTACTTGGGAATGGCACTACTCCAAAACTTTAATCTGGTCATCCATCTGAAAAATGTAGGTCATATCCAGCATCCAAAGCTATTCTGGTAGTGTCCATCCCTATAGATGCATCATCCATGCAAGTTGGTCTGGGTAGGGCTTATAGTTACTTGGGAATGGACCTGCTCCTAAAACCTTAACCGGGACGCCGACGCTAACGCCGACACCGACGCCAACGCCGGGCGTATAGCATATAATGCTCATCTCAAATTCGTCAAGGTGAGCTAAAATGTCCAAATCGTGGCTAGGCAGACTTTACGAAAACACAAAATATTTGTAAAATGTTCCAGTAGTCTTGATTGTTTTTAAAAAATTCAACCTTCTCACATGCATGGACTCCATGACTCTCAGTTAATTCGATACACAGGAGCATGCCCTACTTCGATCAATTTCTAAATTGAAGCAAGCTATTGGCAAACAAGTTGATGAAACAAGGAAAAAGGCCTCGTTTTTTGAAAGCATTTGGCAAGTTCTGTAGTCGATACATTGACTTTGTCAGAATCGAATGCCCGAACCAGATTAGGACGGGTATCTCCGGTCGGCAGAGGATGCCTACTCTTGCATTGCACCTTACCTCTGAAGTCTGTTTGCTCTTGTATTGTTTCAATCGGCATGTGCTTGATGAATTTTTGTTATCTCCATATATCCCTCACAACACGCTTCTTACTATCATTTCACATGGGAGTTCTAAACACCATATATTTTTACTCGCTTTTCCCTTTTAATTCTTATGAACAACATCGCCACTAATCAGTGCAAAAACGACACTAAGGGATTTCTTGAATAATGACTGTTCCATCAGTTATGCATACAATGGCATATTCATCTATAATACAATATCTAACATATTTTATTTTACCTAGATTGTTTTTTATACAGATGTAAATATATATAAACAATAAAATGCCTTTCTTTCTTCATTACGCGTAGTACGGGAATTAACGTCGCAGCTATTGCAGAAAAAATACATTATCATAGCCCGCTTACATGCTTACGCGGCGCGTTAAATATTTTTCTGCAACAGCTTCTAAACACTAAAAAGTGGACTTGGAGAAAAATATATTATACAAAGGTATGCCTACTGAAGCTATCTAGTACTTCGTATTCAAAATTGGATACCTGCCTTAATTCTGCAGGAAACAAGTTCAAAGACAATGGACTATGTGTATGCAGAACCACTCTTGTTTACTTACATTGGGAAAATTAATGAAAACAATAAATTCAATTACTTATTCTTGGTCTAATATAATACCAAGCATATTCTTTTACAAATCTGTTATTCATACTGTAAATAGCCAATTTTTCAATCTTATTTATAAGGACAGATCTATGACTCTAACAGTATAAACTTCCCTGCAATTAGAACTCTTTAGTGTGCAGTGTTAGGAGTTTCCTTAATTCATGTACTAACAACCAAAGAAAGCATTTTATTATTTAAATAGTGGATTTTTACTACATAAGTACTGGCAATGGGGATGGGCAAGTTGTGTCTTATATTCCGATCGAGTTCACTTGCAATATCCAGTACAAAAAAAACAGAAGTCTCTGTCGAGACTGTAGCTCTACTGGTTTGTACTTATAACAAAGGATGAGAAAAGAAGCCATTGCCATCAGACCGAAACTGTAGAAGGAGAAGCGTTTTAAAGGAATTTCACAAACATTTCTATTTATAGTAACCATGGCAAGACCGTTCCTCGAAAACAAAAACCGATGAACTATTTTATGTATCTTAGTGTAGTCTACTTGTGTGCCATGTTATATAAAAATCAGACCAAAACTGTAAGAGGAGTAGCATTTTGAAAAATTGTTTACAGACAGACAGACAGATGGACGGACGATGGGCAATTTACTATCGCATAAGCTCTTCTGGTCTCTGACCAGTAGAGCTAAAATTGAAAACCAACAGAATTATTGCCAAGCTACTTTGTAAATGTACCAACAGTTTATATTTGAAGAAAAAAACAAATGAAAACATTTGCTCAACTTTTTATAATTCTTTATTGACATTACATGCAAATGTACTGTCAAGAAAATCATCACTTAGTATTTTGAACCAGACCAGAGTTTATTTTCCAGGAAATCAAGAGTCTTGTTTTCATATCATGTACACATTTGTTTCAATCTGCAAAGTTTATTATTATGTTGATCAACACTTCCATCATCTTTGCTAAAGGGTAGAACCAAGCTCTAACATCAGTGAATGAGGTTCCTGTAAAATAAGATTTTAAAAAATCATAGTTTGATTTCAACAGAAGTATTGAAATAAAGCATAAATCATTTCATGGAATAAATAATCATTAATTTGCAGACCAAACTACTGGGCTATCTTCCTTCTTTAATCATATAATTAAAACATACATCTTCAAAAACCTGAAAAAATGTTTTAATTTTAGTTAAGCCTTTTAGCAAGAAGCCCATGGGTTTTATAGGTCACCTGAGCATCATGATGCAACAACTTTCCCATCATTGAATTTGATTCACGTTTGTAACCAGCTCTAGACCATGACATTCACAATTTTAAAAGACACTTGCACCATTGCTCATCATAACTATACACTTAGCATGCTTAGTTTGGTTACCTAATATCTGTAGATAGAGTAGGGGGACAAAAAGAATGCATTTTAGACATTTGTCTGATAGAAATTCTGAGGTTGGGGGTACACCATCCATTCATCAGGTGCCTGTGATAACCAGTAGTACCCCCACCCTAAAGAAACCTCTGACACTGGGCAGCATAAAATATTTGATTAAGGAGGCTGGGGGGTCAACAAATTAACCACCAGATTTAACTTATTTTTTTAGATACGGTAACTTAAGCTGTCTACTATCATTTCACAAAGAAAAAATTCATACAATTTAGTTTTTAAATTTGATCATTTTCTATATTTTCATATGGAGCTCTCCTTTTAAAGGAGATAGAAATAGTCTGAAAATGGCTGCCACACCCCAGCCTCGTTAATACCAAGGAGCAGATTCCAAAGCATTTTAAATTCATTTTCAAGATAAATTTTGAGCCCCCCGCCCCATGTTACCCCTGACTTAAAAACCTTGAAATTCACAATGTTAGAAGAAGTACCATTCATCACCATAGCTTAAAGATAGTTCATCTGCCTAATACCAAAGAGCAGATGAGAAAATTTTCAAAGAATTAATGTATTTTCACTACATAATTTATATAGCTAATTAGCTACACCCTAACCCTAGAACCCTTAATCCTAAGGGCTATAAAATTCACAATTTTGAAAGAGGTACCCTTTCTCATCATAATTATGTACCGGTAACTATTTAGTCAGTACCCAGGAGCTTAGAAGATTTTCAAAGAGTTTATGCATTTTTACTTTGTCGATTTCAAAAGTTTATCAAATAAATCCAATTTACAGTTTTTCCGTGATCGTATAGTTTTAGAAATATTCGTTCCTGAAATATGATCAGAAAAGACCGGTTAATACACTTTTTATACAATTGTCCAAAGGATCCGTCCAAAATATAAAGAGTTTAAGACTGAACTCCAAATAAATGAATAAACAAAAGTCCAAAAGAATGATCCCCAAAAATAGAATAAGAGAGAGTTGGTAATTTCAGAATAAGACCGGGAATAGGAATAAAAGCGGGAATAAGAATGGGAATAGGAATGAGAGCGGGAATTAAAATGGGAATACTCTTTTCTGACTAAAACAGGGTATTTTGTGCTCAGTGGGTATCCATGGTCCCAGATATAAAAATGTATTTCATTGGCTAATTCACCATCACTAACCACCTCCGCTTTGTCTGTAGGTCTGTCCGTTGACCTATGAACCCCAACATGGCACCACCCTTGAATACAGGTAAACACTCATTACTAATATTTATGGGCTCAGTCCCCATCTCTGCACACAGGAGTTCTAGCCTTAAGCTCTTTTACTTATTTACTTCAAAGTTCCCAATTTTATTGCTCTTAGTCAAAACTCTTAATAATACCATTGTATTTCCATTCAAATTTTATTACTTACTATCGATGGGCTTGATTGGTCTATTCGGATCAATTTCATTACAAAATGATCTACCAAATTATAGTGCATTTGAATAACAACAAAATCCAATTTGTTTTGACAAGATAATAATTGTTTACAAAATTAAAGTCCTTTTTCCAATTATAAAGTCACCGAATCTGCGTCACTAATAATATACATTCTAATTTAATAAACCTTTATATCATTTTATTTTAACTGCTAAAAACTAAAAATGATTATGTCATTAATATTGTCTAAGTTAATTCACACAATATGTCTGTGCTAAACCCTATAGGTTTACAGAGCCCCTGACCAAGGGGTCATGAAATTCACAATTCTGGAAGAGGCATGCTTGCTCATTATAACTATGTATGTAGAACTTTTAATACATGCAGTATAATAAATACCTGGGAGTATAGAAGTAATTATTTTCAATGAGGTTATTCATTTCACTATTTAATCAATAGAGCCCTGTCCTAACACTAGAACCCCTGACCCAGGGGGCCATAAAATTCACAATTCTAGAAGAGGCGCACTTCCTCATCATAACTATTTAGTTATCTTGTTAAATACCCAGGATCAGAGAAGAAAATGTTCAAAGAATTTATCATGCAATTTTCACTATATGAATTAATCAATAGAGCCCTGCCCTAACATCAAAACCCCTGATCCAGGGGCCATGAAATTCACAATTCTGGAAGAGGCACTTTTGCTCATCATAACTTTGCACTTGGATAGTTTAAGACCCAGGAGCAGAGAAGATTTTCAAAACAATAATGCATTTTCACTTAATCTATATCGCCCCACAGTAACGCTGGAACCCCTAATCCTGGGGCCATGAATTTCAAAATTTTGGTAAAGAGGACTCGATGCTTATTACAACCAGGATAGAAGAAACTGAAAATGTTCAAATGTTAACCAGCGACACACAATGTACCATGTCTCGTCAAATGAAAAGGAATTGCAAGAAGTCACCAGAGTTTACTAAATTAATTAGGTTTGATATTTATAGTGGATACCCATTATCCAACACGGCTGTCTTGCACAGAAACAAACTTCTAAATGTTGTGGGGGAAATAAATTGAATCAGCTGATTATAGACAAACACATGCAGATATGGCAGAAAAAATTTACCTAAGTGATTTGAATGGGTATGATTTTCTTTCACTGAATTTATTAGGCCATTTCTTTCACTGAATTAATTAAGCCATGGACCAAATGCATGAAGAAAATTACCAGACTTTTGAAATACTGTTAAACGAGAACATTTGGTGCATATGTATTTATGCGCGAATGCAATTTGGAATGCATTAGCCCAAATAAATTTTAGTGCTTGCAGTTTGTCATTAAAATCAGGGACCTGTTAAAATTATATACATGTAATTGCGATATATTTTTTTATCCATTCCTGTACAGAAACACAATGACGCTCCCCTATATGAGTCATTTTTGTCACCCGCTTGAAAAGTGGGGGATATTAATTTGGGTTTGTCCACCCGTCTGTCTGTCTGTAACGCTTTCATTTCCACACAATATCTCGAGAACCCTTTGAGCTTTTGCAATGAAATTTAGCATAGCAACACTGTATGGACTAAAGGAGAACCCTATTGATTCTGAGGTCAAAAAGTCAAAGGTCAAGGTTATAAATAAGCAAATTCTGTCTGTTATAACACTTTCGTTTTCCACACGATATCTCTACAACCATTTGAACTATTGCAATTAAATTTTACGTAACAACTCCCTGTGGCCTAATGAAGACCCCTATTGATTTTGAGGTCAAAAGGTCAAAGTTCAAGGTCGTAAATTTATACATTCTGTCTGTGTGTAACACCATCATTTCCGAGCGATATTTCAAGAGGATTTTGAGCTAATGCAATGTAATTTTATACCAAAACTCCCTAGGACCTCTCTCACCCCTCTAAAAGTGTCCCGCCCTGTTTGTTTCATTAGTATTTATTGTATTACATGTTGCTATTTTTAGCACAGGGGCATGAGGAGAGTTATTACGTATAAAACAGGTTCTGGGTGGACTTTATATTCTTATTACATCTATTAGAACTGTTTAATAAATGTTAATTAGACACCATGCATTGTGAAAAATTTTGACAATATTGAACCTGAATATATACATGTATGTGACTTCATTTTTGCATATAATTTTATCTAGATTAAAGCGGCTCCGTGGTCTAGTGGTATGTCTCTCCCTTTACATGTCAGAAGGCCAGGGATCGCATCCCAGTCGATCCATTTTATTATTTTTTTTTCTTCAAAATACTGGGTTTTTTTTTACTAAATGATAGTATTCAGCGTGTGAAATGAAAATTTTATGAGGTCTGGCTTGTACAAACTCATCATAACAGTGTGTTAAATATTCCATATAAAAAGAATATTCTATACACGTAATAAAGAATAAGCAATCAAACCTTTATATCCATATTGGCATATTTTATTTGCTTCAGTTTACATGTATACATTCAATTTACTTTTTCCCAATCTGAACATCACTCGGCCTTTTCCGTTTTTTCTCGACTTGACAGAAAAGGCCGAGTGATGTTCCGATTGACTTTTTCCCTAAGCTGGTGACACAAAGTCTCTGAATTATCTTGTTACCGCAGTGTTGCAATCACATGGACGTGGCACAATGTTTAAATTTTATTTTATTTGAAATAAGACATGGGAGTATTTATGCATTATATTCATATTTAAATTAAAACATGTACAGTGCTAGTGTGTATATAAAACCCAACGGCCTTTCGACATTACAAAAAAACGCGTTCCATGCAGTTTACATGTACATGTATTTATGTGAAAGGTTTGAACACTCAAATAAAAAATATTTAGAAATCTTAGCGCACAATAAATTTTAGCATTCAGGGGCTCTTGCGACAAAGGCACTAAAATTAGCAGTGCTTTAAATACTTTTGTTTTACAGTACATGTATGTATTTACTTGTTTGGCTAGTGGGACTAGTGGATTTCAAAAACTCTGAGGTTACCTTACTGTCTAGTCCTATCAATTTTAATTATTAATTTATATAACCATAATACCAGAAACAAACATTTTTTTTTTTATTTGGCCTTACCTTGATGTCCTTTCATGGCTTTAAAGCAAGCTTTCTTTGTGGTACCTTATCTCCATCTTAAATAGGGTTTTCTTGTCTGTGATAAGGTATATTGTAACCTGTAATAGATAATAGTAAAATATTGTTAGTGGTGCACTGTGGATGCATTAACCATTGTATGATATCAATACTGTTGCTTTGGCAATGCACATTTATACAGATATAACATTCTAATTGACCAATTATTTATACACAATGATTAATAAATCTAAATTATCTACAGTTAAAAAACTGAACATTAGTGTTGTCAAATCGGTTGAAAATCAGAATCGATTAATAATTAAGCAGCATTGGTTGACTCTCACTGAATAACCAACTGACCATCAGCCAATAATCGAATCATTAACTATTTGTATAAACTAGGTTCTTAATTCTATATAAATTGTAGAATTTTAATTTTATAATAATGTAACTAGTGTTGTATTCATGTACAGATTTGATTTCTAAGTATGTAAAAATGGTAAATGAAAACACTTGGGAAATATTCATGGAAGATATATATTGATAACAAGAGGTTTTCTTGAAATAAAAGTGAGAAAACAATAAAAAGATAAGTGCAGTAATATACCAATTATAATCGATTGTTAAAATCTCAAATCGATTGTCTAAAATTGACAGCCTTTCCAATCAATTATCGATTATAAATCGATCATCGTGACAACATTGTCTAAAATCGACAGCCTTTCCAATCTATTATAAATCAATCATCATGACAACACTACTGAACATGAATAATATTGCAAGACAGAGTTTTTTAATGCCGATTTTGTGTAAATAGGCTAAATTTTAAGTGTGGTGGTAACTCATTTAGTAAAGGAAACAAGATGTGTCTGTGAAACACTAATGCCCCTGTATGGCAACATAACAAAGATTAAAATGTTCATAATTGCAAATTAAATATTTTGGTACCCAAAGTAAAGTATTCTCACAAGAAATACAATTGTGAAATATGGAAGGCCAAGCACCATATTTTCAAAAGTTAATGGGCAAGGATAAGTTTTTTAAAGGTATTACAAATACCAGGATCAAGTTCAAAAGAACAAAGTTGTTAGTTTCTAAAGAAAGTCTTCTCACGAGGATAACATACAGTATGTGAAGTATGAAAGCCCTAACCTTTACCATACAAAATTTATGGCAAAGGTTCAAGATTTTTAAAGTATGTAAATCTCCAAGGTCAATGTCAAAAGGTTAAAGTTGTTAGAATCCAACAAGTATTTTTTTTTAACAAAGAATACATGTGTGAAGTATGAAAGTCAGCTAGGTCATCTGTCAAAATAATGTTTGCTTGCCCTCTGCTGACTCAGGGTACAACAAGAAATCTGTGAGTCAATGCTCACTATAGTAATACACCCACTCTGATGTGAATATACAATATCATGTTAATAAACGTTACGGGTTTACGCCTGGGAAATTGGATTTGATATCAGATTCTTATAAAAATAAATCCCACCATACTGCATGCCTCAACAAAGTATGTACTAAAATTTCAAGCATCTGTTATGAGTTCAGTTGCTGAGAAAACTGCAACAAAAATTTGTTAATTTATGAAACGGACAGATGCACTGACAAACAGGAAGTTGACATCGGATTTTAAGAAGAATAGATCCCATCATATGGTATGCCTCAGAGAAGATAGTGATAAAATTTCAAGCATGTGCAATGAGTATTTGCTTTGAAAACTATGACTAAAAATTATGTGTGAAACATGTATGAACGGAGAGACGCACAGACGAACAGGAAGTTGTCATTAGAGTTCAACAAAAATAAATCCCACCATATGGCATGCCTCAGAGAAGATTGTGTTCACATTTCAAGCATCTGCAATGAGTAGTTGCTGAGAAAACTGTGACAACAATTTTTTATGTATAAAAACATGTATGAAACGGACAGACGCATCGACAAACAGAAAGTTGACATCAGATTTGAACAGAAATAGTTCCCACCATATGGCATGCCTCAGGGAAGATTGTGTAAAAATTTAAAAAAATCTGCGATAAGTAGTTGCTGAGAAAACTGCAACGAAAATTTGTGATGTATGAAACAGACAGATGCACGGATAAACAGGAAGTTGACATCAGATTTGAACAAAAATTAATCGATACAATATGGAATGCCTCGGAGAAGACTGTGTCAAAATTTCACACATCTGCGATGAGTAGTTGCTGAGAAAACTTTGATGAAAATTTGTTACAGACGGACAGACGGAAAGACAGACTGACAGACACACAAGGGTAAAACAGTTTACCCCCCTCTCCTTCGGAGCGGGGTATAATTATTGGGTTGGTAGGTACAGTGCCTGCAACATTATCGTTGACAAACTAATCATGTAGAATCGTTCGTGATCATTTGTTTAAGGTGCAAGATAGTGTGTGTTTCAGAATAAATCATTTGTGGTTTTAAATGTGCGGGATCATGCGTTAAGAAACACGTAAATTTCATTTTGTAAGTTTTTTTTTAATATAATTTGTTTATCAAGCATTTCGCTTGTTTTACTTTAAATTTAAATCCAAATAAATTGAATAAAGCACAATTTACATAATTGAATGCGGAACGAACTAATTTTCGCTTGTAAACAAGCAAATTAGTACTTAGTCTTAAAATTTTATGTTCTCGTCAAATATAGCACGACCTATATTGTGATAAATCATACTTAAATGTTTAACTTTTTGTTTTTCTATGATTTTTAGACTGCTGTGGTCAAGATATTTTTTTTTAAAGCAATACATCAAAAATAATTTTTTTTAAAAATAAATAAACAGTTCTCAATGCTTACTAAGACTGCAACGATACCTAGGTTTGACGGTATACCGCCATTTACATCTCCACTGTTCCGTTCACGATACGTCAAACTGTTATCATGGTTTGGTTCAATCTGTCCGTAAGTACCCATCGTTTTGGCTCCTTGTTTACAATTTAAAAATGGCCTCCGCACGAAACATGAGGTCAATGAAAATGAAGAAACGACAGTTAAACTTGTTTCCAGCCTCATATTTAACAGGTCGAAGGATGTTATCACTTTCCTAGTATTAGTGTAATGAACATTTGATAAAATTCACTTTCCTAGTGATAGTGTAATGAACATTTGATAAAACTTATTAGTTTAAAGTATATGATGACAAACGTCTGACTTTTTAACCCAATATGTCACGTATCATGATACATATCGTATCGTGAACTGAATACCGTGAAACGTATTGTATCATGGGGTAGGCGTATCGTTGCACCCCTAATGTTTACATAAATAATTTAGTCAGCAAATATGCATCTACACGCCATGATTTTCGATGTTTTGTTTATCAGTGTTTATCTCTGGAGCTTAGTAACTTAAAGTTAATTTTTAAATTTCTACAAATAAAAAAAATGTGAAATATTTAATTGACAAGTTCAATTTTCAACTTCACAAACAATGAATCAATGGAAACATATGGATATAACTTGTAATCAAAGTCATTCCATGCTATCAATTGTTTTTAATCATATCCCCCTTTCTGCATATCGTGTAACATGTAGAATTGTGTGCGTGAACATGGTGAAGGATCGTTTGTGTAACAGGTTTAATTGTGCCTTTATCGTGCGGAATCGTTCATATAACATGATCGTTAAGTTGTCAACAATAATGTTGCAGCCACTGTATAGGTGGAAAAATCTTTTTTTGGAAAATTTCAACACATTTGTTAAGTTGTTAACAGGATAAGACTGAGGCAGTTTTCACGAAGACTCATAAGGCTAGTAGGGGAGAGTATCGCTCAAAATTTCGTGTCACAATATATATCAATTTTTCCCAAATATCACGATTATATCATGGAATTTATACAAGTAATTTTTACAATGATTTTAAATGAAAAGTCATTATTTTTCTCAAAAATATATGCTAGAAAAACAAAATTTCACATTTTTGAAATTTTATTTCAATAAAACTAATCATGTTTGGATAGTAAGATGCCATTCTTTTCACAGGTCATAATTTAGATAATTTAAAATCTACATTAATATCCCAGGATGCTTCCACATAAGTTTCAGCTTTTCTGGCACAGTGGTTATTGAGAAGAAGATTGTTTAAGATTTTACTATATATTTCTGTGTAAAACTTTGATTCACTTTTCACTATTGTGCCCCCCCTACCCCGGGGGTCATGATTTGAACAATTTAGAATCTACACTTCCCTAGGATGCTTCCACATAAGTTTCAGCTTTTTTGGTCCTGTGGTTCTTGAGAAGAAGATTTTTAAAGATTTTTCTTTTATGTACCCAGTATTTCTATGTTAAACTTTGATTTCTTATTGTGGCCCTGCCCTGCCCTTGGAGTTCATGAATTGAACAATTTAGAATCTAAACTTTAGTAAACTATGCATGGATGTTTGATTCAATGACCTTGTCAGCAAATACAATTTTTCATTGGTTCAAAGGATGACTGACGTTTTTCATACAAATTGTTAGTCCATTATTTATACACTGAATTGACGACAGATTTTTTATTATTTCTTCATCATAAGGAGCACACAGCGGGTGTGACAGGTCAGCAGGGGATGCTTACTCCTCCATGGCACCTGATCCCACCTCTGATGTTTTGGAGGTCCGTATTTCCTCTCCTTTTATTTTGTATTGTTTTTTGGACTTTGTTATTGAATATGTTCGTTATCTCCATATCCTTTTACATAAGTTTCAATTTTTTGGCCCAGTAGTTCTTCAGAGGAAGATTTTTTTATGACCCACCCTATTTTTGTCTTCTTTTGATTATCTCCCCTTGTGAGGGGACCCTTCGTTCTAAAAAAATAAATGTCCCTTCACCCAAGGATGCTCAGTATCAAGTTTGGTCAAAATCTGCCCAGTGGTTCTTGAGAAAAAGTCAAAAATGTGAAAAGTTTATATCAGAAGGAAAGACAGCTAGACAGACGATGGACAAAATGTGATCAGAAAAGTTCAATTGACATCAGTACAAAGCGTGTTAAAAAGAATTAAAATCTTGCAAATGAAAATGGCAAAAATAGGATAAAACAGCTAGGAGGGCTATTAACAACATGCAACATGTAAGGAATGTTTTGTTGTGGAATCAGTGAAAGAATAATGTTAGAAATACACAGTTCATAATATTTTGACGTGACAGTTTGAAAAACATGAGGAAACAAACCGAGAAAGAACACTTTTTTAAGTGCGGAATAAATACAGTTTTTTCAATGGGTGGCACTGTACTGTAGCTCTCTGGTCTATCAAAATAATTTTTTCGGAGAGCTACAGTACTGCAGAGCTACGAGCAAACATGTATTAATTCATAATACATGTATTCATTATTTTTAAATTAAGAGGGCCAGTAAAATTTTTGAAAGGCCAGTAAATTAAGAAAGTTCTCTGGTCCTACTGGCTAGTAAGTTTGAAAAGTTTTCGTGAGACTGAAGAGGAATAAAAGGGGAGATTATAATAAACTCAAAAACAAAGTTTTGAGTAGGACCGTTTTTATTCAGTTGGCCGGGAGAGGGCAGCAAGCATGACAATTATGGTGTATACAGTTATTTTATACTTATTTTGGTTTTTTTTTAAAGTTTTCATCTCAATTTTCTGCATGATCAAATATGTGACTGAGGAAATTCGGAATGTGTTTCAGGTAAGATGTTCGCATGATTATACAGAAAGCAAAAAGTATTAATAATGCATACCTTGATACAATAATATAAATCCTTTAAAATAGTATGGCTAGCGGTTGGTTAGCTAACACTGGTACGTATGTACATGCGCCTTCGGCTTCAGTCAGTCCTTTGTTTCACCTTCCTCACGACCATTCGCCATTTCCCTCGCTTTATACTCTCCAAATATGACGTCATGATTTATACGACCTACTTGCAATATTTTTATTTTTTAATTTGAATGATAAATATTATAAACATTTTAAACAAAAATAATAGTTACAGTATAATATCTATTTTTCCTTTAAAAAAAAAAAATAAGAAATGATTTTCTTTTACAGCTAAAATATTGCTGGTAGATAAATATCTGATAGTAAAAGGATTTATCACATTGTCTATGATTTTCATAGATTATCACTGTGTTCTTTTTCTATCAGTATTTTATCAATCCGTACGGAAGGACGGAATTCCACGGTCTTGTACTAGCAGTGTCTATCCGAAGATAATTTTCTTTTAGTAAAAGATGATAAGTAGTGTAAGTGTAAGGATCGGGTGCATATATACGTCTTAACACTTGTTTTTAATACGTTGGAGGGAATTAATACTCGATATTGTGCATTATCCGTGAAATCACGTAGAATACCCGATATTAGGGTATCGTTGATTCCGCGAAACCGGGTATAGGCAGTATAATCACCTAATAAAACTTAAATAATGTGATGGTGCATTTTGCAAAGTGCAAAGTCACCTTTCATATAGATACAAATATTTTCTAAAGGTATTACTAGCCAAGTACGAATTTGGGCGTCAAGGTTGATGCGCTCAGGACAACAAATATACCTATGGAGCTTAGGACATTTCATGATCTGCACCCAAACAGGCGTCCGTTTTTGAATTTGCAAGTGACCCAAACAACTTGTAAAGCTGTTCTCTATTTACTGGTTTTGGATTAAATATTGGCAGTGATACTTGAACTTTAGGAGGAAGTTTGCTGAATTCTTTGTTTCTGGAGCTGTATTCTGACGTCATGGACACTTCATTTGATTCTGCAATTTCCTTCAGGTTGAGCAGATTTTGTTCAATAAGGGACTGTATTTGTGTCACTTCTTCTGCATGTTTCTCGAGGATGTCAAAGTGTTTTCCTTTTAATTCATTGATTTCTTTTTTCAGCGCGTTGATGACATTGTCAATTTCTCTGTGCCATTGTTCTCCATGTTCTGTCACTGCTGTTGTAAGTTTCTCATATTCTCCATCCAAGTTAGCTATCTGTGTTTCCACGTCATTTGTGATTTTTTCATATGTTGGAGAAATAATGTTTTTTAACTCCTCTGTATCTTTTTCAATATCAATTTTCCTTGAATTGTATACTTCTGAAAGTTCTAAAAAATGATGTCCTTTATGTTGATTTGATGTAAAACATGATAGGCAAACAGAAATGTCACATTCCTTGCATTTTGCTTCACAGGTTTTAGTTGCATGTGTTGCACACTTTGGATAAATCAAGGTTGACTTTCTTTGTTGGAACGGGACAATTTGATGTTTAGTATAGTCATCGGTAATGTGTTCTCCAATACAGGGTTTACAGAGGTTGACATGACAGAAATCACAGTACATTTGTACTATAGCTGTCTCACAAAGGTCACATCTGATCACATCCTGGGCACTGTGACGGGGGTCCATAGTTTATGCAGACTGAAGTTCTATAAATCAAGAAATGTTTTAGTATTAAAATTAGCCCAGCAATTAATTGAATAGTATTTTTTAAACTGCTAAATGAATATTTAAAGCACTTCGATCCTGATCATCTTTGTATATAACCAGTCTGGTCGAACCCCCAAACGGGTACCAAAAGTAAACATATTTATAGGCTATCATAAATATGTACCGATCACATTTGTTACTGTGAAATTACAAGAAGTTATAGTTGGAATCAACTAAATGAATATATTAGGATCTGCAGAAAGATACGACACCGAAAAAGTATCATGAAAATACACAAAATGAAAGTAGAATAGCAACGAACAGTTTCTATGATTAATTTCCAAATAATAATATCTACCATGGTAGCCACTGAGAAACTTGCCTTACATTTGTGAAAATTAATTCGACAGTTTTCTTTTTTTCATTTAAAATTGTCTAACACCGTTTCGCCATCTCCATATTTCTGAGTTTGTTGCCGTTCTGAAAATTAGAGTTATCGCTCTTACAGCGTTACACCTACTTGGAGACCCCTCCCCCCTTATTTTTTACTTTTCGTTAATGCCTATGATTCCCACTTCTCAGTTTTAAAATACATTTGGTTCACTCAGCTCTAATCTGAAGATCGTCAGACCCACATTGCTCCATTTTTATTATCATTTATAAATCTTTGAACATAAAGAACAATCTTTTTATTATATCATTCATGATTGTCCCTAGATAGTTGAGATGTAGCTAAAATAATATAGACGTTTCCCGTCTATCACTGCTCAGAAAAATGAAAACAAAGTTATTTTAATTTGAAAAAAGCAAATAGTTAGGTAATATACAAATAAAAAATTAATATTATATAAACGTAATCAATTCTTATTTCTAAAAAAAATCGCTATGGTTATAAAACTTGACAACGATGATCCTTTTGTGCAAATGACACGCATTTTTCCTCATTATAGTTTAATACTTCGGGTTTTTTTTTATCCAACTTTGATTGGCCTAGGTATAGATTCATGAGATTAAAAAATTATCCCTGTTCTTCAATGTCTCAACAGTGTTCATAAAAAATCTTTATTGTTTAACGTCGCTCTCGAGAATTCTTCTCTAATATGGAGACGGCACGACTTGCCGATGGAGGCTTGGAAATTATGACCTGTATACTTGGCAATCAGGATCATTGAGTAGTGGGGGTGTGTCATTTTCCTGCTACACGGGACCTTGGTTTATACTTTTACGATCTCATCTAAAGGGTCGGTGTTCACGTATAACAGTTGGATCTATAAAGATTGAGGAGAAAATAATAAATACCAAACTAGATTTTTTTTTTTAAGAGCTCAAATTGACATGTATACCAGGCCTTAATACAATAAACTGAACAGACTTTGACAACTTTAAAATTTTGCGTTTTAGGAATGGCATCTTTGCATCACAGTGTGATCATCAAAATTAACTCAGAAAATTTATTCAATTGATATTTTGACCTATATTAAATTTATTGTTTCATTTTATAAGTGAAGTTTACAGATTTTTATTTGAAAATTGAAATATATAATAAGTACATGTACCATTGTCAAGTAAAAAAAATTAATCGAGAAATCAAAATTTTTATAGAGGAGACAGGTTTTAAAGTGTGCTCAAGTGGTATCAAAATAATATTCATATACTGTAAATCACTTTTTATTTGCAAGAGCTTTATTTTCTCGTAATTACACAATATGGTGTGCTCGCTAAAATGTCATTCTTGCATATAGTAATTTTTCTTATAGATCATATATAGTGCAATAACCACAATTCATGAAAATTGTATCTCGCTTATGAAGAGGAAATGGCTGTCTCCCGAAAATGAGGTGTAGCAAAAATTAAGTAATCTTGATCAAAATAATTATATAAATTAACATTTAGGTTGTCATTATGGATAAAAGATGATGGATGAAAAACTTGTAATAATTAAAATGTATTATGCCAACAGTTACACATTTTATTGAATCATCAATGAAACATTGCACAGTACTATACACTTCTTAATCAAAATTTTACAGCCACAATTCAATTAACATGATCGATTTAAATTTATAAATAACGTATCCAATGATGAAAAACAAATTGGGCATACTTGATAATACTTGAACTTTATATCTCTTTATAATAAACAAATGTAACACCCCTTTTACTAAAAGAAAATTATCATCGGGTAGACACTGCTAGTACAAGACCGTGGAATTCCGTCCTTCCGTACGGATTGATAAAATACTGATAGGAAAAGAGCACAGTGATAATGATGAAAATCATAGACGATATGAGCATGATGATAAATCCTTTTACTAATCAGATATTTATCTACCAGCATTTTCATACGAGAATATTCAACTGAGAACAGATCCAAGAACTTTATGGGGAGGATATCCATATCCCTGCAAAAACATCTCTGTGTGAAAAATTCTGGATAGGCATTAGCAAGAAAAATAAATTAAAATATTATCTTCTCTAAAATAAAATTTTTAAAATTAAAGGACCGGGTCTTGAAGATATTACTACTATAATTCTCGAATACAATTTAAAGGATGGGAGATTCAGTGTCATAATTAATGATATCATATCTGTGTTTTAAAATCATTTATTTTATTATAAGGCATATCATTTTTTTGTCAAGGACTTTTGTACCATACATGTACGTGGTCCCATCCCCTTTGGATCCACCCATGTTGACCTGCATCAACGAATTTCATAAAAAATGAAATAAAACCAAAAAAAATTAGACATCAAATTATAATCAATTCTCCTTGTATATAAGCTTATAAATCCTTTATTTTAATTTTTCTAAAATTAAAACTCGTATCACATGACGTCATTTTTCGAGAGTATTTAGCGAGGGAAATTTTATGACGAAGGCATGGCGGAGAGTGAATGTTATTATGTTTCACGAAGATTATGGACAAATTAACTGCAATCCATTCATTTTGAACAGGATTATATAAAGGTATGTACCATTTTGCATTGTTTCAATGTACATATGATGTAGAAGAAGAGTTTTAATCTATGTGCCCTTCTTTCAGGACTACTGTACACATTTCGAATTTCCTCAGTTATATCACGTACATTTATGTTTGGGATATACTCAAGGCATAGGGGTTGGTCATCAGGTCACGACTTATTTGTCCTCTTTAAATTTGACCACTCCCAGTCCCATACCGTGAATATACTGATATATTAATTTAATTGTAGAGTGGTCACATTTAAACAAACTGTTAACAAGAAGCCATATGGGCGACATTTCTCAGCTCACCTTGTCTCAAGACAAGCTCTCAGTCTCACCACAGTAAGAATTAATTAATTTAGTCTATCAAATTGCACATGGTGGTCATATTTAAACTTTTAAATACTCCAATCATAGGGGCTGGTCGTAGTGAATGCACAGAGTATGAGTTATCATGTACGGTATTTGTAATGTTTTGTAGCAATTGAAACAGGGGTGATAACTTTTACTCTGTGCATTCACTACCACCAGCCCCTATGCATGTACTACGTGGAACAAATTCTATTGTTAAAACGGGTCCATTGGACAATATCATTTTAACGACAGAACATTCACTGTTCTATCTATGGATTCTATGCTCACCTGGGCACATCAATTTGGAAAAAGCACAAATTAGTTCAGTATTGAAAAGTTAAATCTGGGGAAAGGGGATAGTTGAATGAGTTTTTACAATGGGTGCCATTGGGTCAGGTACTCATAGCTCTCCGGTCTCTCAATAGGTTATATTTTTTTCGGAGATCTACAGTTCTGCAGCTAGGAACCACCAATTCCCCCTCCCCTCTCAAGGATTTTTTTTACAAGTTTCATTTTACCAACGTGCTGCATAGTTTAAACTCTAATAGATAAGAACCCATTGTCATTGTTCTGCAAAACTGTGAAATATACATAAATCAAAGTACTCAGAAGTACTGAAAGCTGGGCTCATTTACAGAGTAATGAACAAAGAAAGTGATGGCAGTTTAAAAACAAGTTCAGACATTGAGAGGATATGTTACACACAAAAATATCGCTATGACATATATATAATAGTATAAAAAATTTAAAAAATTAAGCCTATTAATAAATGTTGTCTATAGCTCTAATTTAACAGCATAAAACAGGGTTTGACATTAACGTCAGTCTCAGACTTATACATTTTCATTCGAACTAATAAAATTCGTGGCTAATTAGTCCGAATGGACTAATAAAGTTTTCTGGTAAAAAAATAAAGAATTACCAATGTTCAATTATCGACAACTTTTCAACAGCAGGGATCACTTTGGGCCGCGCCTTTGCGCCATTGGCGCTCAATATTTGTAAATGGCGCACTAAAAAATTAGAAAGGGGTCAGTCTGGCGCATGTCTTACAGATATGGCGCTATAAGATGCAAAACTGTGGGTCAAAACTCTTATCTTGGTGCATTTTAGGACCGTTTTTAAGCTGACTGATTGTATCTATGTCGTATCTGAGCATACTGTTACTTCGTTCAATCAGACTCTTTGTAGTCGCGTATGTTCTTTACACCAGCAGAGCGTCTGGTTGATCAAGACTAAAATCGGAGTTGTACATGGGATATTTCCTTCGTTTAGATTACGCTACTAGAAATTTTTTACCGAATACTGAGTCAATTATATTTATTAAAATTTTATGTAATGATTTAAATAATAAACATATGAAAGTAATACTCCAGTAAGTAATATGTCCTAATAATATTTCTTAAAACTTTGATTATTTATTTCGAAACAAAACAAGTACAAGTTACTCATTGTGTGTCCAGACACTTGCCCGAAATGCCTCCAAAGCGAGGATCGGTATTGGGCCCAACTGACCCAAAACAACGAAAGCTTTCGTTTGTTTTACAAATAAAACGACGGAAACTTTTTAATTCCCAGACTCGGCAGAGGTCTCTGATTAAGAAGAACAGTCCAAGACGTTGACTCCTGATGTCAACGGCAACGATGGTCGTCAATTCCAGTCCAAGTGGCTAACTTTGCATCCGTGGTTGGAATTTGATCAGATGGGACTAAAATGTTTTGCAAACAAATAAAAATTTTCTCATTTAAGTTTTTTGCCTATTTTGCTCCGAGTTCTTTGCATACAAAACCAGTCCCTACCATTTGAACCAAATTTAATCTGCAACTGCCCCAGGTATATTCAGTAGAGAAATGTGCATGTAAGTTTGCATCCTTTATAGTTTAGCTCTTCAACAACCTTCGAGAACTAAATCGATAAAATCCAAGGGGCGAGGAATTAACTCTCCAATATGACATTCTTCAGTACTGAGATGAAATTAAAAAAAAAAAATATTTTATATATATAATATTATTCATTTTATTAAAAAAAAATTAAATTGGTTGTGTCAGAAATGGCAATTAAAAACCCTTAAAGACCCATCATATTTACTTGAAATTCATCACAAAAAAGCATGGAAAATCAATTTTCATACCCCCGGCGTATGGCCCATGGATTTTAATGTTGATGGGCCATTGGCCCATCAACATTAAAATCCAGAGTGATCCCTGAACAGTAGATTCGGTGCGTAATTTAAGGACTCATTGGTTTGAAATAAAACATATTAGCAAATCATAATTTAGAATGATACATAAAAAAAAATTAAGATGTCAGACATTTGGATAATGTTATCATGTATAGAGAAAAACGAATAAGATCAGGGATATGATTGTAGTTCCTGATGACATGATTTCAACAACTCTTGGTATAAAACATTTCACATAAATGCTTTATTATTTCAAAAAAGGTATAAGATGTATATTACAATTTTTTAGATTTATTTAATATTTATTGATATTTTTTGACGGACTCATAAAATCGTTCACGGACTAAAAAATCTAAAGAAGCACAAGTACGACTGGACCAAAGCCTAAAAATGTTAAGTGTTGAACCCTGTAAAATATTTATCACGTGTATCCTTTTGAAGTTTTATATGTAAACAAACAGAAGTAAATAAACACTGATGCAGCAAGATTAATTAATTAAGGTCAAACGATTATGCACAAATGTATCCTCAGCGGAGAGTTTTGCATCACAGCGTACATCAAGTCATTAATGATGTTCCCCGCATTTATGTTAGCCTGATACAGTACAATCTTTTTTTATAAAATATGACGCAGACAGGGATACCTGATGAAAGCCTTTTGCATATTTTAAACAAAAAAACTCAGATAACTTTGAAAGTTTTATTCATTGTTTGTATTGCCTCAAAGGTGACTGCACAAGTGCACTATATTCTAACTCGTAAATTTGATTAAGGGGTGATGAAGCAGCATTTCCGGTTGACCACCGTAGCAATTTCTCCATGAGCAATGAGTCCGGCTAAAATCATGTGACTTAATGTCCTTTAAAAACTTGTAATATTCAGTAATCGTTTCGGAATATGATTTTTATTATGTCGAAACATAAAAGAAATCATAATGCAGCTCACAAATTACAAACAACAAAGAAATAAGTCTAAATTATTTTTATCTAACAATATTAAACAATTTGCAATATACATAATTTAAAAAAAAATTACATCTGAATTAAAAATGAATGCCATTCTTTCGAACTATCATTGCATGTTTATCTAAAACTTTTTACATAGGAATATATTGGAAAAATCTTTAAAAATCTTCTTCTCCAGAACCATTGGGCCAGGAAAGATGAAACTCATGTGGAAGCATCCTCAGGTAGTGTAGATATAAGTTTCTACAAATCATGACCCCCGGGGCCCGGGGGGTAGGGCGGGGCCACAATGGCTGATCAAAGTTTTACATAGGAATATATAGGAAAAATCTTTAAAAATCTTCTTCTCCAGAACAACTGGGCCAGGAAAGATGAAACTCATGTGGAAGTATCCTCAGGTAGTGTAGATTCAAGTTTCTTCAAATCATGACCCTGGGGGTAGGGCGGGGCCACAATGGCTGATCAAAGTTTTACGTAGGACTATATAGGAACTTCTCCAGAACCATTGGGCCAGGAAAGATGAAACTCAAGTGGAAGCATCTTCAGGTAGCGTAGATTCAATTTTGATCAAATCATGACCCCCGGGGGTTGGGGATGGGGTAATCGTAGTCAGTAATTGTAATCAGCTGTAATCGATATATAGGAGTGGACCATAAAGTGGACAAATGAATACAAAGGTTAATATATCAATAAAAATTATTGTCAAGCAACAAAACCATAATGTGTCACAAAAGCATTTTATGGAAGTGTAGATTTGTTTAAATAACCCTCCCCTGCCCAGAACCCATTTTTAACCGGGCTTATTGCTCAAACAGCAATTGCCGGCTTATGTGATTCTGTTCAAGACAGCTGTTAACCCCATAGTAGCCATTTTAAAGTTACATGTAAAAATATAGTTCTTACTCTCAACCGCTTTTGAGATAATACAAACGCTTAATCAAGCAACAAAAAAAAACAAAGTTTTATCTAAATAAATAAACATATTTAGTACCTTTGAAAACTTCAGTCTTAAGTCAAAGAACATAGTTCATTGGTGTAAGGAGTTTTGATAATCAGTGTTACATTTGTCTTAGTTTTCTACACATACGAAGAAAAGCAGGAGAGGGAACCAGACTGGCCTGTTTGTTTATTTTCAGTTGCGGTACGTTGTACAAGATTAATTCTGATTCTGACAAAATCGGACCTTGGTATTAGGATAGAAACTCACTGTCAGTGTCTTATCATTTGTATTGATAGATTTAAATGATTTTTTTTCATCAGAATTTTAAATCTGATATTCTTTTTTTTTAATCTGTTGATACAATATAAACGTATGATTCATGTAAGAAATTCATAATGATTCTACTCTGTAAATGAGCCCAGCTCTCTGTACTTCTGAGTACTTTGATTATAACATATGTAAACTTTCCAATACTGAACAAATTTTTGCTTTTACCTAGCCAGTTGCTCAGGTGAGCAATGTGGCCCCTGGGCCTCTTGTTTATCATGTAAAGAAATTAAATGTTCCAATCCACTGTTGAGAATCAATCCCCTTACCCTCACCTTTGGTAGTGGGGTACTCATTTCACTTTGTTATTGAAGATGTTGAATAACGTGACCCCAAATTACAATAACTTCAGTAAAGCTTAAGTGAGCTTTTCTCATTACCCAGTTTGTCCGTCATCTATCCCTCTGTCCATCCGTTTGTAAACTTTTCACATTTTCAACATATTCTCAAGAACCACTGGGCCAATTTTAACCAATCTTGGTATAAAGCATTCTTGAGTAAAAGTGAGTTTAAATTGTTAAAATGAAGGGCCAAGTCCCCTAACAAGGGGAGATAATCAAGAAAAGACAAAGATGGGAGGATGAAAAAATGAGCTATAGAAAAGCTGAATCTTATTTGGAAGCATCCTGGGGTAGTGTAAATTGTTTAATTCATGAATCCCGGGGGTAGGCCAGGGCCACAATAGCGAATGCAAGTTTTACGTAAAAATATATATAGAAAAACCTTTAAAAATCTTATTCTCAAGAACCTATATGTGCCAGAAAAGCTGAAACTTATTTGGAAGCATCCTGAGATAGTGTAAATTCTAAATTGTCAAAATCTATTCTTCAGCAAAAAAGGGTATTACATATGTAATTGCTAAAAATACTCCCAGTATGACATATTCCTTGCAAGAATGTGCATCAGTTTGATGAAGTGATCAGTGTGTGTGAAAAAGAAAAAATATTACAGGACATTCACCATTCAGACAGACAGATGAGAAAAATTAGTTAAATAAACTTTAATTAGAGTAAAAAAGACACCTTTTTAGCTCAGGTGTGTTCCCATTTCGCCTTAACTGTGAAAACGGGTAAGGAAAAGTTACAAAGTACTAAGGCGAAATGGGAATTTTAGTATTTGTAAATATTATTACTGGTTTGATATAAAAATTTAAATGATAATTTTTTAAAGATTGAATTTTACAATTAATGGGAATTTATGAATACAGTGAATGAAATAATACATTTAATACCCCAAAATACTTTATGCTAAGTATATTAAATCTTCATCACCTTAATTCACCTGAGAGCTTACTAAGGCTAAATGGGAATGCTAAATTTTACAGTTAAGGCGAGATGGGAACAAACCTTTAGCTCATAATCCATCTTCACTAGCCAAGGCTTTCTGATACACTACTCTCCTCTTAAGCTCTTGGCAAACAGTGTTACAAATAAGTTGGGATTTTTTTTCTTCCAGTTTTAATTGGAGTCAATCGACACCCCTCGACTAATCAGCAATTATTGGTTGTTTTTTGATAAATGATGCTATATGTGTTTAGGATATATCTTGACTCTTTAATCTCAGAAATGAAAAATTTAAGTAAACAATGATCCATTAGATAACTTGCAATTCTATAATAAATATAGCCATGTTGTTGTCCAATACCTTCAATAAATGACGACTAAGAATCTATATCGTAGCAGCTGTAGATCTGAACTTTAAATGATAAATAAACTTATCAATTATTGCTTATAAATTAATCCTTAAACACTTATATTTAATTTTTTCACCTCTTACGCCTCTTTGTTTCTGTCAATGCAATCTGTGCATACCTGGACAGTGGTAAATTTGAGATCACATGATGAAAACAGTATTCTCTAAGGCTCTTTTGACTTCACCATATGCCAAGGGTTCATGAGAGTAGTGTCTCAGAAACCTTGGCTAGTGAAGATGCTCATGACCATGAATCCCTCCAAATTAAGATTCAAATAAAGTTATGATTAAGCATGCTCAATAAAAAGAATTGTGAAATTTAAGAAGTAAAACCCAGTTGTATTAAAAGCTGTCTTCCTTAGGATTCAGTGCCTCCACATGGGTTTCTATGAATGAGGATTCCTCACTTTCAGACTCAGAATCTGTCTCTTGGACATGCAGATCCCATACAGGTTTTTAAAAAGAGTTTCCTGCCTTAACCATGCCCAAACTGTGTCTAAATTCACCTTTAAGACATAATATGGATAATTCAATATTATTGCATTTCTGATGGATAGACATCTGAATGTTTAATATATTCAAACAACTAAGATAAGTAAAGATCCTGTAATGCAAAAAAGGTGTAATTCATGACAGTTTGCGAGAATTTCTCCAGTTTCCAGCATTGATCAATCAACTACTTTAATCACTCATTTCAACTGAATGCTAGACAGTCTTTAACTTTTGTTACTCTTTTATTTTTTTTATCCACCTTCTTAATTTTTATAGTTAGGATGTGAATGAAATAATTAAAAAATCTTTTTTAAATGTTGGTATAAACATTTTAAAAGATTATAAAATTATTTATTATCTGTTTTAGATTGTCAGACTAGAAGGTCTTCAGTTTCAAGTGGTATGCTGTTGCAGAATTCCAAAATGGTCTCTTATAGAGGTGATATCAATAAAGCGGTGTGTTTTATAACATTTTGTAAGTTTCTCATGTAACCAACTCATAACAAGAGCTCAAAGAATTTGTGAACAATTCAATTGACATTTTATCAAAGAAGAATATATTGAAATATCAAATATGCATATATATTATATATTTAATATATCTATTTGACATCTTAAATATATTTCAGCATTTTCCAAATGCCAAATGAAATTATGTGTCAGGTTGGAGAACATGATATGTGACCAATGACTGGAGAAAAAAATCTAAGCCAAAGGAACTGCAGCATCTCAATATATTTTACAAAATGAAATCATTGTTTTAAAAATTAATGATGGAATGTTGAGCTGTTTTGAGATGTTAAAATTTGTCATTCCATAAATTTAATATGAAAATTTAATATAAAATACTGTGACACAATGTTAAATGTGACTATGATTTTGATACTGTAGTTAATCATTTAAAAACTGCTTTTTAACTCTTTGTGGAAAAGAGTCTTTTTATCTCCATAGTCTTTTGTTCTAGAAATGTACTGTTTAATCAATGACTTGTGAGTAGTTTATTGGATTGATTTGTAAGTAATTAATTGAAATGAATTTTTTGTGAATTGTTAAAGCAATTTACTGAAGAGATTGGTGTTACTGTTAATTTAATTTGTTTAGTAGTGTGTTAAAGTACTGTAATATGGTTAGCAGTTTGTTTATGTGATTTGTAAGTTAGATTTTTTAACTGATTTGTGTGCTAAGCTTTTAATTATGAATTTATAAGTGCATGTGATTTTAAATGATTTGTTCTTAAAGTGATTTGTAGGTAGTCTTGAAATGGTTTGCTAGTATTTTTTTTAGAGACTTCTAGGTACAGTAAAACTCAGTTATAGCTGTCCCTGGGACCTGTGAATTTAATTCGCTATATTCGTAATTCGTTATATCCTAATAACGAATTCGTATAACCATTATAGCGAATTCGCAATATGCATGTTTTCCTTCAAGTATTAGTACCAAATTTAAATATGTTAGGGAAGCAAATATTACAAAAATTTCTTTTATAACTAGGGTTTTATTATTAAGTGAATTTTATATACAAAAGCTAAAAAGAGATAAAGCCAGTTCAATTTATCAATTTTTTATAATTTTTGAAAGTTTGTTACAAAAGATGTAAATTTTACTATATTTAACCTCAACGGGACTCAAAATCAGTTCACTATATCCGTAAACTGTTATAACAGAGTTCGTTATAACCGTAAAATTTTACAAAGATTAGTTAAGAATTTTGTCGGAGACCCAGAAAAACTTCGCTATGTCCGTAAATTCGCTTTATCCATGTTCGTACTAAATGAGTTTTACTGTAGTGTGTTTATCTTATTTCAAACTAGTTTGTTCAAGTGATATGTTTGTAGTTTGTTAATATTAATAAATTGTTTGTAGTTTGTCAAGTGATTTGTTTTTAGTTTATTGAATATTGTAGGGTTATGTAAGAGTTTTGTTTTTAACTAGTTGAAGTGTTTTGTGATTGTTTTTAATTTGTTAGAGTGCTTTGTAAGTATTTTGTTAGTGATTTGTTTTCAGTTTTAGTGATTTGATAGTGCTAAGTAATTTGTTATTAGTGTATTGATATGTTTATTTGTACAAATGTAAGAGGTTCTTGTTCATGTAGTTCACTTTGAGTTTTTTGAAGTGACTTATTGGCAGTCTCTTTGTAGTTTGTTAAAGTGATATTTTTAGTTACATTAGATGATTTGTTAGTAGTTTTGTGAACAGGAAGTAATTTGTTAAAATGATTGAAGTTGTTTGGCTTTTTTGTCAATTTGGGCATCTAGCTTTTACTTTAGACTAAAAATTTTTAAAGCTCTTAACAATTTTATCTATTATTTTTAAATGTATGGTTGATGTTAATTTATAAGATTTCCATTTCTAATTTTTTTCTCTGTGATAACTCTTTGAAAGTTAGAGGAGTTGATTTCTTGATAATTCTACCAAAATGTAAATTAGGCAGGTCGATAGGTCAGGAACTAAAGAGGCCAAATATGCATGCAAATCTCTGTGGCTGCCTTTGTGTTTGTCTACATTTTTAAAGTCTAAATCTGCATTTTTTTTCACAATGAAATGCAAATACTGTGGAAATTTTAGCGAGACGCAAATTTAGCGTTTTGTCCTAAAAAACCGGTAATTAATTTTTAGCGAGATGTTATTTTAGCAATTTTAAAATGCACATTAAAGAAACTATTATAAATAAAACGCAATTAATTTTTAGCGATATTCAATTTTAGTGATCTCGACACCCTTGCTAATAATGCCAAAATTAAATCCTCGCTAAAAATTCTACTTATACGGTATAAGGAATCACTATCTAGTTACTAGTAGTATTCTAGGGACATCAATGATAGTGGGAAACATGGGATAATTTATGCATAAAGGGCCTCGTCATGCAAATTATCCCATGTTTCCCATTATCATTGATGCCCTGGCATACTATACTAACTAGACAGTGATTCCTTAAATATGACTACATAAAAATAAGAAATAAAGATGAGTTGTAGTTACATTTGTCTTTTGACATTGTACTTGTACTATGAAAGGTTTAAAGGGGCTTCGTATTGGTGCTCTGACATTGGCATGGAAGGATGAATCTATTACAATTGTGATTTATACATTTTCACGTGCCAATTTGAATTGGTTAATTTCTTTTTTTTTGTAATAATATAACCATTTTCAGATTTTCTATATGATGATTTTGAAAAAATGACGTAATAAATAATCGAAGTTCATCTTTTGTATGTGTTTATAAATATGTAGTTCAAATGACAGCTACAAACTGAGAGGAACAGGATACATGTATTTGATAAATGAAAATTGCTTTTAAATGCATTTAAATACATGTACATAATCCACTTATTTAGTTGGAGGGGTTAGATAGAGTAATGATAAATGCAACAAAAAAGTGAATTTAATTTCCAATTTACATAGATTTCAAAAGTGAGTAATTCTGTTTTCAATTCATGTACTTTTAAAATGAGTAGTGACAACTTCATTTTATTTAGAATATCAGGTGTATCCCTGTATTTCATTCAGCCTCTTACTGATTAACTGCATTTGAAGTCAACTTGGACCCACGACCTGGCAATTGAACTTTAAAAAGAGGGCTTAGTGACAAGGCTGAGTTTTTGGAGAAATTTGAGTAATCTAGCAGAAAATGTATTGAAAAGACGTATACTTCTACTTAGACCTTTTCATCTCAGCTAGCACTTGCATTTTTTTTCAGAAAAATCAAATCTTGGTCAGAAAATTGTGAACCTAGGTGTAGTAAATGTACCAAGTTTGATTGAAATGGAATAAAACAGTAAAAGGAGCTGTATTATGATAAACACTTGCTTCTAGTGACCACGGCAAAATTGTAAAACTGATTTCAATGATAATGCTGCCAAAAGTATACCACAGTATCTTGATTATTAAGATTGACTAAAACCAGCATTCAGAAGGCATACGCCCCCAAAATTATACGTACTTATGGCAACATAATTTTTCGAAATAAAACAAGATGTGTTTGTGAATCATTGATGTCCCCGTATGGCAACAAATTAGCAGAGATTAAACTTTTCTTAAATAAAAACTCACTGGAAATACAGCTCTGATATATGAAATCAGGCCAGGGTAAAAAAAAAAATTCATGAGTTTGGAAATCTTGGTATCCAATGACGTGTCTTTTCACAAGGTTTACATATGTATAGTATGAGATCACTAGCCCTTAGCGTTCAAAAGTTATGGTCAAGGTGCAAGTTTTTTTTCATACGAAAGTACAAAAATCTCCAAGGTCAAGGTAATTGGTATCTAATGAAAAGTCTTGCCACAAGGTTTACGTATGTAAAGTATAGAAGCCCAAGTCCTAAACGTTCAGAAGTTATGGCTAAAGTTAAAGAAATTAATAAGTAGATCAAACTCCAAGGTCATAGGGTCAAAGGTTGTTATCAAATGAAAGGTCTTGTCACAAGGATTAAATATTTAAAGTATGAAAGCACTAGCCCTAAACCTTTAAAAGTTCTCGTCAAGCTTTGCTTTTTTAAAGTATGTCAAAGGTCAAAGGGTCAAAGTTCTGGGTATCCAATGAAGGGTTTTCTCACAAGTATTACATATGTGAAGTATGAAAGCCGTAACCCTTACCGTTCAAAAGTTATGGTCAAGGTTAAAGTTTTTTCACAAGTACGGAAATCTACAAGGTCAAAAGGTCAAGGTTGTTGGTATCCAATGAAAGGTCTTTCAACAAAGCATATATATGTGAAGCATAAATGTCCTGGTATCTACTGTTTAAAAGATATGGCCAAAGTAAAAGTTAAAATTTTTCGGAGTCACCATTCTTATTACAAAATGTATTACCAAGGGTATGTCGTCTTGTGCACACCAGATTATTTAAAGATTATTTAAAGTGTCACTGAAATCCAGAAGCCAAAAAAAGAGAAGAATTTTCCCCATTTTCATATTATCGCTTTACAAATAATAATACCGTTTCTATGTAAGCAGTTTCTTGTTTAAAATTATAATACACGTATAAATGATAACAGGCTTGTGGTTGTATAAATACAACATTTTTAAATACATTTTTTTAAAGGCACCATGATTTAAAATTAAATACATATTCATAGCATTTATATACATGTATATAAATTCTAAATCAAAAGCAAGTTGCGTTTGGTCCTATTCCAAGTTACCATGTTTCTAATAAAGACAACGTACGTTATACGTAAGCGCTGTCTACGTACAGTATCATAAAGAAGATGGGAGTGTTTGACGTGTAATCTGCAGGAATCACACATATGTATACCAATCATTCATATTAACATAGGTTATCAAAGATTACGAGCTAGCCTGGACGAAAGTTATCTGTTTAAGTAATGCAAATTTCACATAATATTTTTTTCTTTACAGTTTGTACTTATTCTGACAACAATATTCAAGCAAGTTCTGTTTCAACAGGTCTTATAGGTCTTTTGGGATTGGCCTGTTCCAAAAACTTTGATCTGGTCACTGATGTTTGGAAAATGTAAGTCAGATCAATCATCCGAAGCAAGTATAGATTGCCCATCCTTACATGCATCATCCATACAAGTTTGGTCTAGTCAGAGCTTATACGTGTACTTTATTGGGAATAGCCTGGTCACTAATCTGGAAAATGTAGGTCAGATCCAGCATCTGAAGCAAGTCTGGCAGTGTTCTTCCCTAGATGCATCATCCTTGCATGCAAGTTTGATCCGGCTAGGGCTTATAGTTACTTGGGAATGGGCCTGCTCCAAAAACTTTTTCACCCGGCCACTCATATGGAAAATATAAGTCAGATCAGGCATCCGAAGCAAGTGGTGTCCATCACTAGATGCATCATCCATGCAAGTTAAGTCCAGATAAGGCTTAAAGTAACTGTGACTTGGGAATGGACCAGCTCCAAACACTTAATCTGGTCATTCATCTGGAAAATATTGGTCAGATCCATCAACCGAAGCAAGTCTAGTAGTGTCCATCCCTAGATGCATCATCCATGCAAGTTTGGTCCAGGTAGGGCTTATAGGTACTTGGGAATGGACCTGCTCCAAAAACTTTTACCTTCTCACTCATTTGGAAAATGTAGTTCAGATAGAGCATCTGAAGCAAGTGTAGTTACCGTAGTGTCCATCACTAAATGCATCATCCATACAAATTTGGTCAGGGTAGGGCTTATAGTTACTTGGGAATAGACCTGTTCCAAACGCTTTAATCTGGTCACTCATCTGGAAAATGTAGGTCAGATCCAGCATCCGAAGCAAGTCTGGTAATGTCCATCCCTAGATGCATCATCCATGCAGGTTTGGTTAGGGTAGGGCTTATACTATATTATAAGTAGAATTTTTAGCGAGGATATAATTTTGGCATTATTAGCGAGGGTGCTGAGATCGCTAAAATTGAATATCGCTTAAAATTAGTTGCGTTATATTTGTAATAGCTTTTTTTAATGTTCATTTGAAAATCGCTAATATAACATCTCGCTAAAATAAATAAGTGTTTAAGGATACCTCGCTAAAATTTCCACTTATACGGTAGTTACTTGGGAATGGGCCTGCTCCAAACACTTCAACATGATCACTCATCTGAAAAATGTAGGTCAGATCCACCATCCAAAGCTATTCTGGTAGTGTCCATCCCTAAATGCATCATGTATGCAAGTTTAGTCTGGGTAGGGCTGATAGTTACTTGGGAATGACCCTAATCCAAAACTTTAGCCTAGTCATCCATCTGAAAAAAAGTAGGTCAGATCAAGCATCCGAAGCTATATATTCTGGTAGTGTCCATCCCTAGATGCATCATCCATGCAAGTTTGGTCTGGGTATGGCTTATAGCTACTTGGGAATGGACCTGCTCCTAAAACTTTCACCGGGACACCAACGCCGGGCGTAAAGCATAAGCTCATCTCGACTTCGTCGAGGTGAGCTAAAAATATCAAGTCGGGCGGGTTGACCGCGGCTTGGCAGACTTTACGAAAACATAACATTTTATTGAATACTCCCCCCCCCCCCCCAG
>PRKT01000151.1:35913-81725 GCA_003671525.1 Saccostrea glomerata | reverse complement strand
CCCCCCCCCCCCCCCCAGTGAGACTACTAATATACCGGCTTATCTTTTAAATAGCAATAGCATGTACATTTCATAGGCGTCGGAAGCAATTTGAAAGGGGGGATAATTGAAGGTGAAAGTAGATAAACCAACAAAAAGAGGTAATTTCCAATTTTCATTGCCTATAATGTTTATCTTTGCTAAAAAAGTGGGAGGCTAAGCCCCCCTCCCCGGTTTCGACGCATTTAGGATAACATATGCATTTAGGATAACATAGGTAAGAATCCTCTTTTCTAGTTGGTTTAGATTCAAAATGTTAAATGAATACTACTACATGTAATATATTCTGTTCAACTGCACTTTTCTACATTTGACTTTGATATATTCTAAAATGGATACAAGTGATAGTCTTGGAAACTTAGTTTACTTGATCATGATTTCAACTCATGTGAACATATCATCCAGGCACATAGAATCTGAGGGTGAGGGTTGGGTGTTGAGAGGACGGGGGAGTGCATGCATGAAATGACAACAGGGATATCCCCCTTTGATTGTAAATATTTACTTTTCATGTGGAATAAAATGTTTATTAAAGAAATGCTCCCACCTATCCATGGACCTTAACACCCACCAAACACCTTCACCAACCAAAAATAGATTTGGGAGCCCCCCTAACCCCTTCTTAAGGACTAGTCAAAAAAAATTTCATGGAAATTATCAAAAGGGTAAATTAAATCATCGCATTGATGAAAAGACAACAACAATAATTATTAGGACAAAAAAAACGTACTGATCATCCAGTTCAAGGTATTTCATGTCTTTGAAAATGTCTTGTAATAATTCGAACATTAATGAAAGGACCAACTGCGACCATTTTCTTTAATCGTATATATGGCACGCCAAATTCACAAAAATGAGCTAATCATAGTTTCACAGTCGATAAACTAGGTTTATCGGTTGTAAACTATAGTTTACGGACTGTAAACTATAGTTAACAACGTTAATCTATATTTGACATCTGTAAACTATAGTTAACGCGATAATCTATGTTTCACAACCGTAAACTATACTTAACACCAAAAACAATCATTTGCGATTGCAAAACATAGATTATCTGATAAATACAGTTTCACGATTTGTAAACTATAGTTTACAAACCGTTAACTATAGTTAACGATTTGATAAATATAGTTTCACGATTTGTGAAACTATGATTAACAACTCTTAACTATAGTTTACGATTGTAAACTATAGTTTACAAACGTGAATCTATGTTTATCAAAAAAATCTATTGTTAACGCTTATTACAGAGAGATAAATTTAGATTATCATTCGTAAACTATAGTTAACAACCGTTAAATATAGTTTTACAGATGAAAACTATACTTAACGAATCGTTAACTATACTTAACGAATCGTTAACTATAGTTTACGGTTTGTAAACTATAGTTTACAGTCGATAAACCTAGTTTATCAAATGTGAAACTAGGTTTATCTCATTTTTGTGAATTTGGCGTGCCATACGTATATATACACGTGTAATACCTCTTGAAAGGATTGCATAGGAGAAAACTTCACCTACAGTGTTTGGGCTGATCATTCTTTCTGATTTATTTCTGTCAATAACGTTTTTATAACACAAAATAATTGTAAAATGATAAAAGGCATTGCAAAAAGCTATGTGAAATCATCTTAAATTACAGTAGTCTTGATTGTTTTTAAAAAATTCAACCTTCTCACATGCATGGACTCCATGTCTCTCAGTTAATTCGATACACAGGAGCATGCCCTACTTCGATCAATTTCTGAAATGAAGCAAGCTATTGACAAACAAGTTGATGAAATTAGGTATAAGGCCTCATTTTTAGTAAGCATTTGGCAAGTTCTGTAGTCGATACATTGCCTTTGTCAGAATCGAATGCCCGAACCAGATTAGGACGGGTATCTCCGGTCGGCAGGGGATGCCTACTTCTGCATTGCACCTTACCTCTGAGGTTATTTTGCTATTGTATTGTTTCAATCGGCGTGTGCTTGATGATTGTTATCTCCATATATTCCTCACAACACGCTTCTAGCTATCATTTTGCATGGGAGTCCTAAACACCATATATTTTTACTCGCTTTTATTTTTGTTCCCTTTTAATTCTTATGAATAACATCGCCATTAATCAGTACATAAACGACATTAAGGGATTTCTTGAATGATGACTGTTAAATCAATTATGCATACAATGACATATTCATCTATAATATACAATATTTAACATATTCTATTTTACCTTGATTGTTTTTTATACAGATGTAAATGTATATAAACAATAAAACGCCTTTCTTTCTTCATTACGCGTAGCTAGTATATACGGGAATATAACGTCGCAGCAATTGCAGAAAAAAAATAACATTATCATAGCCCGCTTACATGCTTACGCGGCGCGTTAAATATTTTTCTGCAACAGCTGCGACAGCTTCTAAACAATAAAAAAAGTGCTTTTAGGGCTTGGAGAAAAATATATTATACAAAGGTATGCCTATTGAAATTATCTAGTAATTCGTATTCAAAATAGGATATCTGCCTTAATTCTGCAGGAAAGAAGTTCAAAGACAATGGACTATGTGTATGCAGAACCACTCTTGTTTACTTACATTAGGAAAATTAATGAAAACAATGAATTCAATTACTTATTCTTGGTCTAATATAATACTAAGCATATTCTTTTACAAATCTGTTATTCATACTGTAAATAGCCAATTTTTCAATCTTACTTATAAGGACAGATGACTCTAACAGTATAAACTTCCCTACAATTAGAACTCTTTAGTGTGCAGAGTTAGGAGTTTCCTTAATTCGTGTACTAACCATTTAGTAACCATGGCAACACCATTCCTCAAAAACAAAAACCGACACACTATTTCATGTATCTTAGTGTAGTCTACTTGTGTGCCAAGTAATATTGATCTCAGACCAAAACTGTAGAAAGAATAGCGTTTTAAAGGAATTTCACAGACAATTTTTTTTAGTAACCATGGCAACACTATTCATCGAAATCAAAAACCAATGCAATATTTTATGTATCTTAGTGTATTCTACTTGTGTGCCAAGTTATTTAAAATCAGACCAAAACTGTAGGAGGAGTAGCATTTTAAAGGAATTTCACAGAAATTTCTATTTTTAGTAACCATGGCAACAACGTTCATCGAAATCAAAAACCGATGCACTATTTCATGTATCTTAGTGTAGTCTACATGTGTGCCAAGTTATATGAAAATCAGACCAAAACTGTAGGATGAGTAGCATTTTGAAAAATTGTTTACAGACAGACAGACGGACAACTTACTATCGCATAAGCTCTTCTGGTCTCTGACCAGTAGAGCTAAAAATGAAAACCAGTCTTTGATACATAAATATCAACAAATTAATGATGATTGAGATGTCATAGCAAGAGATTACATCTGCTCTCAGGTAGAAGATTATATTTTGCCTAATACGAATACATACAATGTTCATGTAATAATGATTGATAACAGTTCAATCAATGGAGCACAACTATTAAAATTTCAGCAGAATTTTGAAAACCAGGCTCCTGGATCAGGAAACAGACTTAGACTTAATAAATAAATCAAATTTTTAATCGCCTATTAAAAGTTTAATAATGAAAAATTGAAAAATACTTTAATATTGGTACATGTATTTGTAAAATTTTAGAGCAGTCTGAAAATATACTGACTTTAGCTTAAGATATTTCATGATCCTGGGGTCTGATTTCCAAACACTACCTTTATATTGCCAATGACAACCCAATCCTTCTAAATGTAATATCAAATTATTTAATATTGTCTGGGTACTTCACGCTCGTGGGAAGCAATTTCAGTTTGAGATGGGAGGAGGGCACAACCATACACTTTTAGTTGGAGGCACTAGATCGATCAACTAAACAAAATGTTCCTTGACAAGCAAAAAAAAGTAATCAAATGATTACATATACATATGTAACAGGAAAGGAGAAAATGCATGGCTGGACCGGAAATCGAACCCGGGACCGCTGTATCTCTATAGTCAGGTGCTCTACCTACTGAGCTATCCAGGCCGATATCCACGGCCCTAACCATTACATTCATCCCTTCTTAAATGATCTCGAAGACACAATCTAAGTTCTTATTGCCCCTGGCAGGACTTTCACCTGCAATTTCAGGGGTGGTCAAGGGCACCAAATCTGTAACAGGAAAGGAGAAAATGCATGGCTGGACTGGAAATCAAACCCTGGACTCCAGCATCACTAGTCAGGTGCTCTACCTACTGAGCTATCCAGGCTGATATCCACAGCCCAAACCATTACAAATATATAGTGGCTAGGTTTCTATTGCATTCTATATATTATATTAGCAGAATTATTGCCAAGTTATTTTGTAAATGTACCAACAGTTTATAAATATTTGAAGAAAAAAAATGAAAACATTTGCTCAACTTTATATAATTCTTTATTGACATTACATGCAAATGTACTGTCAAGAAAATCATCGATTAGTATTTTGAACCAGACCAGAGTTTATTTTCCAGGAAATTAAGAGTCTTGTTACATGTATCATATCATGTACACATTTGTTTCAATCTGCAAAGTTTGATATTATGTTGATCAACACTTCCATCATCTTTGCCAAAGGGTAGAACCAACTCTAACATCAGTGAATGAGGTTCCTGTAAAATAAGGGAAAAAAATTTCAACAGAAATATTGAAATACAGCATAAATCATTTTATGGAATAAATAATCATTAATTTGCAGACCAAACTACTGGGCTATCTTCCTTCTTTAATCATATAATTAAAATATACATCTTCAAAAACCTGAAAAAATGTTTTAATTCTAGTTAAGCCTTTTAGCAAGAAGCCCATGGGTTTTATAGGTCACCTGAGCATCATGATGCAACAACTTTCCAATCATTGAATTTGATTCACGTTTGTAACCAGCTCTAGACCATGACATTCATCTTAAGAAAAGCAGAAAATGATATCATGAAGTCACCAAAATATAAGAATAATACACTAGAAAATCATTTATCTTTGATAAATTTTTTTTGTGTCTAATAAAAATTCTGACAAACTGAGGTTGTGGATATACCATCCATTCGTCAGGTGCCTGTGATAACCAGTAGTACCCCCACCCTAAAGGAACCTCTGACCCTGGGTACGCTTACTTCACAATTTTGGAAAAGGAACCCTTGTTCAGCATAAAATATTTGATTACCCGGTATTACCAAGGAGCATATTCCAAAGCATTTTAAATTCATTTTCAAGATAAATTTTGAGCCCCCCCCATGTTACCCCTGACTTAAAAACCTTAAAATTCACAATTTTAGAAGTACCATTCTTCACCATAGCTATAGGTAGTTCATCTGCCAAGCTAATACCAAAGAGCAGAGGAGAAAATTTTCAAAGAATTAATGCATTTTCACAACATGATTTATATAGCTACACCCTACCCTAGAACCCTTAATCCTAAGGGCCATAAAATTCACAATTTTGAAAGAGGCACCCTTTCTCATCATAATTATTTAACTATTTAGTCAGTACCCAGGAGCTTAGAAGAAGATTTTCAAAGTCGAGTTTATGCATTTTTACTTCACAAGAGCCTCTGATCAAGGGGTCATGAAATTCACAATTCTGGAAGAGGCATGCTTGCTCATCATAACTATGTACGTAGAACTTTTAATACATGCAGAATAATAAATACCAGGGAGTATAGAAGTAATTATTTTCAATGAGGTTATTCATTTCACTATCTAATCAATAGAGCCCTGTCATAACACTAGAACCCCTGACCCAGGGGGCCATAAAATTCACAATTCTAGAAGAGGCACACTTCCTCATCATAAACTATGTAGTTAGTTTGTTAAATACCCAAGATCAGAGAAGAAAATGTTCAAAGAATTTATCAATTTTCACTATATGAATTAATCACAGACCTGTTTACCCATAATGCTGTCTCTCATTATTTCTTATTAGATTTGTCCATGAGAGTTAGCATTTGCCAGTAATTAAGAATTCACTTTCAATCAATTTTACATATAAAAGAGAAAAACTGCTTTTCTGATTTCAAAAACATGGTTTAACAACAAGGTATTTGTCATTTCATAATACCACAGCGTTTTGGCAACCTGACATCCCTTATGTGCTTGAAATCTTAAATTTCTCTTATTTAGCGATAAATAGGGTAAAACTAAGACTGACCATAACGGAATCTAACTGTTAAATTCCAAACTAACGTATTTCCGATTTCCGTATTTTGATAATGGCAAAACTTGAGACGTATTTTAGACTAAAAATCCTTACAAAATACGGTGAAATTGTAAGAGTAAACAGGTCTGTAATCAATAGAGGCCCGCCCTAACATCGGAACCCCTGATCCAGGGGCCATGAATTCACAATTCTGGAAGAGGCACTTTTGCTCTGACATCGTAACTTTGCACTTGGTTAGTTAAATACCCAGGAGCAGAGAAGATTTTCAAAATAATAATGCATTTTCACTTAATCTATATAGCCCCACAGTAACGCTGGAACCCCTAATCCTGGGGCCATGAATTTAAAAATATTGGTAAAGAGGACTCAATGCTTATTACAACCAGGATAGAAGAAACTGAAAATGTTCAAATGTTAACTGGCGACACACAATGTGCCATGTCTGACAAATGAAAAGAATTGCAATAAGTCACCAGAGTTAACTAAATTAATTAGGTTTGATATTTATAGTGGATACCCATTATCCAACATGCATGGCTGTCTTGCACAGAAACAAACTTCTAAATGTTGTGGGGGAAATACATAGAATCAGCTGATTAAAGACAAACACATGCAGATATGGCAGAAAAAAATTTACCCAATAGTGATTTGAATTGCGCTGACTTTCTTTCACTGATTTTATTAGGCCATTTCTTTCACCGAATTAATTAAGCCATGGACCAAATGCATGAAGAAAATTACCAGACTTTTGAAATACTGTAAAACGAGAACATTTGGTGCTTATGTATTTATGCGCGAATGCAATTTGGAATGCATTAGCTCAAATAAATTTTAGTGCTTGCACTTGTTATTAAAATCGGGACCTGTTAAAATTATATAGATGTGATATATTTTTTTACCACTCCTGTACAAAAACACAATGACGCTCCCCTATATAAGTCATTTTTACCGCAGTGTTGCAATCACATGGACGTGGCACAATGTTTAAATTTTATTTTATTTGAAATAAGACATGGGAGTATTTATGCATTTTATTCATATTAAAACATATGTAGTACAGTGCTAGTGTGTATATAAAACCCAACGACCTTTAGACATTACAAAAAACGTGTTCTGGTTTACATGTACACTTATTTATGTGAAAGGTTTGAACCATCGACTCAAGCCACGGTCCGGAGTCCGCATAATTATATAGCTCTTTCCTACCCGTGGCTGCTTGATCACAAAAAGTGTCGTAATCTTGAATATTCACGCCTCGCTATTGTGACGTACGTCATATTCAGTCAGTGGCAAGTTTTGTTTCCATCGGAATCGAAATCAACAACTGACGTCAACAGTATACAAGAAATATCTCCTAAACTGCGATTGGGTATTGAAAGGTCGCGATGAAGTTCATCATCCGACTATGCTTTACTCGCATTGGTCAATATTTTAATGAACTACGAAGAATTCTCTCCTCGTTCAACCACGGCCAGATGGGAGAGGAGCGTACATTTTGGCCGTGGTTTGCGACGATGGGTTTGAACACACAAGTAAAAAATATAATTTGAAATCTTAGCACACAATAGATTTTAGTGTTCAGGGGATCTTGCGCCAAAGGCACTAAAATTAGTAGTGCTCCAAATATTTTCGTTTTACAGTACACGTATGTATTTACCTTTTGGCTAGTGGGACTAGTGGACTTCAAAAACTCTGAGGTTACCTTACTGTCTTATAAGACCTATCAATCTTAGTTATTAATTTATATAACCATAATACCAGAAACAAACATTTTTTTTTATTTTGCCTTACCTTGATGTCCTTTCATGGATTTAAAGCAAGCTTTCTTTTGTGGTACCTTGTCTCCATCTTAAATATGGTTTTCTTGTCTGTGGAAAGATATTTTGTATCCTGTTATTACTTATAGATAGTAAAATATCGTTAGTGGGGCATGCATTAACCATTGTATGATATCAATACTGTTGCTTTGGCAATGCACATTTCTACACATATAACATTCTAATTGACCAATTATTAATACACAAATGACAATGAGTAATAAATCTAGATTATCTACAGTTAAAAAGCTGATTCATAAATAATATTGCAAGACAGAGTTTTTTGAATGCCGATTTTGTGTAAATAGGCTAAATTTTAAGTGTGGTGGTTACTCATTTATACATTTATTAAAGGAAACAAGATGTATCTGTGAAACACTAATGCCCCTCTATGGCAACATAGCAAAGATTAAAATGTTCATATTAATTGCAAATTAAATATTTTGGTACCCAAAGTAAAATATTGTGAAATATGGAAGCCCAAGCACCATATTTTCAAAAGTTAATGGGCAAGGGTAAGTTTTTTAACGGTATTACAAATACCAGGATCAAGGTCAAAAGAACAGAGTTGTTAGTTTCTAAAGAAAGGTCTTCTCACAAGATAACATACAGTATGTGAAGTTTGAAAGCCCTAACCTTTACCATACAAAATTTATGGCCAAGGTTCAAGATTTTCGAAGTATGTAAATCTCCAAGGTCAATGTCAAAAGGTTAAAGTTGTTAGAACCCAATAAGTTTATTTTTTTTTTTTTTACAAAGAATACATATATGAAGTATGAAAGTCAGCTAGGTCATCTGTCAAAATAATTTTTGCTTGCCCTCTCCTGACTCAGGGTACAACAAGAAATCTGTGAGCCAATGCTAACTAGTAATACCCCTGCTCTGATGTGAATATACAATATCATGTTAATAATCATGTTTATGCACGGAAAATTGGATTTGATATCAGATTCATATAAAAATAAATCCCACCATACTGTATGCCTCAACAAAGTATGTACTAAAATTTTAAGCATCTGTTATGAGTACAGTTGCTGAGGAAACTGTGACGAAAATTTGTTAATTTATGAAACGGACAGATGCACTGACAAACAGGAAGTTGACATCAGATTTAAAGAAGATGGTATGCCTCAGAGAAGATAGTGATAAAATTTCAAGCATCTGCAATGAGTATTTTGCTTCGAAAACTATGACGAAAAATTGTTATGTGTGAAACATGTATGAACGGAGAGACGCACAGACGAACAGGAAGTTGTCATTAGAGTTGAACAAAAATAAATCCCACCATATAACATGTCTCAGAGAAGATTGTGTTAACATTTCAAGCATCTGCAATGAGTAGTTGCTGAGAAAACTGTGAAGAAAATTTGTTATATATAAAAACATGTATGAAACGGACAGACGCAACAACGAACAGAAAGTTGATATCAGATTTGAACAGAAATAGTTTCCACCATATGGCATTCCTCAGAGAAGACTGTGTTTAAATTTCAAAAATCTGCGATAAGTAGTTGCTGAGAAAACTGGGACGAAATTTGTGACGTATGAAACAGACAGACACACGGATAAACAGGAAGTTGACATCAGATTTGAACAAAAATTAGTCCTACAATATGGAATGCCTCGGAGAATATTGTTTCAAAATTTCAAACATCTGCAATGAGCAGTTGCTTAAAAAACTTTGACGAAAATTTGTTACAACGGACAGACACACAAGGGTAAAACAGTATACCCCCCTCTCCTTCGGAGCGGGGGTATAATTATTGGGTTGGTAGGTACACTGGCTGCAACATTATTGTTGACAAACCAATCATGTAGAATCATTCGTGTATCGTGCGTGATCATTTGTATAAGGTGCGAGATTATGCATGTATCAGAATAAATTGTTTGTGGTTTTAATCGTGCGGGATCATGCGTTAAGAAACGTGTAAATTTTGTTTTGTAAGTTTTTATTGGAATGTTATTTGTAAATCAAGCATTTTGCTTTTTTTTTTTTTAATTTAAATCCAAATAAATTGAATGAAGCACAATTTAAATACATAGTTGAATGCAGAACGAACTAATTATCGCTTGTAAACAAGCAATATAGTAAGTCGTATAATGTTATGTTCTCGTCAAATATAGAGCGACCTATATTATGATAAACCGTACTTATAAATGTTTAACTTTTTGTTTTTCTATGATTTATAGACTGCTGTGGTCAACAGGGGCTGACAAATAGATTTTTAAGGCACTTGCCCAAGGGCAAGTGCATGGTCAAAATTTACTTGCCCTACCTGAATTTCTGCCTGCCCTACGGTACCATTAACTTATACTGTATTTAATATGTTGACGGTGCGACCTTTAGAGTGAGCGCAAACTCTTCTCATGTTTTTATTTAGATCGGGCTCGTCAAACCGCACGTGACATTTGGTGTTTCTAGACTCTGACGTCACATGACGTCGTATGTAAGTTACAAAATACCAAGAAAAAAATGAATAGTGATGAAAGATAATGAAAAAAGTTACGTTTACTATTTATCTTCAATATGTATCCATTTAATCAAAGCAAGTAAACTTTTTGTTAAACATTTGCCGTAATTCTCGTGAGAATGCAACTTTACTAAGTGATGCATTGTGGGTCAAAATTACTGCGGTAAAAAATTCTAAAGAATGAATGTGCAGTAGTCAGATTTTTCTCTTCGCCCAGGCATTGTCGTTAGAGCTTCGCGACGCTCGCTATAAATATTTCAAAAAAGAGAAAGACAAATACTGAGTTTCATATTGGCATAAATATTGATTTTATTTTTGATAATTGATAAGGTCACTTGCCCACGGGCAAGTGGTTAATAAAATTTCACTTGCTCAACCCTAAAATTCACTAGCCCCGGGCGTCGGGCAGTGGGATTTGTCATCCCCTGGTCAAGAATTTTTTTTTTTCAAATATACATCAAAAATAAATTTTTTTTTACAAATAAATATTAACATTTCTCAATGCTTACATAAGTATTTAGTCAGCAAATATGCATCCACACACCATGATTTTCGATGTTTTGTTTATCAGTGTTTATCTCTGGAGCTAAGTAACTTAAAGTTATTTTTTAATTTCTAAATTTCTACAAATAAAAAAATGTTAAATAATTGACAAGTTCAATTTTCAACTTCACAAACAATGAATCAATGGAAACATATGAATATAACTTGTAATCAAAGTCATTCCATGCTATCAATTGTTTTTAATCGTATCCTTCTTTCTGCATATTGTGTAACGTAGAATTGTGTTGTGAAGGATCGTTTGTGTAACAGGTTTAATCGTGCGGAATTGTTCATGTAACGTGATCGTTCATTAAGTTGTCAACAATAATGTTGCAGCCACTGTATAGGTGGAAAAATCTTTTTTTGGAAAATTTCAACACATTTGTTAACAGGATAAGAGGAAGTTTTCACGAAGACTCATAAGGCTAGTAGGGAAGAGGATCGCTCAAAATTTCATGTCACAATATATATCGATTTTTCCCAAATATCACGATTATATCATGGAATTTATACAAGTAATTTTTACAATGATTTTAAATGAAAAGTCATTATTTTTCTTAGGAATATGCTAGAAAAACAAAATTTCACATTTTTGAAATTTTTATATAAATAAAACTGATCATGTTTGGATGGTATTTAAAGATGCCATTCTTTTCACAGGTCATAATTCAAAGATTTTCCTATATATTTCTATGTAAAACTTTGATTCACTATTCACTATTGTGCCCCCCCCCTCCCCGGGGTCATGATTTGAACAATTTAGAATCTACACTTCCCCAGGATGCTTCCACATAAGTTTCAGCTTTTTTGGTCCTGTGGTTCTTGAGAAGAAGATTTTTAAAGATTTTTCTTATATACCCAGTATTTCTATGTAAAACTTTGATTCCTTATTGTGGCCCCGCCCTGCCCTTGGGATTTATGAATTGAACAATTTAGAATCTAAACTATGCATGGATGGTCGATACAATGACCTTGTCAGCATATACAATTTATCATTGAGTCAAATGCTGACTGATGTTTTTCATACGAATTGTTAGTCCATTATTTATACTAAATTGACGACAGATTTTTTGTTATTTCTTCATCATGACAAGGAGCACACGGCGGGTGTGATAGGTCAGCAGGGGGTGCTCACTCCTCCATGGCACCTGATCCCACCTCTGATGTTTCGGAGGTCCGTATTTGCTCTCCTCTTATTTTGTATTGTTTTATGGACTTTGATATTGAATACTGTTCGTTATCTCCATATCCTTCCACATAAGTTTCAACTTTTTTGGCCCAGCAGTTCTTCAGAAGAAGATATTTTAATGACCCCACCCTATTTTTGTCTTCTCTTGATTATCTCCCCTTGTGAGGGGATTTGACCCTTCGTTCTGAAAAAAATAAATGTCCCTTCATCCAAGGATGCTTTGTACCAAGCTTGGTCAAAATCTGCCCAGTGGTTCTTGAGAAGAAGTCAAAAATGTGAAAAGTTATCAGACGGAAAGACAGGTTAGACAGCTAGCTAGACAGAAGATGGACAAAATGTGATCAGAAAAGCTCAATTGATATCTGCATTCAGTACAATTCAAAGCGACTGTTAAAAAGAATTAACATCTTGCAAACGAAAATGGCAATGTTAACGGACGAAATTTTCTATCATCTCGATTTCAGGGCCAGGAGGGCTATTAACAACAATTATTATACAAGGAATGTTTTGTTGTGGAATCAGTGAAAGAATAATGTATTCTAAGGAATACACAGTTCATAATATTTTGACGTGACAGTTTGAAAAACATGAAGAAACAAATTAACCGATAAAGAACACTTTTTTTAAGTGCGCAATAAATACACAGTTTTTTTAATGGGTGGCACCGTACTGTAGCTCTCCGGTCTATCAAAATATATTTTTTCGAAGAGCTACAGTTCTGCAGAACTACGAGCAAACATGTATTAATTCATAATTATGTATTCATTATTTTAAAAAAAAGAGGGCCAGTAAAATTTTTGAAAGGCCAGTAAATTAAGAAAGTTCTCTGGTCCTACTGGCTAGTAAGTTTCAAAAGTTTTCGTGAGACTGAAGAGGAATAAAAGGGGGGATTATAATAATGTCTTGAAAACAAACTCAAAAACAAAGTTTTGAGTAGGACCGTTTTTATTCAGTTGGCCGGGAGAGGGCAGCAAGCATGACAATCATGGTGTATACAGTTATTTCATACTTATTTTGTTTTTTTTTAAGTTTACAACTTTACATATCAATTTTCTGCATGATCAAATATGTGACTGAGGAAATTCGAAATATGGTAAGATGTTCGCATGATTATACAGAAAGCAAAAAGTATTAATAATGCATACCTTGATACAGTAATATAAATCCTTTAAAATAGTATGGCTAGCAGTTGGTTAGCTAACACTGGTACGTATGTACGTGAGCCGTCTCGGGCTTCAGTCACCTTCCTCACGATCATTCGCCCCTTCCCTCGCTTTATACTCTCCAAATATGACGTCATGATTTATACGACCTACTTGCAATATTTTTATTTTTACTTTTTAATTTGAATGATAAATTTTATATACATTTTAAACAAAAATAATAGTTACAGTATGATATCTATTTTTCCTTTTTAAAAAAAATTAAGATTCTGAAGTGATTTTCGTTTACAGCTAAAAATGCTGGTAGATAAATATAGATCTGATAGTAAAAGTATTTATCATGTGTATCATATTGTCTATGATTTTCATATATTATCACTGTGTTCTTTTTCTATCAGTATTTTATCAATCCGTACGGAAGGACGGAATTCCACGGTCTTTTACTAGCAGTGTCTATCCGATGATAATTTTCTTTTAGTAAAAGGTGATAAGTGTAAGGATCGGGTGTCATTTTATACAACAACAATATCTACAGATAAAATAAAACGAACAAGACTTGAACACAGTATACTACACATTTAAATGTTACTACATTTGGAAAAAATATTATTGCACGAATCACAGATAACCTACATTGAAGTCCTAATGCGAAAAACTTCACAATTACTTTCAGTATATACAGAAGTATTATATACAATTAACATCATGTAATCTGTTACAGTACAGTCCAATTCAATCTTGATACCTCATACTCCACATCCCAGAAAAAAGGGAAGTCATTAACTGATTGTAATACACTGTATATACTGATTCTAATTCCATAAGATACGTCCTTATTGGGGAATAACCTTAAAACATGTGTAGTGTAAAGATAAGAACAGGAAACACGAAGTCAAACAGAAACATTTCCAAAGTTAGACCATATGTTATAAGGTGAAAAACCGTAAAATCGTCACATTTATGGAGTTAATTATATATACATATCCACTATACATAAGAGTTCCATGAAAGAAGTATTCCTTTATATGCATTTGTACAATTTTATTCTTCAGTGTTGAGTTAGTCCATTATTTTATAAACTGAATTGATGGATTTTTCCGTTATTTCCCTATCATGACAGGAAGCACACGAGTATTAGTATATAGTACTGTATATTATTTCGGTGAGTGCGGTAAAGGTATCAATGGTCACATGACCCATTAGTTACATGTTATCATATCAAAATCTTAAGAATGGAAGGCCTGTGGTTTGTTAATACAAAGAATAAGTGTAAAAGCAACCACAAGTGAAGACTTAAATGTAATATGAAGTTAATAAACAACTTTCAGGTTTATTAGTTAAAAAAAAAACATTACAAATGAAGAACAGAACAAATATGGATCTTTTAAACATAACAGATGAAATTTAATGCCATTTAGGAGTTTGCATCTCCTTCCACAACCTGTCACATCCACCGCATGCTTTTGTCGTGACTGGAAAAAATGAATACTAATCTTGGGCCATAAACAATTGAGTGTGTATGCAATCTGGCCTAACAAGTATGAATGATAGATTGTCATCGTATTAGACCATAGAACTTGCAAAATGAAAATGATATCTTAAAATGAGACTGTTCTTCTTGTTTCATGAACTTGTTTGTCAATAGCTTTCCTTATTTTAGATTGATGGATTGTATACTGGTTAACGTCCCTCTCCAGAATATTTCACTTATATGGAGACGTCACAATTGCCAGTGTAACGACGACAAGTGACCTCCGTAGAATATTAACCGGGGGTCATTTTTCTATGTAGAAATGTGACCTCCTGGTCAATATTCTACGTAGAAAAATAACCCACTTTTTTGTAGAAATTATGTCCTTAGGGTCTATTTTCTCCGTGTGCATTGTAGAGAACTAACTTCGTAGAAAAATGACCCCTGGTGATTTTTTTATGCAAAAATATTCGTTTTAGTAGGAATATTCTTGTTACGCGAATGCATACGGGTAATATAAAGCAACCTTATGATATAAAGTGTTCATTCCTGAATACTTTTAAGCTTAAACAACATTTGCTTAGAAAATTAGAAAAAAAAAATGTTTGGTTTTTTATGAATGAAGTTTCAAACTAAAATCAGCTTACATATTATATTTATGCCCCCGTAAACGAAGTTTTTTTTGGTGGGGGGGGAGGGGGTATATAGTTTGGGTTTTTTTTACCTGTCCATCTGTCTGTCTGTTTGTCCGCAAAACTTTCACTTTAACATTTCACATAACTTTTGACTGGATGGGACTATGGCTTTCATATTTCATGATCACAGGTGTATTTTTAAATCACCTTAGTAAACCTGACCTATTGCTATCCGTTTTCGTCCGTCGACGTCGTACGTTAACATTTGAACATTTTCAGCTTCCTCTCTGCAACCAATCAACAAATTTCAACCAATTTTGACATAAGGCATCTTTGGTTAAAGGTGAACAAAATTCATGAATTTGATGGATTCTGTCCCTCTGGAGCCTGAGGAGTAGCGCCAAAACCACTAAAATTAATGCAATCTTTAAAAATCTTCTTTACTCCTGGACAACAAGCAGTCAAACTGTTTGCGTGATGGTAATTAGCATTTAGTCCTCTACCCAAATTGTGAAATTTATGGCCCCAGGGTTAGGGGTTCTGCTGCACATGTAAGAGTGGGGCTCTATTGATTATATAGAGAAAATACATTACTTCTTTAAAATTCTTCATCTCTGCTCCTGGGTTTTAAACAAAATTTGAAAAGCTATTTTTAGCATATATGTTCCAGTCAAGGACACATGGTCATTGGCCTTGGTGTCATTTTAAAAAAAACTTGATTAGTGAAATAGGCATTCTAAATACGCGTGTGAATGTGCTGTGTAAATCTATTATGATAATTAAAATATTATTTGATATTTATTTATTTAAATTCTCAGGGTTGTATTTTATATTCATATTTATATATTTTCTTTTTTTTATTAAAGCAATTAATTAATTATATGTTTTAATTCTCCACGTAGAATTAAACATGAATATTTACGTTTACGTTTTTATTTTCTGTAGTTTTTTATGCCAGTATTATTTGGTAAATAAATTGGGTAAATACATCAGTCAATTCATAAAAATGGAAATCAATTGATATTACAATTTTTACTGACAAAAAGAGGAGAAAAGAAATATAGTTGGTCTTCGACAATTATTGTAAAATTTCATCATCTCAAGATACCAACAGTTAAGGAATATTAACGTGCCCAATATTTTAATATAAGTAGATACAGGAAACATCAAGACGAGAGAGAGAGAGAGAGAGAGAGAGAGAGAGAGAGAGAGAGAGAGAGAGAGAGAGAGAGAGATCATAATTGTAAACTTTCTTCATTAATCTTGATTTTAATAATAACGCCTGGTGATTTCTATGAGTCGTCCTCCCAATACTGTACTCAAATTGTTTTCTATAAGCCTGCTGCAGCATTTATTTTTTTTTAAATATACATGTACAGGAAGATGTAAATAGAGAAAGAAATCCGGACCGCTATGAAATATGTCTGGTTTATCGGGGTATACTCAGGTGAAGTGAAATTTACATATTAATTGAACGAATTAATTACGCTAATTAATCACGATGTTTAGTAAATCGTACATTGTTTCAGTCTCTCAAAATGGCGTAAGAATAATCAGAGAAATATAATATAGAGGGGATATTTTAACGTATGAATTATGATTTATTATAAATTTTGAAATGTTTTAGGACTAATTATTAGGAAAAAGTAATTAATTAAGACGTAAGTAATACATAGTTATGTGAGTTGTTAGAGAGTTGGTAACGCAAACTAACTGTAGAGTTACACTAAATTGAAAGAATAATCTTGTTATGTATCATCAGGAATTGGGTCTAATTCACGTTCATTCTGGTGATGTCATTCAGTTTGTTAATACCATTAGGGCGGAATGACTTCAATCTGTGCATCCAGAAGGAAGATTTTCATATACACGCATTTTTTTATGCCCAAGAAGATCAAGAAGCTTAAAAAGAACAATAATTTTGATGCAAATTTTGAATAATTTAATGTAACACGTAAATTGAGAAATCATAAATAAAAAATTAAATAATTAGAATTTTTTAAAGACAATGTGTGTGTGAATTAGGGGGCATATATTAATATGTTCTTATAAGGCCAGGAGAACAATTATTATTTACCTTTTTCTTTATTCTGATAAAAAATCATACTCGCTCCAAAATTCTGACCGTGAAAAAGATCTAATATACAGTGTAATTTTTTTAAAGAAAATGTCCGGTAAATATTTATTACAAACTTTTAATGTGCAACAACTATAAATGAAATCTAAATATATCAGATGTACAAAAGGTTGCATGTAATTTATAGATGCGATATCATAATTCACGTGTTAAGCAAACATTTAAACTACGATTTAGCAAAACGTAAGGAATAACAAATGTATTTTTAAACTAAATAAATCATGAATTTAAAAGGTATTTAGTTTAGATTTCTTTCGTCAGTTTCACTTGTACACCATTCGATACACTGAAAATCAATTTAACACTCTTTCGTCCTCTTCTTTTTTGTTTTCTCGTTATAACTTAAGAAAAATAAATGCCTTACAACCCGCTGTTAAACTAGTTTGAATTTCTCGGGATCGAGAAATCATGGAAATCAATTATTCATGTACATGTAAATCTACCTCGAATGTACAGTTGAATTTTAGAAAATATATCAATGTTCTCCATTATATCACTGTTTACATGTACACATGTACAGTACTAGTGTACATGTCCGCATCGTCGCATAAACAACAATGATCGATCCACAATACCATTACTGTATTGGAATATACAAGGGGCGGGGCTTACTGGCGGTGGATTAAAGCGGGGTCTGCTTCACGCATCAGTGCGAACGCCGGGTTCGCTCTAGCGGACCCAGAGCTGACCCCGAGCGAACCCGGAGCGCACCCTGAGCGGTCCCAAAATTTCTGAAAGCGAACCCGAAGCAGACCCCGAGCGAACCCGGGAAGCGAACCCAGGGTCTGCTCCGGGTTCGCTCTGGTGTTAGGTTGTGTCCGGTCGGTACAGTAGATCACATTTAAGGTCTCAACGTCATTCATCTTGGTGTCATTTGAAAGAGCTTTATTAGTGAAGTATGCATACCTAATATGAAGTCTCTATTTTTCATGGTTGAAAAGTTACGGCAACGGTTAAAGTTCGTAGGCAAAAAAGCTAATTTTAGCATATAGGTCACATTCAAGGTAACAAGGTCAATGACCTTGGTGTAATTTGAAAGAGCTTAACTAGTGGAGTATGCATACCAAATAAGAAATCGCCATCTTTCATGGTTCAAAAGTTATGGCAAAGGTTAAAGTTTGCATACAAACAAACAAACCGACAAACAGACAGACAGGACAAAAACAATACACTTACCGGACCATTCGATCCAGACGCATAAAAATTGATTTTTTAATGTGGGAGGTAACAGCAATACTAGCACCCAGGATGACAAGTTGCAATGAGTAACAGGGCCGTCATAGTGAGCCTTACTCGGCCACTCTGGAGCACAAACTCTAACTGTGCACCATTCAGCCAACTTGTGACAATGTCATGTATAATGCGAAATAAAATCAAAGCATTTTACAGAGAAAAAAAACAGATAAATTAGCTGATTTTTATTTTTATAATTATTATAATTTTTTTAATATAATTTATATGTAATTTTTATAGGTTTTTTCATATTCATCAAAGAGATATAATTTATAAATCTCATTAAAGCAATAATTTTGTTCAGGTTTGTTGATCATTTTATGTCTAAAATATGACAGAAGTTGCATCAAACTTAAAAAAAATATTCTTTAAGAAGTTTATAATTAATTCCATTAATTTTAAGTGAAAACCAACAGTAAGAAACTAATTTCATCCATCTATTCTGATAACTTGAAAAATAAACATGATATTTTAACATTACAATTATAACTTACAAAATAAAACAGTCTTTATAACCAAAAAGAACCATAATAATTGCCTATATACAAGCATATATATCTATTTAGTTACATACAAAGATGTCTATTCCAAATATTTAATTTTCTTTACTTTCCCTTTCCACTCAGCAACAAACAGATTATTTTTATACACACATAATCCCCATGGATCCTTCAGATCACAATTATCTATATAACGGAGGAACTGTCCGTCCTGGTCTAGTATGTGGATACAGTGGTTATCACCGTCTGCTGTCAAAATCTGACTCTGGCTGTCTGTTGTGATTCCATAAGGTTTAAATGGTTTGATCTTTGTAGTAGAAGGATGACCAGTGTATCTAAATCGAAGATTACCAGCCTGATTGACCACCACTACAGCACCAGCTCCAAAGTCAGCTACACAGATATCCAGGTTTCTGTTCTCACTCATGTACTTTATTTTTCTATTTGCCGAGTACAGAGGTTTACCCTTTTCATCAAACTGGAATGTTTGTTTCTCTTTGGAGCGTAAGTAACGGACAACTTTGGATTGTGTTTTTTCATCACTGTACATGGTAACAAGGAGATCACCAGAGGAGGTGATACAGAGCTGTTTAGGTGTCCAGCCCTGCAATCTGATCATCTCCTCTGTCTGTCTATTCCTTACTTTATTCACTGTCTTTGTTGTCCCATCACAGTACACTAGATCTCCATCAACTTTCACTGCTATATCAGCTGGCCATTCCTTTGATTTTGTTTTGATTGTCTTGATAAATGAACCTTGAATGTTAAAACATTTCATATCACTGACTAGTCCACTTGTCCAGATTTCTTCTTCACTGAGACAGGCAACAGAGCGGAGTTTTTCATACCCAGTATCCAAGGTAGTGATAAGTTCTGGTTCTTCCAGCAGTTCTCTGTTTGATGTTTCTGGTTTTTTCAGTTTGTAGCCATTTTCTTCTGTTGTGGTAGATAAAGATGCAAGAGATCCAAACAACTTGTAAATCTGTTCTCCATTTACTGGTTTTGGATTAAACATTGGCAGTGATATTTGGACCTTGGGAGGAAGTTTGCTAAATTCTTTGTTTCTGGAGCTGTATTGAAAGGTCAAGGACACTTCATTTGATTCTTCAATTTCCTTCAGGTTAAGCAGAGTTTGTTCAATAAGGGACTGTATTTGTTTCACTTCATCTGTATGTTTCTTGAGAATGTCAAAGTGTTTTCTTTTTAAACTTTTTATTTCTTTCTTCATGGCAATGATGACATTGTCAATTTCTCTGTGCCATTGTTTTCCATATTCTGTCACTGCTGTTGTAAGTTTCTTATATTCTCCTTCAAAATTAGCTATCTGTGTTTCTAGATCATTTGTGATTTCTTCGTATGTTGGAGAAATAATGTGTTGTAATTCCTCTGTATCTTTTGCGATATCTTTTTTCTTTGAGTTGTATATTTCGGAGAGTTCTAAAAAACTGTGCCCTTTATGTTGACTTGAGGTAAAACATGAAGGGCAAACATGAATGTCGCATTCCTTGCATTGTAAATCACAAGTTTTGGTTGGGTGTGTTGCACACTTTGGATAAATCAAGGTGGATTTCTTTTTTTGGAATAGGACAATTTTATGTTTTTCGCATTCATCAGCAATGTGTTCTCCAATACATGGTTTACAAAGTTTGACATGACAGAAATCACAATACATCTGTACTTCAGCTGTCTCACAGATATCACATCTGATCACATCCTGGGCACTGAGGCGAGGATCCATATTTTCTACAGATGATCTATTATCCAAAAATTGTTTTGACATTAAAATTAGGTCTGCCTTTAATACAACTAAATGATTTAGGCTGCTAAATGAAAAGTTACAAGCAGAAAATTTAGAAATCTCTTTTTAAGAACTGTTTTAATTGCATATGTACAGATTGTACTTATTAGATATTTCATAAATATTCGATTGCAAACGACACCTTGAAAATGCTCAAATTAAAAATAAATTTGCAAGAATCAAGTTCTATAATAAGTTTTTAGACAATCTAGCTTTAAGGAAACTTACCTTACAATACGGATGAAATGACATATAAATCATTCTTCAGTACTTTATCTGTATATTTACATATAGATGAATCACGACTGACGAGACTTTACAGGTCATACAGGTGGAGTTTGTTGTCGATCTAAAAAATAGAGTTATCTTTCGTGCATCGTTAATGTACTTGGAGCTTTGACTTATATACCCCACTGCTTGATTAAACGTTTTTTTAAAAATCTGATTCAGAGCATCTGTGATTGGAACCGTTGAAAATCCGATATTCAGATTCGCAACCCTTCCCCATATACTTAAACATTAAAATCAATTATGAAATGCATAATTAATACGTATACACCTTCATGAACAAGGAATGCAAATTTATTAATTAAAAACAGAAAACAACTATTGGTTTAATATAAACATGTAAGTACATGTATTCAGATTAAGAACTTGATTCAACAGCAATATTTTCATAAATGGTTTAGTCTTAATAATAAAATTGTTTTATTTTATTTATAAGTATATTTACTTATACTTATATAACTATAAGTATATTATATAATTATAATTGAATATATTTAAAATTTGAAGTCTCCATAAATAAAGATATACTTTTCTTTCGTTCTGACTTGTTAAAAATGTCTATCTAAGAACATTAAAAACGTCTATCTATAGTTCTTATTTTGTCAAACGTTTTTTTAACAATGTTTTGAAAGCTGTCTTCTTTTTTAATTGTTCTTTTAGTTATCTTTTTAAAAAAAATTTTCTTTACATCCTGACAGAGTAAGTTTAAAGTAAAATCCTTTGTTCTACAATTAAATATTTACGTCATTCAATTTTTGTTTGTAACAGTTACACGCCATATAAAATAATCGAAAAATTATTTTATAACCTGTGGTTATTTAGATCATCATGACTTACGTCAAAAACGTATCAAACCGCTTGAGTTGACTTTTTTTAAAACGTAAGATTTATTTAAAGACATTTTTTAAGGAAAAAGTTTCGGAATTCTTATTACACTCATACATGGAAAGTCAGATCATAAGGAATGAATTTAATGGCTACCCAAATTAAACTGATATATTTTTGGTTGGAACAGCTTTCGTTTTTCTAAATCTAAACCGCTTCACAATTTATAATGCTTCAACTGCCCAAATTTGGGTCATACCATTATTGTCCTGAATTTTTTGAGATGAAATTTCTTTTTTTTTTACTATAATCTGATGATTATTTTTTTAAAACAAGTTTTTCTCAAGGTTTGACCTTTTTGACTCGTAGTTCGTAATTAATCTTTCAATCCAACAGGATTAACATATAAGTGAAGTGACAAGAAATACTTTTCTTAATTATTTACGTTTGATGAAATTGTAGCTACGTAACATCAATTCATTAACGTTATAAACTCTTAGACTGAGAATACATGTTTTATGCTTTGATATTTAAGCAATGAAGCATTATTTTTTTGTAGATATCTCATAACTGCAACGGTGTGTGCAAACAATTGAGTAATGTGTGTTAGTGCGTTATTAGAATTCGCTTGCACACATTGTTCCAATTATGAGACTATATTTTCAAAAAAAAAAAAGAATGATTTATTTCGAATGTTAACATGTTTTAAACTCTCTGTCCTTACAGCGGATGTGATTTATATTCTAAAATGCATGTATTATTTTTTCTTCTCCATGGCACCTGATCCCACCTCTGATGTTTTGGAGGGTTCGTGTTTCCTCTGTTCCTATTTTGTATTGTTTTATGGACTTTTGAGCTTGAATACTGTTCGTTATTTGCATAGGTACAATTAATGTAACTGCTTTTGGTCAACGTGACCGTGATTTTTAATTTTCCCTTATCACGTTGCACAACCTCGGCGTTCTACGTATGTGACGTCAAAATAAAACACATGCTTTAAACCTCCTTCCCGTGATATGGCGTTTGAATGCTTTAGATTTCAATATACTTTATGTGCAAAATTAAGTGAAATGTAAATATTGATTAATGAAAAAATAATTGAAGAGAGTTGAATTTTATTTGTAAGATAGTAATTCAAAGGCAATATTATTCGTGGCAACTCTTTCAATTATACGACTAATGTCAATAAAAAAAGTAAATCCGAAAAATTATCAACCGGATAAGTTAAAAGGTTACATTTTTTGATCAACATTCACAAAATCAATGGAATATACATACATAAAATATTTCTATTTAAGGTATTTCATTTTTTAACTTTTCCCTCCATCTCAGCAACAAATAAATAAGTTTTATCCACACGAGCACAGTTATCTATATAACAGAGGAATACTCCACCCTGGTCTAGGATATGAACACAGTAGTTAAAACATTCTGCAGTAATGATATCTGACTCTGACTGTCTGTAGTGATGCCACAGGGTTCAAATGGTTTGCTCTTATTTGTAGACAGGTGACCAGTGTATCTACATCTGAGTTTTCCAGCTTGATTGATCACTACTACAGCACTAGCGCCACACAGATATCCAGGTTTCTGTTCTCCCTGACGCATTTAATTTTGCTATTTTCTTACCCTTTTAATCAAACTGAATTGTTTGCTTCTCTATGGAGCCTGAGTAACGGACAAGTTTGGGTTGTGTTTATCATTACTGAACATGGTAACCAGGAGGTTACACAGAGTTTACTAGGGACCCAGCCCTGTAGTCTGATTATCTGTCTGTTCGTTCTTTACTTTATCCACAGTCTTTGGTTTTTCCATCAGAGAACACAAATGCAAGATCACCATCAACTGTCACTGCTATATCATTTGGTGCTCCCCCTGATTTTTTTTTTGTTATTGTCTTGATAAGTGAACGTTGAATGTTAAAGCATTTCATATAACCGACTGTTTCACATGTCCAGAGATATTTGGAAATTCATCCTAGAAACCGTTTGTTGCTATTCTACTTTAAATATATTTTGTCGGGGTAGTCACTGGGAAACTTGATTAATATTGGTGGAAATCATTCGCCAGTTCTCTTTTTTATTTTTGTTGATCGCGACTCCGAAGTCTGTTTTCTGATCTGCATATTTTTGAGTATGTTGTCGTTCTGAAAATTAGAGTTATCGCTCTTACAGCGTTTTACGAACCTGGAGACCCCCCTTCCATTTCTATTTAAATGCCTATGATTCACACAGTTCAAGTATTATGAAGATCGTCAGACTCATATTGTTCCATTCTGTATTAACATTTATTAATTTTTGAACATTAAAATAATTTTAATTATATCTTGATTTTCCTTGATTAATTAAGATGTAACTGAAATAATTTAGCCGTCTTCCCTTTTATATTACTTTTTTCTTCTTTTTTAACTCTCCAGATAATACCAAATTTTAAAAAAAATCGGAAAGAGCGACATTATTGCAGCTAGTTGAGATCCGACATTCACCTGCATGTAACATCTAGCCAGAACGTAGCATCGTTTTTAAAATGGGGTGAGGGCAGCCGGAGATTTAACCCCCTTCCCCGCAGTCACGCATTTTAACGCATATACCATTTCCTATTTCTAACGCGAAATCACGCATATACCGTTTCCCCGCAATCACGCATTTTCACGCACTTTAAAAAATTACTTTAATCTTGATTGATTTATATTGTTTAACGCCGAGGCGGCAATATTTCAGCCATATTTCGGCGGAATACTTTAATCTTTAATTTACTGCCAATTTCATTCATTTTTATACTTGCAAAAAATCACATGAAATAAGAAAAGTTAAATTGGTATTATAATTCGACATCATAATCTTATTTACGCTAAATTTTAGAGAAACGTGTACCACACTATAAGGTGCTTGCGGGGAAATGGTAAATTTCTATTTCCATGACGTGAATATTAAGTGTATGTTGCATAACAGTTCAGTAAGTTGTAAAGAGTTAAAAGTCAATTCATAAACAGGTATACCGGTAATATGGTAAATAAATAATCTAAAGGGGTTGAAATGGAGGCCTTTGGATTTTGTTTCTTCTCTTTTCTTGCTACTTTGAAAATGACTTAAGAAAATCGATAGATGTTTAGGATAAAAGCACTCCGAAAAATACAACGATGTTATTTTAAATTTAAAAAAAAAAGCAAACAGTTTGGTAATATAAAAAATAAAAAGTGAAATAATATTAACGTAAATTCTGTATCAAAAAAACTAAAGCTGTAACTTGACAACGTTGATCCTTTTGTGTAAATGACACACATTCTCCTCATTATATAGCTTCATATATACTTCGGTGCTACAAAGCCTATTTTTTCAGCCACCTTTGATTGGCATATGACAACCCTACTATTGATATTGTGATTTAAATTCAAGAAATGATGTTTAAATTGACCTATTCAAAGGTCATAGGGTAAAACGGGTTTTATAAATAAAATTGGCAGTAAACAGGAAATTGTTATAGTCTGTTTCTTTTGATAACATGTCCAGTAAAAATTGTTTATCCAGGCCTTTCTTCTGGGCTGCTACTCTCCTCATGAACCGTTGACAGACGGTGCAGTCAATGTAAGGGGATATTTTCGTCTCGTAATCTCGAATCTATCAGGTACGCGAGAAATAAAGAAGTATAATAAAAAAAAATGATCGGAGTTTTTAAAGAATGATTAAGATGCAAGTACTGTTAATCACTTTTTATTCGCGAGAACTTTATTTTCGCGTGTGTGCTCGCGAAAAGTAAATTCCCCTGTATAATAATAATCTTTAGGATAATATAGAGCATGAACCACAATTCGTGAAAATTTGGTCTCGTTTATCATGAGTCAATAACCATGTCGTGAAAATAAGGTGTCGCGAAAATTTTGTGATCTACAGTATTAATTGTTCTTTAAAGAACAAACCAACAGTTTTAATATAGATTCTTAAACACATATTGTGGAGATATTCGATGACAGCATAGCTATTCATGGAATAAAATGTTATTTTACTTATCGTTGTTTACTTGCGTTTTTCATTCCCAAGATAAAAGAGTCAAGATATATCCCAAACGCAAATATAGTTATTTACAAAAATTGCTGATTGGTCGAGCGGTTCGATCGACTCCAATCACAACTTTAGAAAAAAAATCCAAGTTTTTTTTATTAATACTGTATGACAAGGGTTCATAGGGAGAGTAGTTTATCAGAAACCTCTTGACCAGCGAAGATGAATGCATAATATACAGAATCTATATATATATACCATGTCAATAACTTTAAATTATAAAAAATATAATTAGGAAGAAGTGACAAATAATTCCAATTAATTATTGACAAGCAAGTTGATGAAACAAGAATATCAACAGTCTTGTTCAAGGTCATCATGCATTTCGTAAGTTCTATGGTCGATACAATGACTTTGTCAGCAATTACAATTTATCATTGAGTCAAATGCTGACTGACGTTTTTATACTAATTGTTAGTCCATGTTTCAGAGGTCAGTGTTTGCTCTGCTCCTATTTTGTATTGTTTTATTGACTTTGATATTGAATACTGTTCATTATCTCCATATCCTTCTTCCTTTTAATTTAAATGAAAACCAGGGGATGATAAAATGACATTCCGACTGATAAATGAATACAGGTATATCTAATATTTTAACCTCATTATGAATTATTATGCTTCCTGTCAGTTTGTCTCTATATAACCCATACCCTGCTATTCTCGCATAGTGGTCTAAGTATTTATACAGCGTAAGCATACTATGCCGAAATAGTGCACGGCCTTATTTACTCAATAAAATTTTCATTAGACACGCCGGGAATCGAACTCACGACCATGGGGTTGCTAGTCCGATGCCTTATCGATGACGCCACAGACGCGATCACCAATTGGAAGAATTTTATTAAATATATAAACTTAATTTATACAATTGATACAAGAAGGAAAAAATAGACAAAAAATATTTGAAAACAGTTTTATTATCCTAAGGAACGTTAGATAAATGTGTACAACAAAGTTTCAAATTAATTACATACATATTTTTCGATGAACTGATGTCATGGGGTCATCAAAACGCTTTTTTATATAACGCTTGATTGAAGGACGTAAAAGAAAATTATCAATGAGAATGGATGTCTGCAAACAAATCAGTCTTACTAACAGAGCAGTAAATAAAGATCAGTTGCTTTGGGACAGAAAATCCTGATTACTTTAGAGAAAATACTAGTTACCAAAATAACTAAGCATGCAATCAATTTTAGCAGGAAGATTTTGAATGAGTTCTTGCTAGTGCGCTGTGTTAGCACCGTTTTTTTCAGGAAAAAGTCAAATGGATTGCCACATAAATAATTACAACAGTCAGCATAATAATAACAATAGTGTTGCGTTATGCATGTACTATGCCTAAATAGTAGGCAGGGTTTGACAAATAGTGCACTCGCCTCCTGCTCGTGCACCATGTGTCAAACCCTGCGTACTATTTAGGCATGGTACATGCATAATGCAACACTATTATATAAATATAATATCCTTTTATCAAATTACAAACTGTGCTAAAAATATTATCTCGATATAAAAATAGTATACCTTTTTTCCATCTCTTCTGATAACTTGATGAAAATTAAACATTTCAATTTACTGGACAAAATAGATACATCATGACAGCCTATACACAAGCTTACATAGAGGAATGTGTCTATTCCAGATATTTAATTTTCTTAACTTTTCCTTCCCACTCAGCAACAAACAAATTGTCTTTATTCACACATAAACCAAATGGAATCTTCAGATCACAGTTATCTATATAACGGAGGAACTGTCCGTCCTGGTCTAGGATGTGGATACAGTGGTTATCACTGTCTGCTATCATGATCTGACTCTTGATGTCTGTTGTGATGCCACGGGGTTTAAATGGTTCAATCTTTGTAGCATGACCTAATCGGAGTTTTCCTGTCTGATTGACCACCACTACAGCACCGGCTTCATAGCCAGCCACACAGAAATCCAGGTTTCTGTTACACTGATGTTCTTAATTATATTATTTCCTGAATACAGAGGTTTACCCTCCTCATCAAACTGGATTGCTTGTTTCTCTGTGGAGCCTGAGTAACGGACAACTTTGGAATCTGATTCATCATAAAAGTACAAGATAAACATGAAAATCAGGAGATCACCAGAGGGGGTGACACACACATTTAGAGGAGTCCAGCGCTCTATTGTGATCACCTCCTCTGTCTATTCATTTTCTACATATGTTGGAGAAATAATGTTTTGTAATTCATCGGAATCTTTTGCGAGATCATTTTTCTTTGAGTTGTATACTCCTGAGAGTTCTGATAAACTGTGTCCTTCATGCTGTTGTGATACTGAGCATAAGGAACACACATGAATGTCACATTCCTTGCACTGCAAATCACAAGTTTTGGTTGAATGTGTTGCACACTTTGGATATATCAAGGTGGATTTTCTTTGTTGAATTGGGACAATTTTATGTTTATCATATTCATCAGCGATGTGTTCTCCAATACCTGGTTTACAAAGGATGACATGACAGAAATCACAGTACATCTGTACTATAGCTGTCTCATCTGATCACATTCTGGGCACTGAGGCGGGGATCCATGGTGACTCAAGTAAGGTTCTAGAAATATTGAAAATATACTGAAACGCAAAAGAAACGCAACACCCTACTTTACGGGGAAATAACTCTGTAAAGTAAAGAATTTTGTATCTTAAAATTATAGATATCTTCAATTTGGTAAACATTGTTAATTTAACGGTTGAACGAATTTCAAACCATAACCGGAAGTCAAGTTTGAGTCTTTTTAAGAAAAATGAAAAAATTGCATGTTTAACAAAACATTTGGCAATATTATGGAGTTTTGAGGGTTAATACTGTTTATCTTAAGTAATGCAGCAATATTTCAAAAAATAAAATCTCCTTTCGTTTCCCATAACGATGCTAAGGCTTTTTGAAAATGGCTTAAGTTCGCATTTTAATTGCTCTAGCTGGAAAATCTCATAGTAAATATGATGGAGAATTGATGATGCAAAAATATACTACATTACGCCTCAACGGGGTCTTCCGTATCATATTCATAAATGATAGACCTTGGACCGGAAGTCCAAGGTTTATTACAATACGCTAAGTTAGAGAAAATTCGGCCTAATCATCTGAAAAACAGGCATTTAAAAATGGCAAAGAATAATTCCTTTACACAGATCTCGATGTTGTTTAACCTATTGTATCGTAGAAATTAAGCTGCAGTTGTTGTTTAGAGCAGTCGTGCACGTTTTAATTGAATGGCTGGGAGGGGGGTGTTTTAACGGTCATATGTTACTTAGCAAAGTTAAAAGATAAACATTTCACATTTTTATCAAATGTCTGATGTTCTGAAAAGTGAGTTTAGCCTTAATGTATTCTTTTTTGAAAATCATTAGATTAAGAATTCAAACATTTATAGATTACTGCTTGTTGCGTTTCTTTTGCGTGTCAGTATAATTATTTGATAGTCTTATTCATCGCCTGTTATATATAATTCTTTTGGTTTAAAGCTCTCTGTTAATATTCCGCTTTTTAACATCCTAATCACTTGATTAGACTAAGTGTTGGAATATATACCGGTAGTCATAGAATGAAATCATATTTTTTAACTTTGGCCTTGTCAGAAAAATAGCAAACAGTAAATAAATTTGCTTAAGAAAATTTAGATATTTTTCCATCGAATGAAACTTACCTCACTTGCTCACAATCAGATGACAGATATGGGGAGACATTTGTTTTAAACCCCAGTGTATTTCTGTTCGTTTCATTTATAAATACTTTGTTTAACATGTGGCACGTAGGCTAGTGAATGATTTACTTTGCAGGAAATGAAAATATTTTACATTGTAGAAGGCTGTTTTTTGTCAACTATCTGAAAATAGAGTTATCTCTCTTGCACCATGTCATGTATCTATAATAAACTTATTTACATTCTATATTCTTTCTATGTTATGATTGATGATTTATTTTTAGACCGTGCTGTATTTTAGATACAGAATAGTTGGTCAATATCAATGTGGTATGCAGGGCTAATACCACAGAACGGTAAGTAGCTATTTTGACGAGAGTTATTCAAATGCAACAACTTTTAAACTTTTCTTTTGCATCGATCTCATGATTTTTTTATTTGTTTTCTTTTACAAGTATTTCCTTCTTGTTGCTTTACAAGACATTTTTTAAAAAAAATTTATTCAAATTTATTTATATCCACAAATTTTCCTGATAATCCGACAAGACAATTTCTGGCTATTCGAAGCTCGTTTTTGCTTAACTTTTTTATAAATTACTGAAACACATTTGAGTGAAACTGTCATTTATTCAAATAACAAATGACTAAGAATAAAATCTATAATACAAATTACACAAAGTTATAAAACAATTAATTGGCTGGGCTTAAAACAAAATATACAGTTGATCACAAATTGACTAGTTAAACTTACATATTAGTCACATGACATAATTTTTTCTAATCACATGACACAAAAACAGCCCAGCCAATAATATAATGGTAAAAAACACTTAAAAAGCATAAAGGTGGTGCACAAAAAGGCCATAAAGGAAGAAACATGCTGCCTAATAGCATGTGACTTACTGCGCCACCCAAGAATAGCCAGGTAAATACATTATAAAACAATAAATAGTGAAAAAAATAAAAATAAGCTAGTGTGATGATTAAAATAAACACAACAGTGTAATATCTGGCCTGTGCAATACTTTTAAAATAGACATAAATGTAAGGTGAATAAATAAGGACAACAAACATATTGAACATTGCAAAAACATATTTACAAAACAAAGTAACACAAATGAAATGACATGAGTATGATGAGTTGGGTGCAAAGGTTAAACTATAACTTATATACAATATAATGTGCAATGTGTAGCAGCCGCAAAACTGGCCTACCGAGTGTTCATGACAAGTTGGTGGGAACAGCAGTCAAACCTGGCCCAAATTTATTTTGATGAGATCAAGTTAATTTCAGCAATATTCAATTACTTTGATCTCTTCTTTGACATTGACTAAAGTTCTCATAAAATTAATGCTCTTTTATTTAATTTCAAATAAAAAAAACTATTCGAGATATGTTTATCAAACTTCATATGCTGATGCATTTTGAAGAGAGCTATTCAATTTCATAATAATTGTTTTTATCTTAATTTTTCCTTTAACCTTGACTTTACTTTCTGGAAAAAAATGATTTTTTTTTAATTTTAAGGAAACTAAAGATATTTTATCAAACCTCATATGCTAATACGTATTGATCAGAGCTATTCATACTTATTAATATGTTGACCTTGGTCTTTTTTTACCATGACTTCACTTGCAAATTATTTGCAATGTTGATTTCTGTGACAAAAATGAATGTGTAGACATGTACGTGTTAAGAAAATTATTATATTTTGTTCTTAGTGTGATATTTAAATATTTAAAACTATAATAAACGTTTCTATTTCTCTGTTACACATCCTATTTTCTATAACAAGTATGTTGTGAATATTTATAGTTCAGTTATATTCAGATGTAGTGTGTTTTCATGCCAGAATTTAAGCTTCCGAAGGCTTGAACAATTTTTTTCGTCCAATGTTTTTCCATCATTTGTCTATCATCACGTATCACTTTTCCATTAAATCTCAGAAATATCAATCAAGCAGAGGATTTAATTATGGCGTTATTAGTGAGGGTGTTTAGATGGCTAAAATAAAATATCGCTAAAAATTAATTGCATTTTATCTGTAATAGCTTCTTAAGTGAGCATTTTAAAATCACTAAATTACATCTCGCTAAAAATAAAAAAACAATTTAAAGTACAAACCGCCTATCCCTGAAATTTCCAGTTATACAATATTTGAAAAAACTTTAGCCAATATTTACACACTCTGACTTATATTTGCATCAGTAGGAAGGATTCAAAGTTCCATACAATATAGAGCCACAACATCTTGGGGAAAAGAGTCTGCTGTATTAATATTTAGGGGAAGTAATCTTATAAATTGTCTTTAAAATAAGAAAAATAAAACATTTGAGTATTATTACAAAACAATGAGAACAGTAAGGTAACGATGGGCAAAGGCCCCTTAGTAAAATGTGGTAAATTTAAAAGATAGGAAGGGTTGTGATTTGCTCATACAAAGTCTTAATACATTCAAATGTTTCAATAATTCAAATTATTTAAATCTGACTGACGTTTCTCATACTAATTGTTAGTCCATTATTTATACACTGAATTGATGACGGATTTTTTCGTTATTTCCCGATCATAACAAGGAGTACACGGCGGGTGTGAACGCTCAGCAGGGGATGATCACTCCTCCATGGCACCTGATCCCACCTCTGATGTTTCAGAGGTCCGTGTTTACTCTGCTCCTATTTTGAATTACTTTACGGACTTTGATATTGAATACTGATCGTTATCTTTATATCCTTCTCATGTATATTAGCACACACAGGTGAAAACAAATGAAATGTGGAGATAATGAACAGTTTTCAAGCTTATTAGTTCAAACAAAAATTACATATCAGAACCAGAGCAAATATGAACTTTTTAAATATCAGAGAGGGAATCAGATGCCGTTGAGGAATGAGCATCCCCTTACAAACTGGTCACATTCACTTTATACTTTGGTCATGTTTTGAAAAAAAAATCACGGCCATAGACCTAGACAATCATTGTATGAAATTGTATTATAGTAAATACAACTTGCAAAATGATGTCTTAGAATTAAATTGTTCTTGTTTCATCCACTTGTTTGTCAATAGCTTGCCTCATTTTAGAAACTTGGTAAGAAGAGCATGCTCTTGCTCAATCAAAACCCATATTCAGGTGAGAAGATTCCACCGCTAAAAAGGAAGGAAAGTCGATTGAAAATTTAAAGTCATGTTTATCATGAAACCTGTTTAGGTCACCATTACAGTGTAACATCTTTTTCAAGTAAAATCCAAATATGATGGATGCAAATGTTACCCAGGGGAATTATGGCAGTTTATTAAAAGACCTGGGCTATCTAAAAAGATAGTTCAGCACATATTGGCTAGGAAAAATCGCAAAAAAGTTACATATGTAAAAGTTTACATGGAGGGTTGCTTAGTTTCTAAGGATACTTCCAGATCAATTTGACTTGAGTCCTGACTCTGCAGAAGATTTGTAAAGATTATCCTATAAATATTCCTTTGTAAAAAAAAAAATTGGTTCCTTATTGCAGCCCCTACCTACCATCGGGTGTCAAGGGGTTTGAACAAACTTGTATCCAAAATACCTAAGATTACTTGTGTACCTGTATCAGTATGACTAATTTTGCATAGAATTAATATATTCAATGTTCTTTAAAAATGTGAATTTTTAAATATATGTCTTTCATATTAATAATATTAGGACGATTTATATGAAGGCCGATAAGGCCTGTCAGCGCACGAACAAAATTCGGAATAATTTACGCATATACTTATTACATTTGCTTTTATTCCTTTAGCACTATGTAATACATTGAACTAAAATTTACACCACTGAAACTAGAATCAAAATCTTAATAATATTTCAAAATTTCATATAAATAGCTTTAAAAACAGACGATTGGTGTCATGATTTTCTTAGTATCGCTGGAATTGAATTTGATGAAAATGACGTCGTCAAACGCGTAACCGGCGAACGGAGATGTACTAAATTGGGTTGGATATGCTTTATTTACACTATAGACGGGAAAAAGAGAGTAAAGAAGTGGTATTACACACCAGATTTTAATAAAGAAGTTATTTTCAAGTGGCACGATATTCAATGAGAGTTTTTTCCTCTCTACCGAAAATAGTTACAGCAGGTAAGAAGTAGACTACTGTTTGTTAAACGCAGACAATGGGGAACAATCTGGACGCGAACGACGTCAAATAATGTGTATTCTCTCTTGCCTACAATATAAGGCGATCTTTTGATTAAATTTCGACTGAAATTTGAATCTGCTTAAAAAATTAACGGACAGTAGTGAATTTAAATAACTCCCCTAGTCAAGAGAGGACTATTACTTTAAAATATATATATTGAATGTTAATAGACGCGAGTGAAGCAAAGAGATCATAACGTTATAAGAGACGTAATTTACGTTTGCTTTCGTGCGCCGGTGTACACTTACATTCTTTCTTTATTTTTAAATAATTTTCTTATTAGACGTAATATCATCATGAAACTTGAAATGCATGATCATAAAATGTTACTTTTGCTATGACAAGGAAAGAAATTTAATTAAGCAAAGAGAAACTAAACTGTTTTCCCTGTCTACGACTTTTTGGAATAACCCTCGTAATGTCATTAGCTCGATATAGCTAGTACAACATAGTAATCATATGACATAAAGCTTGACTTTCTCTCATTATTGAATCTTTAATGAATTGATAACAGTTTGTGTGACCACTTTTCATCACATAGTTTCATCATGGGAAGCTGGAAAACAAGGGCTTTTCGAGACACTGCATTAAAAATGAATCGTCAAGAATCAAAACTAGAGTAAAATTAAACGCTTCATTAAAGCAGCTGTAAAACTTGTTAATATTACAAAAATATCTTAACTGAAATATGTGCAAGTTACAGCAACCAATGCCTGTTTTATAAACAGGTGAACATGTAGATTTCAATAAACAAAAATTATATAATGGGCATCAAAAATGGGTACCGTCCTTGACAACGATGACTTTAAGACACATAGCAAAATTGATAAAAATCATTTTGGGGATAGTTCATACTGTTTTAAATAAACATTTTATAGTAAAAAAGTTTAATACTCGAAGGTTACCCTATATTTTGAAAAATGCATGAAAACAACAGCGTGTAGGAATATCCAAACAATTCTTTAGAAAATCAAAAGTGACTTATCCACGTTTGTGTGAAATTCTAACAGATAATGAAACTTGTATCCATTTTGCTTTAATCCTTCAAAAGAAATTTACAATAAAATGCACTTGACAAAACTGCAAAGGCCTAAAAAGAGCAAACAATTGAAGGAGCACAAAACAGTTTTATATGCTATTTTCTGAAATATTAACGGTCTTGTTTTTCAAATTCATATTCGGGGAGGAAGTTCAAATATCCGGAGGAGTCTAGAAAACAATTTTTTGCAAAAAAATTGAAAGGTTTATGAGACGAAGGAAACAGAATGAGGGATACATTACATTAAATGTCTTCATGACGGCGGCCAAACCCACAGGCCATGAAGAGTAAAGGAGTTTTGGGGATAAACAGAAAGGAAATGTTTTGTCACACCAACAAAATTTACCAGATCTTTCAACCTTTGACTAGTTTCCTTTTCTAAACTTAGAAAAACATCTATCAGAAAGAAAGAAACAAGTACAGCAAATCATAGGATCTGCCATATTCCAGTATACATGTACGAAGGGTCATACTCAAAAATGTGTTCGAAAAACAATTAGAAATTGAATGAAAATGTTACGGATATGCATTTATGGCTCGCCAAATTTACAAAAATGAGATAATCATAGTTTCACAATCGATAAACAAGGTTTATCGGTTATGAACTATAGTTTACGGACTGTAAAATATAGTTAACAATGTTAATCTATATTTCACATCTGTAAACCATAGTTAACGCGATAATCTAAGTTTCACAACCGTAAACTATACTTAACACCGAAAACAACCATTTGCGTTTGCAAAACATAGATTATCTGATAAATACAGTTCTACGATTTGTAAACTATAGTTTACAAAACGTTAACTATAGTTAACGATCTGATAAATATAGTTTCACGATTTGTGAAACTATGATTAACAACTCTTAACTATAGTTTACAAACGTAAATCTATGTTTATCAACAAAATCTATTGTTAACACTTTATTCAGACAGATAAACTTTGATTAGCATTCGTAAATTATAGTTAACGACCGTTAAATATAGTTTTACAGATGAAAACTAAACTAAACGAATCGTTAACTATAGTTTACGGTTTGTAAACTATAGTTAACAGTCGATAAACCTAGTTTTATTTTATTTATATTTATTATTAAATAACAATAAAAAATAATAATTATTTATTTTATTAAAACTAGGTTTATCTCATTTTGTGAATTTGGCGTGCCATATGCCTTTTAATTGAAAGAGAATATTTTAGTTAAATCATTTAGACTAAGTCATAGAAAAGCGTTTTTTGTGTCTTTCCGAGCCCCAATGACATTATTTATTGAACACCCCTCGTAGAAATGTTTTAAGAAGTGACAATTAATGCCATTAAGAGTGAAAGCCTAAAATAATAAAAAAAAATTGTACCCAATGCTTCATATTTATCATAACAATGTCCTTTCATGGATATTACAAAATCCTATGACAATTTTTAATGGTGTAATCAATATTTTCTCCATCTATTCTGATAACTTTAAAGATAAGCAAAATATTTTTACAATAAAATTATAACTTACAAAATGAAACAATTTTATTCACAAAATAGACCATTAATGACAGCATATACACAAGTATACATTCAATTATATACAAAGAGGTTTATTCCATATATTTGATTTTCTTAACTTTTCCTTCCCACTCAGCAACAAATAAATTATTTTTATTCACATATAAACCGTATGGCTCCTTTAGATCACAGTTATCTATATATCGGAGGTACTGTCCGTCCTGGTCTAAGATGTGGATACAGTGGTTATCACTGTCTGCTGTTAGGATCTGACTCTGGCTGTCTGTTGTGATTCCAAAAGGTTTAAATGGTTTAACCTTTGTTGCAGAAGGATGACCAGTGTATCCAAGTCGGGGTTTTCCAGCTTGACTGACCACCACTACAGCACCAGCACCCAAGTCAGCCACACAGATATCCAGGTTTCTATTCTCACTAATGTACTTAATGTAGTCATTTCCTGAATACAGTGGTTTACCCTCATCATCAAACTGGATTGTTTGTTTCTCTGTGGAGCCTGAGTAACGCACAACTTTGGATTGTGTTTGATCATCACTGAACATGGTAACCAGGAGATCACCTGAGGAGGTAACACAAAGTTGTGTAGGTGCCCAGTCCTGTAGTCTGATCATCTCCTCTGTTTGTCCATTCCTCACTTTATTCACAGTCTTAGCTTTCCTGTCAGAGTACACTAGATCACAATCACCTGTCATTGCTATATCACGTGGCCATTCCCCTGATTTTGTTTTGACTGTCCTTTTGAGTGATCCTTGAATGTTAAAGCATTTAATATCACTGACTTGTCCACTTGTCCAGATTTCTTCTTCACTAAGACAGGCAACATTGCGGAGTTTTTCATACCTAGTATCTATTGAAGTGATAAGTTCTGGTACTTTCAGCAATATTCTTCTGCTTGACTTTTCTAATTTCTCCAGCTTGTTGCCATTTTCTTCTGTTGTGGTAACTAAAGATGTAATAGATCCAAACAACTTATTTATCTGTTCTCTATCTACTGGTTTTGGATTAAACATTGGTATTGATACCTGAACTTTAGGAGGAAGTTTGCTGAATTCTCTGTTTCTAGAGCTGTATTCTGTGGTCATGGACACTTTATTTGATTCTTCAATTTCCTTCAGGTTGAGCAGAGTTTGTTCAATAAGGGACTGTATTTGTTTTATTTCTTCTGCATATTTCTTAAGAATGTCAAAGTGTTTTCCTTTTAAATCTTCAATTTCAATTTTTATAGCATTGATGACATTGTCAATTTCTCTGTGCCAATGTTTTCCATGTTCTGTCACTGCTGTTGTAAGTTTCTCATATTCTCCGTCCAAGTTAGCTATCTGCGTTTCTAGATCTTTTGTGATTTCTTCATATGTTGGAGTAATAATGTTTCCTAATTCCTCTGTGTCTTTTGCGATATCATTTTTCTTTGAGTTGTATAGTTCAGCGAGAACTAAGAAATTGTGTCCTTTATGCTGTTGTGATACAGAGCATAAGGAACAAACAGGAATGTCACAGTCCTTGCATTTTACCTCAGATGATTTTGTTGGATGTGTTGCACACTTTGGATAGATCAAGGTGGATTTTCTTTGTTGGTATGGGACAATTTTATGTTTATCATATTCATCAGCAATGTGATCTCCAATACAGGGTTTACAGAAATCACAATGCATCTGTACTATAGCTGTCTCACAAAGGTCACATCTGATCACATCCTGGGCACTGAAGCGTGGATCCATGGTTACTTAAGCAAGGTTATGTAAATATATATTTTTATATGTATCTCATCGCTTGCTTATTGAAATTTTTGTTTTGATCTAAAGTTTTTTTACTGCTCTTATAAACAGATTAATTTAATAAAGAATTCCTATATAGGTCTAGTCTTCATTACATCATGACAATTTGATTAAAATGCATGAAAAAGTAGGCTAAATGTTGGAAATACTTTTATGCTTAAGTATCATTCATAGAATGAAATAGTATATGCCTTTCCTGATTTTTTTTTCCTCTTCTATTTTGACAACCTTCTCAGTGTTGTAGAAAAATATAAATTTAAACCGAAAGTAAATTTGCATCAGAAAAGTTTAATTATAGATATTTCCCCGTCGAATGAAACTTACCTCCCTTTTTCACGATCAGATGACAGATGTGGAGTGACAGTTGTCAATTCTCCTGCTTTTCTTTTATTTTAGGACTATTCTGTTTTACATGTCGCAGTACAGCGAAGGTCAATGTACTTACATATAATGTTAAGGTTCTGAAAATGAGTTATCTCTCTTGCACCGTCATCGTCCTTTGTGCCATAATACCACAACTGAAATATAAATTACTTTTATCGGGAATATATAGTTTTTTCCTGTCTGTTCGCCTGTCTGTTTGTATGTATGATTTTCATGCTAGTATATGTCAATAATTTTAGTTCTAATACACAGATCTATATTATGAACTCCTTGTCTGATAATAATCTCATTCCATCTGTCGAAAAGGAAATAAGCTTATGCAGATACCAACATGTATCACCCTTTGGCCTTGACCTAAGAGTTTGACATACTTTTGGGGAAAAAAATCTCATATATTCACATAATGCGAAAAAAAGTAAATACATCAAAAGTATTAAGCAAAACTCATTCCGAGAGAAATCTGTCTTAGCTTATATTAAATATATTAATCCTGTGAGCCAGTTACATTTTCAGAACTACAGAAATTCAAAAACAAACGTTAGCCTAAGGATAATCCAGAAAGATAGTACTTTAATTGTAATTGCTTATTAGCAACTGTTAAGTGTATATCTAAATTCATTTTAAATTATACGATTGTCTCTACATTTCAGATAATGAAAAGTATTAGGAGATAAATAAAATTATATTGTTATGCCTCGTTCTTCGTTATCAATATGGATAATAAGTGGATAATTCTCTGATTTTTTTCTCCTTGAACTTGGAAAATGAAACAGATTTGGAAAATATGGACAATCACACTCAGCAGAATTTATAGATGAAAGCAAATTTCAGAATACGTTAGTTTGGTGCAAAAAGTGTTTATTTAAGTTTCTGAGGAATAGCGAAATGGTACATGTAAAACTCAGCCTGTGTAAATTTTCCGATTTTTCACCAGTTTGAGTTTCCACTTAAAATTTATCTGGTTTGGAATTCTTTTGTACAGTTTATATTACACTTTTAGCAGCAAGCTGACGTATTCTGAAATTTGTTTTCATCTGTAAACCTTTCCTGTGTGTGATTTGTCTGTATTTGTTATTTGATAAGTATTTAAAACTAATATTTCAATGTCTATTTCATTTTCCAAGTCTAAAGAGAAAAAATTAAAGAATTTTCCACGTTTCTAAACTTGTTACATGTTGATGACAAAAGTCTCCTCCAAAGAAAAAAATGTTTGTTTCATCTTTCCTTAATATTCTGACACCTATTAGTAAGAACTATCAAATTGTATCAACAGTTTTTATTTGAACAGTTTCTTAACATTGATTTGAAAGTATTCAGCGAATTTTTTTCACGATATTTTTTTTCTTCAAACTAATTTATTATGCTTACACATATTGATGAGAGTTAATGGTGGCATCAACATTTTTTTATATTGACCTTTCATTTGACCCGCACTCCAAATTTTTACTTAGCTTATTTTTTAAAAAAGTCCTCTGGATAATTTTATCATATTTCATATTCTGATACATATTGGGTATTCAACAAATTTTTGTGACCTTGAACTTTTCAATTGACCCTGATTCCTCTTTTCTCAAATATGTGTGTACCTTTGTTTAAAAGAAACTATTTCAGATATTTCATACGTAAAGTTGTATTCACTGATTCATTTTTTAATCAGAATTCATCAACTTTTGTTTACATTGATTTTTCCAAGACCCTTTAATTTACTCTTTACTGATATTGTTTATTAAACTAAGACTTAAAGAAAATATTTCGGGTTTTCATCACATGTTATAAATACACAATCTCAAATTTTCATGTTGCATTGCTTATGAACATTAGAAGGAACATTTATGTGCTATGAATTTTCCAGTTTACACTAGTATTTTTTGCAATATATAGGTAACCTTGACCAGAGATGAAATTAGTTCCAAAACATGTCATTTTATGTAACACATTTATATGATAAAAGTTTTGTGGTGAATTTTTTTGCAAAGCAGTTCAAAAAAGGATAAAAATTTCATATGCAGGACAATTTCTCAAGGATTTGCTTTCTTTAAAATTTGCTACTAAGTGTGCTCAGGGTATTTTTATCTACAAGATAGAAGTTTTGCATGTCTGTGTCTTAATTTTGTCTTCAAGCTTCGATTTAACTTATGAAGGAATCGTCACAAAATGTTTTCAATCCTAATTTCCAAAAGTATGCAAACAAGGTAAAAAGACATGTTTATCAAAAGTGTTGGAGGCCATTTTTAGGGAATTAATGTTTTAAAACACAATAACACTGTAGCTACTTCGATTCCATTAATATTTGATGAGCCTGCTTTATTATTAATAAGATAATTTGATTTGTTCACCAAACTAGCACAGATATGCAGTTCTTAAGAAAGACACTCTCTAGCCTTCTTTTGATGTTATATCTTGGGCCTTATGTTGTGGGTTGAATTCCACTGTGGGATGTGAAGGGGCATGTTCTTTGGATAAGACCATATAAACCGAGGCCATGTGTTGCAGTAGTTGCTGGCATAAAAAGATCCCTCCCTGCTCATTGGCCCTTAATACTGAGTATAGAACAAAATTTGCAGCTCTCCATCGGCAAGTGGTGGTGTCCCCATATGGATGAAAAATTCTTGAGAGGGATCTAAAATAACATACAATCAATTAAACATCTTAGGCACATTTTCCGGCTGAGTGAATATTAGTCATACTTTTACCAAATAAGTATGAAGAGTATGACATTTCTAGATTTGCTTCGATTTGCTTTGATCCACATTTTACAGATGAGTGACTGGGTAATGTTTTTGTACCAGCTCTATAATTAGTCTGGCATGTTATGGTGAAACTTGCATGGATGATGTATCGAAGGATTGACAGGGATCTGTTTGGATGTAGTTCAAGAAATTTCCTTGATAAGTGAATATGCTAAAATGAAATTTGGAATCAGGTCCATTTTCAATGACTTTGAGTCTTAATTCAAAAACAAAGTTGCTTGGTTATTGATCTCGAGATGCATACTAGCTTACTGTACTAGAAAAATATTTGATTTGAGGTTTGCTTAAATTATAGATGTAACATGTGTGGAGATGAACTTTGCAATCTTTGACTACCTATGCTTGTACAAGTTTAATACATGCATGTATACAGTATCAACTTCGTGTTTATCCATGTGTCTGTTCATATCAAATTTTTGTCACAATTTTATCAGCAACTACTCAATGCAGGTGCTTGAAATTTTACATTGTAGCACACTCTCTCTTTTGGAATGCCATATGGTCAAATTCACTTTTATTAATGTTTAATCTTTAACTTTTCTACACAGAACACTCTATGCATTTCCTAAAGCAACATTTAAGTTCGTGTTGTTTACAGCGCATTTAAATTTTGATAACTATGTATCATGCCTTTCTTTTTTTATTATCAGTATCTAGAAGGTTTGGGAAATGTAGTAGCTAAAGCCACACACATTGTTTGGCCTTTGGAAAAATGGACAAAACTTGGATCCACCACACAAAATTAAGGAGGCTCCATGGTCAAAAAAGGTCTCTTAATTGTGTGAAATATTGAATATTTAAATCATATTTGATTTGTTGTTATTTTATAAGCAGTAAGAATTTAAAAAAATAATATAAATTTTATTAAATAAATCAAAATTTTTACAACAGAAAAGGTTAATTTCCTTAAGAAACTCTTCTTTTTGGGATCAAGGATTATTAATAACCTGAAAGTAATGACCATTGGGCTCTCTTGAAATGATCAATGATTTCTTTTACATACATGGGATATTTTAAATAATGTCATCCCCTTTCCTGTATTTTCAGATCTCATTAGGACTTATCACAGTCAAAACAACACACGTTGTATGGCCCCCTCATCGCAGGAAAACGTTTGGAGTTCATCGAGTCACCACCAGAACGAGTCATCAAAGAATGCCAACGGCTTAATATATACGGACTTCTAAGTTTTAAAATACAAACTATGATTTCACTGATTTTCCGTAATGTTATTTTGTGCGGTAATGTGTGCAAGGTATTTGTAATGTTGATTTATGTGTGTTATGTGAGATGGCAAACATGAATGTGTAGACAAAAACATGTGTTAAGAGAATTATTATATATTTGTTTTTGTGTGTGAAATTAAAATATTCAAAACTATAACAAATAATTCTCTTGATCTTTTACACACCCTATTTTTTCAAGACAAGACGTATATAATTATAGCTCATTTTATTCAGATTTACTGCATTTGATGCCATAATTTTAGCCTCCATGTTCCAATTAAAGTCTCTACAGTGTATAAGGAATTTATTTTATGCTTTTCCAGTATTTGTCTATCAACATATATTACTTTTTCACTAAATACCAGTAAAATTTCAAAAACTTTAGCTACTTATCTTTGCATATGTAAGAAGGATTTAAAGTTTTACACAACATAGATCTGAAACGCTAGGGGAATAGAGTTTGCAGTATAATGTAAGAGAAGTAATCTTAGAAATCGTTCTCTAAATATGATAAATGATAGAACTTAGTATTATTGTATGAATATAAAAAAAGGTTCAATGTTCTAATTCAAGGCCCATTTGTTGAATGTGTCAAAATCTTAAGAAAGAAAGGGCTGTGATTTATTCATACAAAGTATTAGTATATAAGCACCCACAGGTGAAGACTCGTATGAAACATGAAGATGATGAACAGTTTTTAGTCTTATTAGTTCATACAAACAATATTAATGAGGAACAGAACAAATATGGATTTTTTAAAGCATATGAGATGCAACTTTGATGTCGGAATTTTTTGTTGCAAAATTGTAAATTAATATTTCAGTGACAGAAAAAAATAACGTTGATAAAATTCTGTTGTTCATATTTGCGAGGGAAGAACTATTTACGAGTATAACCTTCAACTGAATCAAAATTATTGCCGTCCTGTAAAATAATGATTTCTTATATTAAACTATGTATTGCATTGTATATAGAAGTCATTCTTCTGTTTTATTCTAGTTTAATTAATCATAAAGGTTTAAGTTACATACAAATTCATCATAATAACACATTTTAACAGCTAAATAAAATTTTCAAAAATGCAGTTCGTATTGCTTTACACATCAGAGATGAAATAAAATGACATTAAGGAGTTTGCACCTCCATCCACAATTAGTCACATCTACTGTGTGCTTTTGTTGTGATCGGAAAAATGTATTATCAAGGGTCATAAACAATTGAGTGTGTATACAATCTGGCCTAACAATTTCTCCAACATTTTTCTATCAACATCTAACTTTTCTATTAAATCTCAGTAATTCTGAATACTACTAAGCAGAATTTTTAACGAAGATTTAATTTTGGCTCTTTTAGAGAGGGTGTTGAGATCGCTAAAATTAAGTATCGATCTTAAAATCGCTAAAAGCACATCTTGCTAAAAATAAAAAAAAACTTTTAAGGACAAATCTCTAAATCGTTTTACTTATCCAAAGGACAGGTCTCTTCGTGCCACATGAGATTTGAAGCCATCATGTCATGATCAACTCCTAACCCTGCGACTCTAGTGTAGACACTATACCACTTTACCACGCAGGCAATTAGTGCTAAATATAAGCACATAACGGTACATGATGCTATATAAAATCAAAGCATTTTAAAGGGAAAAAATCAGCTAAATGATCCAACATATGGGCATAAAGAAATTTTTTTAAGAAGGGACAATAATTCCATTAAAAGTGAAAACCGGCAGATGATAAAATAATTATATACAATGTGTTATTTTTATCTTAACAATGTCATTCCATTGACGCTATACAAATTGCTATGATAATAATATTATGTCTTGATGTTGATGTAGTCTACATTTTCCCCATCTATTCTTATAACTTGAAAGATAAACAACACATTTTAACAATAAAAAAAATTATAATTTAAACTTAAGATAATTTTATTTACAAAATAGAGCCATTATGACAGCATAATGATATACACAACATATATTTAGTTATATACAAAGATGCCTATTTTAATATCTAATTTTCTTAACCTTTCCTTTCCACTCAGTAACAAATAAATTATTTGTATACACATATAAAACAATGAAACTTACTTTACTTTCTCACAATCAGATGACAGATGTTAAGAGACAGTTGTCTGTTCTCCGGTATTTCGATTCTTTTAATTCATAATTTGTAACATGTCGCGCTCAGTGCAAACTTGTAAACCGTGCTAACCCTCATATTGACATACTTTGCACCCCTAAGTTTTTTGTCAATTTTCTGAAAATAGAGTTATCTATCTTGTCACATTATCATGCTTGATTGTTCCAGGCGTGGATCCATTAATCTCTTCCAAGGGTGGGTGGGGTGGGGGGGTTCCACCCCTGTCAAAAAAAGAACCCAGAAATTTCTGTACAGGGAAAAATAAGCTTCGTTCACAATTGTGAAAAACCTATTTCGCAGAATGAGGTAGGGAACGGTGTGGTGGGGGTGGTTGGGGCGCTCACTTTTATCTTAAAATATAGTTACATTTGTATGATTTTTTCATCTTATTTTAACAGAAAGGTCCGTGTTCTTAGTGAGAGGGTTAGGGTTCCAAGGTGTCTTTTAGTCGGTTTAGTATATATACATTGTTCACTTAACAACTCTGAAAATTCAAGAGGTGTCACCCCCCTCTAGAGCCGTTCAAATGCTCACATACACGTGTTTTAATTAGACACAATAACTTCTATATATATAAATGAACACATTATCATGTATTTTAGAACCTCCTCGTCTAATTATGATGTCAATTCATTTGATATCATATATCATTTCATCTAGCTTATAATTAAGGTATTTCACTTCTAAATATTTGATGGGTTCAAAGTGCATTTGTTTTCCTTGAATACATGCATAGTTCAAAGTAAACATAAATCACATTTTTTAAATATATTGGACATACATGTAAATACCC
>PRKT01000151.1:15726-35873 GCA_003671525.1 Saccostrea glomerata | reverse complement strand
TCCCCCCCCCCCCCCAAAAAAAAAAAAAATTAGCGAAAAAATGTATTTCATTTAATACTATTTGAAGTATTAAAATTATGTAAAATCTTATTCAAATTCATAATATTCTGATCACTGAAGTTCCAAAAAATGAAGATACAAAGATGTAATTATTGCTCTTAGCACAACTTTTATACAGATTAATTTATTTACTAAATAAAAAATACTCCTAATTATTTTTTACTACACAATATCTGTCAATCCACTGTAATTGTGCTACTGTAAATTATTGACAATGGAAAGTGTTAATTATAAAGTTTGTACTAATCATACATTTGTCAGTTCATACTTACATGTAGATGGGTAAAGTAAGAGGAGATGAATAAAAAAATATCGTAATGCCCGCTAATTATATTGCTTAAGTATATAAAGTGTTTCATGTCCGTATTCTATCCTTTCGGAACACTTTGCGCTTAGATCATAATAAAGAAATTACTTGTATCAACTTGAAGATAATTCAACTAAACTTCACTTGCTTATACATGTACATACTGACGAGAGCTATACAAATGTGTCAACATCTTTTTAACTTAATATTCCCTTTTACATTGATCTCACGTTTCTTTAATTTGGTTTAGCAAAGGGACTTTGCAAGATATTTTTATCAAACTTTATATAACAATTCATTTTGATGGAACAACTAGACTTCATTAAAAATGAATTGACTTCGATCTTTCCTTTGACCTTGACTCAACTTTTCTTAAAATTCTGTTTACTAAGTTTCAAAATGCTATTCGTAATATTTTTATCAAACTTTATAAGCTGATACATTTTGATGAGAGCTATTCAATTTCATGATCATCCTTTGATCTTGATTTTTTTCTGTGACCTTGTGTTTTACTTTCTGAAATAATTATTATTTTAATTCTAAAAATACGTAAAATATTCTATCAAACTTCACAACTCATACATACTGAAAACATATTAATCAGAGCTATTCATTCTCATGCACAGATCCAGGAATTTTTTTCAAGGGTGTTAATTTAGAGAATTATTATAATATTGTTCTTAGTATGTGATATAAAAATATTTAAAACTGCTTCTCTTGTTCATTTAAAAAAATCATATTTTCTATAACAAGACATGTTGTGTATAATAATAGCCCAGTTTTACTCAGATGTAGTTCGTTTTTATGCCAGAATTTAAGCTTCAAAAGCTTAAAGAAGTTTTTTTGTCCAATCTTTTTCCAACATTTGTTAATCAACATCTATTACTATTCCATTAAACCTCAGTAATACCGCTATTGGATACATGTAGCCAATATTTACACACACACTTACTTAATATATTTGCATATGATATGGCCTCATTTTAGAAACTTGGTAAGTATAGCATGTTCTTGCTCTGATTCAACTCAGAGAGGTAAATCCCATATGTAGGTGATAAGGGTACTTTGCTACATAAGTAAGGGAAGTTGATAGGAAACTTGAAGTCAAGTAGTCAGGTACCCATTAACTTCTTTCAATAGTAAAATCACAATCTGATGGATTCAAATGTTACCCATGAAAATTCTGACAGGTTGTTGGCCATAATTCGCACATTACATGTAGCATGGAAAAATCACAAATTAGTTTTGTATTGAAAAGTTTCAGTGGGGGTTGAAGTTCCTGAGGATAATTCCATATCAATATGGAATTATCAATAACTGCGCTGATTTCTACTTTTTCTATAAACATCCCTCTGTAAAAATATGATCCCCCATTGTATCATTGAGAATTTTTGCAAGAAATTCTCTGAAACTTTGATCCCCCATTGTGACCCCGTTCTATCCCCTCACAATTTGTAGAATAACCTTGGGATCTTTTTTCGTGTCAACATCTACTGTGAAACAAGACCTCGACTTACGCATCCAAAGGACTGGTCTTTACGTCACATTGTGAGATTCGAAACCATTACATGTACCTAATGATCAACTCTTTATTCTGTGACTATACAGTAGACACTAGCACTGTGCCACGCAGGCAATTACATGTAGTGATAAATATCAGTGCATACCGGTACGTAATGCTATATAAAATCAAAGCATTTTAGACAGAAAAAAATCAGCTAAATGATCCAACATTTTCTTTTTTATTGGTAATTTCAAATTCATCAAAGAGTTTAGAAATCATATTTTAGTTAAGAAAGATTAGAGTTTAGAAATCATTTTTAAGGAATACTTTCGTTCATGTTTTTCAACAATTTTATGTCTTAAATATAATGAATATGTAAAAAGTTGTTACAATCATAAGGACTTCAAAAAAATTATTTTTAAGGAGTGTCAATTAATTCCATCAAAAGTGAAAACCAGCAGAATGATAATAAAACAATTATATCCAATCTTTTATCTTTATCATAGCAATGAAACATCCTTTCACTGTGGCGACTAATATTATATATCTTGCTGTTGATGTAATCTAGCTTCATTTTCCGATCTATTCTGATAACTTGAAAGATAAATAACGCGTTCACATTAAAATTATAACTTACATAATGGAACAATTTTAATTACAAAATAGAGTGATGATGGCAGCCTATACACAAGCATATATATAGTTATATACAAAGATGTCTATTCCAAATATTTAATTTTCTTAACTTTTCCTCCCCACTCAGCAACAAACAAATTATTTTTATACACACATAAACCATATGGGATCTTCAGATTACAGTTATCTATATAACGGAGGAACTGTCCATCCTGGTCTAGGATGTGGATACAGTGGTTACCACGGTCTGCTGTCAGGATCTGATTCTGGCTGTCAGTTGTGATGCCACGGATTTCAAATGGTTCGTTTTTTGTAGCAGAAGGATGACCAGCATATCTAAATCGGAGTTTTCCAGCCTGATTGACCACGACTATAGTACGAGAAACACTGTCAGCCACACAGATATCCAGGTTTCCGTTCTCACTGATGTACTTAATGTAACTATTTCCTGAATACAGAGGTTTACCCTCCTCATCAAACTGGATTGTTTGTTTCTCTGTGGAGCCTGAGTAACGGACAACTTTGGATTGTGAATTATCATCACTGTACATGGTAACCACGAGATCACCGGAGGAGGTGACACAGATTTTACTAGGTTTCCAGTCATGTAGTCTGATAACTTCCTCTGTCTGTCTATTCTTCACTTTATTCACAGTCCTTGTAGTCCCATCACAGTACACTAGATCCCCATCACCTGTCACTGCTATATCGTTTGCCCATGCCCCTGATTTTGTTCTGATTGTCTTGATAAGTAAACCTTGAATGTTAAAACATTTCATATCACTGAGTCCTCCACTTGTCCAGATTTCTTTTTCACTGAGACAGGCAACAGACCGGAGTTTTTCATACCCAGTATCTATAGCAGTGACAAGTTTTGGTTCTTCCAGCAGTTTTGTCATTGATGTTTCTGATTTCTTCAATTTGTAGCCATTTTCTTCTGTTGTGGTAGATAATGGTACAAGAGATCCAAACAACTTGTAAATCTGTTCTCTATCTACTGGTTTAGGATTAAACATTGGCAGTGATATCTGAACTTTAGGAGGAAGTTTGCTGAATTCTTTGTTTCTGGAGCTGTATTCTGTGGTCATGGACACTTCATTTGATTCTTCTATTTCCTTCAGGTGGAGCAGAGTTTGTTCAATAAGTGACTGTATTTGTTTTACTTCTTCTGCATGTTTCTTGAGAATGTCAAAGTGTTTTCTTTTCAAATCATCAATTTCTTTTTTAATGGCATTTATAACATTGTCAATTTCTCTGTGCCATAGTTTTCCATGTTCTGTCACAGCTGTTGTAATTTTCTCATATTCTCCATCCAAGTCAGCTATTTGTGTATCTAGATAATTTGTGATTTCTGCATATGTTGGAGAAGTAATATTTTCTAATTCCTCTGTATCTTTTGCAATATCATTTTTCTTTGAATTGTATATTTCTGAGAGTTCGAAAAAACTGTGTCCTTTATGTTGGCTTGATGTAAAACATGAAGGGCAGATATGAATGTCACATTCCTTGCATTTTACTTCACATAATTTGGTTGGATGTTTTGCACACTTTGGATAAATCAAAGTTGATTTTCTTTGTTGGAACGGGACAATTTGATGTTTGTTATAGTCATCAGCAATGTGTTCTCCAATACAGGGTTTACAAAGGTTTACATGGCAGAAATCACAGTACATCTGTACTATAGCTGTCTCACAAAGGTCACATCGGATCACATCCTGGGCACTGTGGCGGGGATCCATGGTGACTCAAGTAAAGTTCTAGATAAAAGGAATATGTGATAGTGGAATTAATCGATTATTCAATGAAATTATTTCTTTCTGTCTTAAGCTTACTGTTAACTTGATGATAAAATGAAATATTATTTTTAACTTTCCATGACCTTGTCAGCTTTGTCGAAAAATTTGCAAATCGAAAGTAAATTTGCGTAAGAAAATTTAGATATTTTTCCACCAGATGAAACTTACCTCACTTGCTCACTAGATGACAGATGTGGGGAGACAGTTGTTCGTTCACATGTATTTATATTCTTTTAATTCATACAGTAGTTTGTAACATGTTTAATTGCTCTGTGCAATCTTGTAAATCGTGCAAACCGTCATAATGATATATCCTTCGCACTCATAGGTCTGAAAAAATAAGAGTTATCTCTCTTTTAACGTTATCATGCTTAATTGTTTCAGGCGTGGATCCAGGAATCTTTCCCAAGAGTTGGGGGTCCACCCCTGTCAAAAAAGAACCCAGGAATTTCTGACCAGGTAAAACAAAAGTTCTTTTCACAATCGGAGAAACTTATATTTATGATGTGATGTGTCCTATTGATATGAAATCATCCTCTGGTAGTGTAGATTCACGTTTCCTCAAGTCATGACCCCCAGGGATAGGGTAGGGCTACAATGGGTTATTAAGTTTTGACATAGAAATACATAGGAGAAATCTTTAAAAACCTTCTTCTTAAGAACAGCAATGGATTATCATATTTTGACATAGAAATACATAGGTAAAATCTTTTAAAACCTTCTTCTCAAGAACAGCAAATTCATGACTGGCCATGCATACAATTTACAATTGTGGTTATAATATGAAATAAGCCTCCGGTGGATAATTGGAGTAGGGTTACTCCGTTCAGGTGCTTTACCAACTGAGCTATCTGGCCTGGGGGCCATAAAACTGAGACGAGCTCACTTTTAATCTCAGTCTCACTTTTTCCAAAGGAATATATAGCGGAAATGTGAGACTGAGATCAAAAATGGGCTTTTCTCAGTTTTATGGTCCCCAGGCCTGGCCATCAGCGATCGAACCCGGCTGACTGCCACATTCCTCCCTACTTAAAGGTATTTGGCCCTCCAAAGACCACAACCCAGACTCATCCCTTGCAGGTCTTTCACCTGCAATTCCTGCAGGGGCGGTCAATGGCACTAAATCTGTAACAGGAAAGGAAGGAAAGGAGTAAATGTATCGCTGGACCGGGAATCGAACTCGGGACCTCTGCATGTATCTCTAGTCAGGTGCTCTACCAACTGTGCTATCCAGGCCGATATTCACGGCCCAATTAAACCATACACTGCAATATTGGTGGACGAAGTTTAACATGTAGGAGTATATAGGAAAATTCATTTAAAAACTTCTCATTATCAAGAAGAACAAATATTTATATCCTGAGTTAGTGTAAATTTAATTTGTTTAAAACATGACCCATTGGGATAGATTGGAGTCAATGATTAACCATGACCGGTTATGTATTTTTATACTACAAATAATGGTCTCTGACTGAAACTTTACTTATGCAAACTGGTTTTAAGCTTAATTCTGTGCTAAGAATAAAATCATTTTTATTTTCAGAATTCTAGAAAATACAAAAATCAACAAACGGTGGGATAATCCAGAAGGGTGGGTACCTTTTTTCACTTTGTAAATGTGCAAGCTTATTAGCAATTGCAAAAGTTTGTATAAATCATGCAATTGAGTGTACAATTTTAGATTAACATGTGGTAAAGTTATAGGATATAAATAAATATTTTTCATTTTAACCAGCCATTAATATTGTTGAAAAAGCAATTCAACTTTATCAGCAAATTTTTTTGACAACACTGACTTTTTTTTACTTTGATCTCACATTTCTCAAATGTGTGTTTACAGCTCTAGCTGTTTCAAAGAAAAAGAAAATCGTTGTGATTTTTTTTTTACTATCACACACTATTTCAATTTTTCAAGTTGTATCTAAATGACCCTTGGGCCGGGCAATCGTGTCCCATAGAATATTTCTGGTTTGCATTGTATAATTTATATTTAATGAACTTTTAAATAATAAAGTTATTGTGCAATATAAAGATAATCTTGAACAGGTGTATAATTCTAAAACAATGTCATTTTGAAAGTATGCATGAACGGAATTTTTTTTAAAGCAGAGAAAAAAAGAAATGTAAAATTCTCATATGCAGGACAATTTCTTTAGGATTTATTTTCTTTCATATATTGTACTGAGTGTGCTACAACCTTTTTATATATCTTCAAGATAGAAGCTTTGTACACGTTTTTTCTTAATTTTGTCGTAACGATTGTGTATAACTTATGAAGGAAACAATATTAAGAAGATTTTCTAAAAGTTGTGGTTAACAAAGTGTCTAAGGTCATTCTCGGAGCCTTCATTTATTTAACAAACACATAACATTGTAACTTTTTTTCTTCTATTAATATTTGATGAACCTGCTTTATCATTAATTTAATAAGTTGATTTGTTTATATGAAGGGTGTTCAATAAATAATGTCATTGGGGCTCAGAAAGAAGCAAACGACGCTTTTCAATGATTTAGTCTTCATGATTTTACTTATTAATCTATTTTAATTCAAACACATGTCCGTAACGTTTTTTATCCAATTTCTGATTGTTTTTAGAACTCATTTTTGGGTATGACCCTTAGTATACTGGAAAATGGCAGATCCAATGATTTCTGGACTTGTTTTTTCCTTTTGAAAGGTGTTTTATTCAAGTTTGGAAATAGAAACAAGTCAAAAGGTCAAAGATCTGGCAAATATTGTTAATGTGAAAAAACATTAACTTTCTGTTTATCCCGTAAACCCCTTTACTCTTTAGGGCATGCGGGTTTAAACGCTGTCATGAAGAAATTCAATGTTGTGGATTCCTGATTCTGGGTCCTTTCTCTAATAAACCTTTCGATTTCTTTGCAAACAAAAACTGCTTTCTAGACACCTCCAGATATTAAACTGTCTCCCCGAATACGAATTTGAACAATAATACCACTAATATTTAAGAAAATTGCATATAAATCTGTTTTTGTACTCTTGTATACCTTTGCTCTTGACAGACCTTCGCCGTTTTTATCAAGTACATCTTATGGTAAATTTTGTTTTAATGGTTTTAAGCAATAGATTCATGTTCCAATATCTGTTTGAATATAAAACAAACGTGGATTACTACAATTACTGATATTTTAAAATAATTGTTAAGACTTTTGTACAAGCTGTCGTTTTCACTCATTTTTCAAAATACAGGGTGACCTTAGAGTACCAAGCTTAATTACTGTCAAACGTTTCTTAAAAACAGTGTAAACTACTCCCGATATGATGTCTATCAAATTTGCTATGTGTCTTAAAGTCAATCATACAACATCAAATATTATTTGTTGAAATTTGGCAAACAGTACATAAGTTATAATTTTTGTTGGCAAGGAGGGTACCCATTTTTGATGCCCATTATATAATTTTTTATCTTTGAAATCCACCTGCTAATTTGTCTATAAAACAGGCATCGTTTGCTGTAAATGTTACATATTTCAGTGAATATTTCTTTAGGATTTTTAACACGTTTTACAGCAGCTTTAATGTAGCTTTTATTTTCACTGTACTTCAATGATTCTTTACCATTCATTTATAATGCAGTGTCTCGAATAGCCCTTGTTTCCCAGCTTCTCACGATAAAACTATGTAATGAAAAGTGGTCACATAAACTGTTATAAATTCATTAAAGATTCAATAATGAGAGAAAGTCAAGCTTTACGTCATATGACTACTATGTTGTATGACATCGAGCTAATGACATTATTTATTGAACGCCCCTCGTATTGTTAGGATAGTGAATTCACAAAAAGGACAGTACAGTTCCCTCAAGGTCACTGGGTGGAGGGGGATAATGCAAGGTTGAGTGAAGTTAGCAACAAGTTTGGACCAGTAAGTACATTTAACAGTTAGATTAAACATTCTTCTATCTTAAAATGACATCGGCATATTAATGATGACTTATAGTATGTTCCATGAGTTGGCAAAAAAATTACCAAAGTAAACAGGGGCAGGTTATTTTTTTATGTGCGTAAACTGATCCAGGAGATATAGCTCTAACAACATGACATGTAAATTCAAGCAAAGTTTAGAAAAAAAGTGTTGATATTGTCCCTGTAAAGTTTTTGGAGTATTTTCATTCCCAAGTTTTAATCAGCCCTAACTGGACAAAATTTGCATTGATGATGCATTTCGAAAGATGGACATTATCTAACCTGCTTTGGATGCTACATTATACATCTTATGCACATTAACTTTAAGTGTACTTCTTTTTATAATCCAAACTTGCATTGATATTGATCTTGAAATGCACATTTTCTGGCTGAGTGAAAATTAGTCATACTTTTTCCAAATAAGTATGAATAGTATGACATTTCTAGATTTGCTCCAGAGTTTGATGTACATTTTCCACTTTTACTGAGAGAATTTAAGTCATAATTTTACGAAAATTAAAAGTATGAATTATCAAACATCCAGGGCCCAGTTTTTCATAAGGTAGTTAAATTTAACACAGTGGTTAGGTTAACAACAGGTTAAATCCTAATCAAGTGATTAGCTAACGCAGTGGTTAAATTGTGTTGATCAAAAGCAATTTAACGCAATGGTTAACTAACACTGTGTTAATTGAGTAAATCACTTGGTAATCACTTGGTTACCCATAATGCACTTCTACTTCTTTTGCAAACATGGAGAGCACTGACTTCTGCTCAAAACCTAAGCTGGCTAAAAGCCAGAATTTCAGTATTATGGAAATTAGCACTATCCATAATGAGATAAAACAACATCCCATACTTGAAAGTAAAACTCGAATACCGTAACAAACCAGAAAAAACAAGCAGTTTGGAAGAGCGTCACCGAGAAAGTCAATGCTGTGGGCACTGCTCATAGGACCGTTACTGAAATTAAGGACAAATGGAGAAACATTGGGAAACCTGGCTTGCTGGTTAAATGCCGTTTTTATTGTCGTCCTGGTACTCTGCGAAACTGGCCATTTGATGAATTGCCCTGCTCTATCGGCAATCGCATTGGTGACATCCTTTATAGCTTTTGACACTGTACTCTTCTCAAATCCTACAGAGTTGTGAAAGGTAAGAAAATAATAAACTTAAACCATCGAAAATTAAATTTCCCATTACCAATTAGGGGGCCCAAGTCTGAGGTGTTGCCCGATTTACAGACAATAAGCAGATAAGATATTTGACAAATAAGATGAAAACCACACGATGTCTTTTTGAAAATTTGATATTCATTTATCATTTTATAGAATTATTTCATATACTTACCTATTGTGTCACCAATGACCTGTAGAAAACTACCACTGGCATTAAAACGAAGGGCCATTAGAATCTGGTGCTCCACAGACAGGGCATGGCTCCGTTTCGTGACTCTTTCTAGGTCATCAGACAACGAATCTACCAAATACCCGATCCCCCTTCTGCAAATCGGTATCGTCTTCTTAATTCCGCGTCTGACCAGCCTTGTAAGGGGTCAGCAAAAAGAAGGGAAGCTGATTGAAAATTTGAAGTCAAGTTTATCAAAAAAACCCTGGTCAGGTAACCATTAACATCTTTTTTTTGTTGGTAAAATTCAAATATGATGAATGCAAATGTTACCCATGTAAATTATAACAGATTGTTTTTAAGATCTGTTCTCTATCAAGGTTTTTTTCAAATGGGGGCCATAGCACCTCAGCTAGGAAAAAATGCCATGTTGAAATGAAACATGGAGATAACGAAGAATATTTTCATTTCTATTTTTTTTCTCTGTGATAACTCTTCGAAATTTAATTGAGTTGATTACTTGATAATTCCATTGGAATATAATTTAGGCAGTATGATAGGTCAGGAGCTAAGAAGGTCTAATATGCATGTAAATCTCGTGCGGCCTTTCTGGTTGGCCTCAGTGGGCGAGGACTATTAAAATTGTAAAATTTAAAGCTATGTCTACATTTTTAAAATCTAAATCTACAATTTTATTTCACAGTAAACTTTAAATGGAAATATCAGGAATCACTGTCTATTTAGTATAGTATGCCAGGGACATCAACCATAGTGGGAAACATGAGATAATTTATGCATAACGGGCTTCTTATATAAGCATTAAGATAAAAGTCCATAAAACAATACAAAATAGGAACAGACCAAACACGAACCCCCAAAACATCAGAGATGGGATCAGGTGCCGTGGAGGAATGAGGAATGAGCATCCCCTGCCGACCGGTCATACCCACCGTGTGCTCCTTGTCATGATCGGGAAAAAACGGGAAAATCCGTCGTCAATTCAGTGTATATATATATATTGGACTAACAATTAGAATGAACAACATCAGTCAGCAGTTGATTAATGAATTGTATTTGCTGACAAGGACATTGCTTCGACCATAGAACTTACAAAATAATGACAATAAACGAGATTTTTAAATTCTTGTTTCATCAACTTGTTTGTCAATAATTTACATTGTTCATAAATAGAGCATGCTCTTGCAAACAGAATAACTCAGATATATAAACTCCATATGCAGGTGATGAAGGTATATTGCTGCATAATTAAGAGAAATTTAAGGATAGAAAAGTTTAAAACAGTCATATTTGTCATAGAGCTTAGTTGTTCGATTACCATTAACATCTTTTCAAGTTAAATATCCAAATATGAAATAGATATGTCAGACAATGTGGTATCTTTTATTTCAAACTCACCAGGATTTACCGTATTGACATAAGAAAAGTTTACATGGGGTTGAATTTCAAAGTTCCTTTTGATGATTCCATACCAATTTGACTCGAATCATGACTTTGCAGATTTTTGAAGAAAATCATATAAATATTCCTTTGTGAAAATTTGTTCCCCATTGTAGCCCCTCCCCGACCTCTGGTGTTTTAAATTGAAAAAACTTGAATCCAAAATACCTGAGGTTGCGTCTATATATGTACATGTATTAATATGACCAATTATGCTTTTTCTCTAATTGAGGTTTTTCCCTATAAATTTCTATGTAAAAATCAGTCCCATTTTGGTCCCACCCTTGGCTGCAGAACTTTATCTCACTGAAGGAAAAAACATACGTTGACAGTCCGAGGATCTACAGTGTCAACTATTGAAAAAAATTATCATTCTATTATCTTACTTTCGCTAATATCTTATGACTTTAGGAGAGGTCGCGGTTTGTGAAAATTCAATAACTCATTGCTTTACGATGAAAATTACTTGAAATGTATTACTTGAAAGATGTTATTTTACAGGTCGAAAAACAATATGAAACTTCGTTATACAATAATGACAATATTCACAATGTGCCGGATGAAAACATATTTTCACTATAAATGATCAACTATTTTTGGAAAATTAACTATTAGAAATAAGGGGTAAACCTATCTTTTATTCAGCATACTAGTATGTCAAAAAGAAGAGAGAAAATGAGGAAAAATCATTGATCGAGGACATTAAATATATGGAAGAAAATATTTCAGAAAGTAATTTAGAAGAACAAAATGATAAAAATACTGATGCTCCCAAACTTTCTTGTGAAGAATCAAACAATTCAGAATGCAAAATAACTCTATTAGAGTTCAAATACTTTTAATAATATGAAGGCTAACAAATCTCCAGGATCTGATGGTTTTTCCACAGAGTTTTTAAAAATGTTTTGGAAATATATTGGGCATTTTGTTGTAAGATCTATCAATTATGGTTACAGGATTGATATCTGTCTATTACACAAATACATGGAGTTATAACATTATAACATGTACCTAAAGGCGACAAACCAAGACATTTCATTAAAAACTGGCGTCCCATTACATTGCTAAATACTGTATTTATTAAGTATATATTAATATATATATAATAGGATATATTAATGATATCATTGGAGTAGATGGTATTTTTTACAGTTATAATTGCTTTTGCAATGCTTATCCAGATGTAAATATTTTAATTTTTTTAGAATATTCTAGTTTAATACATGCAGTTAAAGCTTGGATAAAGAGGAGCAATTTTGAGAAAATTTTACAAAAAATCAGAAAATCCTCTTATTACGTCCAGTTGTTATCTGGTATCAAAATGTAAAAAATCAAAAAAAAAATTCTATGAAATTCTAAATCAAAACTCTTCTATAACAGCTGGTTTTAAGAAGTGGATTGAATTATTTGAATTAGATAGCATCGAATCTAAAATAATTCATAAATTACCATTTAAAACGCAGCATTGTTAAGGCTTGAATAAGGGGGCGGGGCCTAATTTATACGGGAAAAGTTTACTGTGACGTCACACAAAAATATGACTTTCATATATTTCTCATTGTACCTGAAAATGAAATAGTTTGCAACTTTTAACTGTATTCGCATAATAAACAACAATAAAAGTTATCAATGCATTTAAAAAACTTGCTAGTTAAATCCCTTGTAGCTGGTTATAGACAAAGCACTGATCGCAATGAACTTGTAAACATGACGTCATTTTGGTAAAAATGACGTGTTTCATGTGCTGTGGGATGCAGATTGAGGAATTTTTTAACAATGAAAAATGCGTTTTATTATCAAACGGAATATTATTTACAGGTTTTAAATAGTCGATTAATACTAATGCATATCCTTTGTTTAGTGCGATTATTAATTAATCATCAAGAGAATGTGTTTTATTGATTATGTCGTGTTTTTATGTACAGGTTACGTATATTTTACATCGAGATGCCTCATAAAATCGCACTTTCGCAAGGGCATACACTTCATAGATCTTAACCATTTTTTGAATATAGATAAAGAATATTTTTCTTAACTTGAAAAGTGCTGCTACTTTCTTTAAATCGAGGGCGTGATTTTATAAGTACACAAAATATTTGGTAAAAGTCTAACATGTTTCGACATTAGCTTATTTACCTGAAAATTTAACTATTAAAACGCGAACCCTATTCAAAGCAGCAGCACTTTTCAGAAACAACAAAATATGCAGATACAAATAATAATTTGAAATTTTAATTTCAACTAGGGTATGCCCTTGCGATATTGAAATTTGTTCATGACCTACATTCAGTACACGAACTATGCATTCATCACGTGACTGTCCATCGATGGGACCAAACTTCTTACAGTAAAGAGAGGGTTATACTATGCTATTTCAATAAGTATTTGTGTTCTGTGATAATAAAACAGTTTAATTAAAATAAATTCAGTTTTAAAAAGGTCCCCCTTTTTTGCACGTCTATTTTCCGTTGATTTCTCATAGTAGGCCTTAACAGTGCTGCGAATTACAAAAAACTGTGAACTCCGGTGGTTTCAGTACAGAATTCTAAATAAAATATTGGAAACTAATTCTTTTTTATTCAAAATCAGAAAGGAAGATTCTAAGCAGTGTAATTTTTGTCAAAGAGAAATAGAGAAAACTGAACATATCCTATGGGAATGTGACCTTGTACAATTACTCCTTGAAAATTTTGAATATCATCTCCAGCAGAGAAACCTCCAGTTGCCCATAACAAAAAAATATTTATTTTAGGCATTGAAGGAAAAAATAATGAATAAGCGAAAATTATAATTTTATGGCTAAAATATTATATTAATACTTCTAGATGTATAAAAAACCTCTAAATGTACTTCGGCGATATCACACTTGAATCAATTTTACCAAACACAAAAATATCAAATTAAAATGGCGAAAAAGAAAAATTTGACACTCAGTGGAACAGGTGGAACCAAATTCTCTCTCTCTCTCTCTCTCTCTCTCTCTCTCTCTCTCTCTTTCTTATATGTAAATACACAATTCTGTTACAAGAATTTTGAATGTTTCTGTATGAAATGTAAACGATAAATTAAAAAAAGAAAATAATGTATATTTGTTGCGCACAAAAAATCGTGCTGTTTCTCCATTTATATCTAAATTTTTTAAATCTGTGTCTCAATTTAAATTATTAATAAACATGTGTTCTAACATACCCTTTACTGTTTCCACACCAAGATTTCTTATAATTAATGTTTATATTTCCCTTCTGGGCCTGAAACTGAAAAACTTTTTAATCTGCCATTTTGGTTTGCAGGATAATTCAGTCCAACACGCTTCATTCATCTTAGTATCAACTATGAGATTACCTGATAAAGGAGTCAGGAATGCTTTGAAGCTTTTACGCAATTGAGGTAAGAATTTGGAAGAATTTATCCATAACCAAGCGCAGCTTTTTGTGCGCAATAAATACAGCGAAAACTGTCTAATCCAACACCTGAATAATCCGACACAATGTCAATTCCAATATCTAATTTCTTTTCTATTTTAGTATTTTCCTTGTTTTTAACACTGTGCAATCCGAAACCCTGTCTATTCCGACGCAAAATTTGTCTCCAAGAGCATGTCAGATTATACAGGTTTCACTGTATACAGTTTTTTCAATGGGTGGCACTGTGGCTCTCCTGTCTGCCAATATATTATTTCGGAGAGCTACACCACAATTTTTAATCTAATATACCTGAAGAGCTTCGATATAGATATGATTAAACATGGCTTTGGAGTTCTTGAGGAAAAGTTTTCTAAAAACATTTTTTCTGAAACATTGATCTCCCATTGTGATCCAAGCCTACATACCCCAACAGTCATTACTTGGCAAAAAGGGATCTTTTCCTAGCCAACATCTACTGTGAAACAGGGTTTCGGTTTACTCATCCAAAGTACTTCTCTACGTCCCATAATGGGATTGGAACCCATGACGTTGTGATTAACTTCTTACTCTGCGGCTCTTAAACTACAGACACTCTACCACTTTACCACACAGACAATTAGTGCTAAATATAAGCATATGATGGTACATAATGAATAATGGTGTATATGTATAACATCAAACCATTTTACAAAAAATCAAATGTCAAATCCAATTTTATTTTATTTTATTTTATTTTCAATTCTAAATTCATCAAGAGGCTTAGTTTAAAAATGATATTAAGGTAATCTTTTCAGTTAAGTTTCTCGACAATTTTATGACTTAAGGAAGCTGTAAACATTGCATACAAAATATTTCTAGTAATAGGGTAATTTTATGCAGTTAGAGTGATCTACCTTTACAAGTAGGATATGGAGATAACGAACAGTATTCAATCTCAAAGTCCATCAAAAAATATACAAAATCAGAGCAGAGCAAACACGGACCTCCGAAACATCAGAGGTGGGATCAGGTGCCATAGAGGAGTGAGCATCCACTGCCGACCGGTCACACCCGCCGTGTGCTCGTTGTCATAATCAGGAAATAACGGAAAAAATCCGTCGTCAATTCAGTGTATAAATAATGGACTAACAATTGGTATGAAAAACGTCAGTCAGCATTTGAGTCAATGATAAATTGTATTTGCTGACGAGGTCATTGTATCGACCATAGAACTTACGAAATGATGACTTTAAACGAGACTGCTGATATTCTTGTTTCATCAACTTGCTTGTCAATAATTTACCTCGTTTCAGAAATTGTTGATACGTAGAGCATGCTCTTGCGTATCGAATCAATTGAGATATATATACTCCGTATGCAGTTGATGAAGGTATATGGCTGCATAAGTAAGGGAAGTTGACGATAGAAAAGTTAAAGTCATCACGTTTATCATATAGCTTGGTTGTTAGATTACCACTAGTGTCTTTTTCAAGTAAAATATCCAAATATGAAGCAGTAGTGTAGGACTCTGTTGTATCTTTTATCTCAAGCTCACCGGGATATATCGTATCGACGTAGGAATGGAAATTATCATTATTAATTGACAATACGTCGTCGATATATATAAATGTCGAGTTCAAGGCCACAGCAAGTGTTTTCTTCTTTTCACGCATAAGATTTTGCATAAATTCTGCTTCATATGAATATAAGAATAAGTCTGCTAATAACGGAGCGCAATTTGTACCCATGGGAATTCCAATCGATTGTTGGAATACCTGGTCTCCAAAAACCACATAGATATTGTCAATCAGAAACTCAAGCATCTTCTTGATGTCAACTTCAGAGTACTTTTGGAAGTAAGACAGAATTAAATGGTATCTTACAGTTAATTTCACAATTTTTAATACTAAGTAGATTAAACTATTCTAAGCATTATATTAGAGAAAGAATTTAAGTAAATGAATTCTTATTTCCATTTATTTTCCCTCTGTAAATTAACAACAGTGATTTCTGCTCATGATTATTCTATTGTCTTTAAAAAATCTCTGCATAAATAAGGCAGGTACCTTATGTTGAAAATTAACTAATAGTCCCAATTTACACATTTATATGATATGTTTTTCTCCAAGTCCAAAAAGCACTTTTTTCAGTGTTTAGAGCTTCCTTAAAGATCATAAAAACATGCTAGTAAAAAGGTGCAAGAAACATATGGACATATAAAGAAATATTTTTAAGGGATGACAATGAATTCCATCATTGTGAAAATCAGCAGATACTAAAATAATTATATCCAAAGTATTAGCTTTATCATAACAATGAAGCATCCTTTCATTGACATTACAAATTGCTGTGGCAACTAATATTATATATCTTGATTTTGATGTAATTTACATTTTCCCCATCTATTCTAATAACTTTAAAGATAAACTACATATTTGAACAATTAATCTAAAACTTACAAAATGAAACAATTTCATTTATTTACAAAATAGAGCTATAATGATAGTCTATACACATGTATATATAAAGTTATTTACAAACTTTATATGTCTATTCTAAATATTTAATTTTCTTAACTTTTCCTCCCCACTCAGCAACAAACAAATTATTTTTATTCACACATAAACCATGTGGATTCTTCAGATCACAGTTATCTATATAACACAGGAACTGTCCGTCCTGGTCTAGGATGTGGATACAGTGGTTATTACAGTCTGATGTCAGGATCTGACTTAGACTGTCTGTCGTGATGCCGTAAGGTTTAAATGGTTTGTTCTTTGTAGCAGAAAGATGACCGGTGTATCTAGTCTGATTGACCACCACTACAGCACCAGCTTTAAAGTCAGCCACACAGATATCCAGGTTTCTGTTCTCAGTGATGTATTTAATCAAGTTATTTCCTGAATACAGAGGTTTACCCTCCTCATCAAACTGGATTGTGTGTTTCTCTGTGGAGCCTGAGTAACGCACAACTTTGGTTTGTGTTTTATCATCACTGTACATGGTAACCAGGAGATCACAAGAGGAGGTCACATGGAGCTGTATAGGATTCCAGTCCTGTTGTCTGATCATCTCCTCTGTCTGCCCATTCTTCACTTTATTCACAGTCCCTGTTTTTCCATCCGAGTACACTAGATCCCCATCACCTGTCACTGCTATATCAGCTGGCCATTTCCCTGACTTTGTTTTGATTGTCTCAATAAGTGAGCCTTGAATGTTAAAGCATTTCATTTCGCTGACTTCTCCACTTGTCCAGATTTCTTTCTCACTAAGAAAGGCAACAGAGCGAAGGTTTTCATACCCAGTACCTATAGTAGTGATGAGTTCTGGTTCTTCCAGCAGTTTCCTGCTTGATGTCTCTGGTTTCTTCAGTTTGTAGCCATTTTCTTTCGTTGTCGCAGAAAAAGGTGCAAGAGATCCAAACAACTTGTAAATCTGTTCTCTATCTACTGGTTTAAGATTAAACATTGGTAGTGATACTTGAACTTTAGGAGGAAGTTTGCTGAATTCTTTGTTTCTGGAGCTGTATTCTATGGTCTGGGACACTTTATTTGATTCTTCAATTTCCTTCAGGTTGAGCAGAGTTTGTTCAATAAGAGACTGTGTTTGTTTTATTTCTTCTGCATGTTTCTTGAGAATGTCAATGTGTTTTTCTTTTAAACCATCAATTTCTTTTTTCATGGCATTGATGACATTGTCAATTTCTCTGTGCCATTGCTTTCCATTTTCTGTCACTGCTGTTGTAAGTTTCTCATATTCTCCATCCAAGTCAGCTATCTTTGTTTCTAGATCGTTTGTGATTTCTTCATATGTTGGAGAAATAATGTTTTGTAATTCTTCTGTAGCTTTTGCGATATCTTTTTTCTTTGAGTTGTATATTTCTGAGAGTTCTAAAAAATGATGTGCTTTATGTTTATTTGACGTAAAACATGACGGGCAGACATGAATGTCACATTCCTTGCATTTTGCTTCACATGATTTGGTTGGATGTGTTGCACACTTTGGATAAATCAAGGTTGATTTTCTTTGTTGGAATGGGACTATTTGATGTTTGTTATAATCATCAGCAATATGTTCTCCAATACAAGGTTTACAAAGATTGACATGACAGAAATCACAGTACATCTGTACTATAGCTGTCTCACAAAGGTCACATCTGATCACATCCTGGGCACTGTGGCGGGGATCCATAGTTTCTACAGAAGTTCTATAAATCAAGAAATGTTTTAGTATTCAAATTAGCCCAGCATTTAATTGAACAGTATTTTTTAAACTGCTAAATGATTAGTCATAGCACGTACTTCCTGATCATCTTTGTATTACCAGTCTGGTCGAACCCCCAAACGGTTAACAAAAGTATACATATTTAACATATCCTAAAAATGTATCGCGCACATTTGTTAATTTAAAATCACAAGTACCTGTAGTTGGATCAACTAAATGAATATATTAGATTCTACAGAATGATACGACGCCGAAAAAAGTAGCATGAAAATACACAAAATGAAAGTAGAATAGCAACGAACGGTTTCTATGATTAATTTCCAAATAATAGTATCTACCATGGTAGCCACTGAGAAACTTGCCTTACATTTGTGAAAAATAATTCGTCAGTTCTCTTTTTTTCATTTGAAATTGTCTAGACCCTGTTTCGCCATCTCCATATTTCTGAATTTGTTGCCGTTCTGAAAATTAGAGTTATCACTCTTACAGCATTAAACCCACTTGGAGACCACTCCCCCTTATTTTTTACTTTTCATAAATGCCCATGACAGGCATGTAGCATCGTTTTTGAAAGGGGGCAGGCAAAGAATTTTGTTTTCACTCACTTGGTAAAGTTGACAAGCAAAAAAAAAAGGTAAAACTTGCCCGAAGTCGGAAATCCTATTTCGTGGGGTCGGGGTTGTGGCCACTTTTTTCTCAGTGTCAAGTTCTTTCTGTACCTATTTTTTTAACATTCAATACTACTTTTTCATAACCAGGTATATGAATTTCTTGAAATGTTACAGTGGGGGGTCCAACCAACCTTTCAATCAAAATTTCCTATAGTAAGTGTAAGGTTGGGGGAAAAAGTGGGGGCAGGCCCCACATGCCCCCCCCCCCTCCCCGTTGCAACGTGCCTGTATGATTCCCACTTCTCAGTTTTAAAATACTTTTGGTTCACACAGCTCTAATTATTGAATTATTTGATGTATTAAAATTACGTAAAAACTTATTCAAATTCATTTTGAAGGAACAACTAGCATTCATCAATATTCATTGACTTTGATCTTTCCTTTGACTAAATTTTTCACACAATTCTCTTTTACTAGGTTTCAATTTCTGTTCGTAATATTCTGATCAAACTTTAAAAGCTGATACATTTTGATGAGAGCTAATCAATTTCATGATCATCTTTTGATCTTGATTTATTTTCTTTGACCTTGTCTTTTACTTTCTAAAAAAATATTATTTAAATTTTATTAACAGCGACATCTTTAGTTTTAAACTTGTTTAATCCTTCAAATTGTGTTTAAATAATTTTCAAAGTGTATTGTCCAGATAAAACCTTTGTAGCAGGTTAAAGGCGAAGTTTCAATACAGGCACGTAGCATCGTTTTTGAAAGTGGAGGGGCCAACCTGAGAAAATTTTCTTTTACTTACTTAAAAAATTTGACAAGCAAAAAAAAAAGAAAACGGAATTTTTTTTACTGCCCAAACTCGAAAATCCTATTTCGTGGGGGGGG
>PRKT01000150.1:1083937-1110753 GCA_003671525.1 Saccostrea glomerata | reverse complement strand
AACAAACTAAAAAAGTATTTGAATTGTACTCACGGATTGTAGACTTTCTTGTCGTATCCGGCAATTGCCAGAGCAACGCACAACGACAAAACAACGGCCTTCATCATGGCGGCAACTACGTGGATACCTCGGTAACTACGTGGATACCTGGAACGTAAACTTGTTTGTTAATAGCCTGTGTCGGTAATATATAATGTATTTTAAATGCAAATATGCACAAATTACTTTCTCTTAATGTAGTTAATTAATCTTTCCCTAAATGTAGTTAATAATCATTTCCTCTCAATGTACTTAATAATTTGATTTTGCGGTATCCCTTATTATCTTTAAAATCAATAATAATTTTGCTATAAATTGTTTCATTATTCAATTTTACTTTATCTAACGTAAAGGGAATTATATTATTGTATTGCTAAACGAATGCTAACCCGTCTTTTGATAACAATCCAAGATATAATACAGAGCTTTGCTGAAAAATATATTTAAGCTTATAGATTAAAGAGAAACACTGTTAAATCTAAAAATTAAAAAAATATATATTGATACTTACTCTTTAAGACCAGATTTGCGGACAAATTTTCAGATGTGACTTTCAGCTTTTTATAGTATTAAACCACCACAAGTAACCAATCGAATTAAATATATTTGGGGATTGTCATCCCTAAATCATAAGGTGTCAGTCTCTAGACATTTTGACCAATGAATTCATTAAAATTGTTTATTAACTCTTTTGAGTAAAAGTACTAATATGTGATTTATGCTGCTCTTTCGTGACCTGTTTCCGAGCTAGTTTGACATTGAATTCAAAATATGAAGGTTCTTATTATAATTGTTTACATAAAAAGTAAGTGCAAAGAGCTTTATCCACATTGTGTACATAGTTTATTATCAATGCATTTTATTGTGCATTTGAAGTGAAAATAAGTCCAAGTTTAAAATCTTCTTTTTAGAATTTGGACATACTCTTAAGTCAAGGTAACAAAAGTTTTAAAAAAATTATACCGATCGAAATTTCTTGTTACAACGAATACATATGTGAAGCATGAAAGAAATAGCAGCAACTATAATAAATAAGTGACTATCTCTTTAATAATTATAGACCTGTATCAACTAATATTTACATTTTTGCTGCTGTCCATAGATTTATTATTGAAACATGCAGATTTTAAATCGATTTGTAATTAACTTGCATCATTTGAAAATATTATAAATATTATATTTTAATGTATTATATGCATGACTTATTGTTATATTTATGGAGAGAAAGTAGTAAGATGTAAGAACTTGTTTCCAATCCATTTGATTCGTTCAATAAAATATGTTCAAAACAAAAACCTGAAATGTAAAGCCAGTTTTTGGTGGTCACATTGATACAGTTATGTCGAAGGTAAAAGTTTCAAATGTTTTGTTATTTGGGTAAAAATCCAAATGCAAGGTCAAGTTTTGTTAAAGGAAAAAAAAAAAGACTAATCAAAAGTTACACGCCTTTGAAATATCAAAGCCTTATAGATCCACCCGCTTAAACCTAATGGTTAACCTTGACCATTATGTTATCCACCAACTCAAACCTAATAATAATTGTCAAGGTTAAAGTTTTTGAGGGGTGGAAAGACGTCACGTGATATTCCACCTTTTGTGATGCGTCTGTGGAATAAAATATTGCACAAGACACCCATCGACTGCATCAAAGTTACATAGAACGTGACGTCATAAAATAAGCAAGTTTCCACTATTGTGACGTACTGACAGTCGAGTTAGTTTAACGGTCAGTGAACAGTCAATATGTGGTTATCAGAGCTCAAGGCTAGTGACATCGATCTCAGACACAGAAAATCATAGCAAATATTCTGTTTTACTAAAAGAGTGCATTTTCACTTTTGTTAGAGATTGTCCCTTGAATTGATAAGCAATGTAGATATCAATTTCATAGTATTTTTTTTCAAAATTTGAAAAAATGGTACTAAAAGAACTTGAGAACATTACAACGTGCCTGAGATAAAAATGAAATCGTTGAGCAAGCATTCTTAATCTACTGGCATCACGCCATGGTGATCAGTCTTTGAAATGTACAATACATCAAAGGTACATGTAAAGAGACATTTTCAACGGATGAGATATATCACTTTGTTTATCGTTCAAATACATTTAAGTAACTGATCTAAACAAATTTACAGTGTACTTTTCATCATTCAGTACAGTTGTAAAAGTAGTCCGCGTAGCGCAGCGGATAGCGCGCTGGACTTCTAATCCAGAGGTCGTGGGTTCGAATCCCACCGTGGATGTTTGCTTTTTTTATGCCTTTATAATCAAAGATTTATGGCAAATTTGTGTTTTATTCTTCCTACTTTCTGTTTCCGTTTCTGTTTGTTATAAGCCTACATTAAACTACAGAGTATATGCTCGAAGTTATATATGAGATGTAAAATCTGTACAGAGTCAGCTGATTTGAATTGGTTTGAAAAATAAAAAGATGTGTCTCGTCTGAGAAATTACATCTTATTATTTGATATGATGTATATTTACCAGATAGGTTGATCAACCTAAAATAATGTAAGTACCATTATAAAATACTCCACACCCTTCTCCTTGTTTTACACTTCTAAATGAAGAAATTCTAAATTTTAAAAGTATTTGATAACTATTGTTATGATAATTATAATTTTATTCAATCCATTTATAATTTACCAAGCTATAGTTTCTGACTGGAAGTCGGGCAGTTAGGTAAGTAATGTTGTGCACTTGTCACTTAAAATATTACACTCTGTAATTGTTAACCAGGGAAAAATATCTTTTTCACCACTTTAAAACAATTTTTAAGTACTTTTGCATTTTTAATTTTTACAACCCTTGCCTCTTTTAAAAAACATGTTTCACACAAGGATGAAGAAGAATTAATCTGTTGTCATCGATGTTTTCGAACAAAAGTTACGCTGCATGGTAATAAAGAATCAGGTTTGCCAGGAAAGGGGCACAGTTATTACCCATGAGAATTCCTTTTATAATTCTAGAATAGATGGTCTACAAAGACATCATAAATGAAGTCACAAGAAATTTAAACATAATATCGATGTCTTTTTGATTGCAATACCAAGTACATAACTATGTATAATCGAAATGGGTTTCAACAAAGTAAATTTAAAGATTACCCAAGAAAAAATGTTGAAATCCTTGTTTAATGTTCATTAAAGAAAAAAAAATGTTCGGAATCTCGAGAGCTTTACCTTTTTTGAATGTAAGAAAATTTAAGGGTTTATCACATTTGTTTATATTTATATATTCGAACGCAAATTTAAAGTTCAACTATGTGACAAACAGGTTTTATGTCATCTTCATCTTTTTTAAAGTACATTTCTAGCATGTGGTGATTATATCTCCTGTATGATTCGATATTAATTCATATTAAGAGTACCTATCATTTTAAAAACAAAGGAATGCTATGGTTCAAAAAGATAATGTTTTGTGATTTGTAAAAGTCCTCAAAGACAGCAATTTGTATATTCCTTGTTTTATTGTAACCAACATGTCTAAAAATTAATACAATTATTAATAACAATAGGTAAGTTTTTCAATGAAGTACATGCACGTTCGTTGGTAATGTTATCCAATTATGTATTTAGAAATCTGTATGCATGATTTCAAGCACTGAACCTCATTGGAAGTATTTTCAAGGAATTTTTCAACAATGTGTCTGTTCAAATATCAAAAAATGTTTGTGCAATTGTTTTGTCCACTTACATTTTATTATGTCAGGAAGGTACTACAATTTTAAACAATATATGTGTCTTGGAACAGAAATGGGAAAGCTACACTGCAAGAAAGGACAATGACGTTGTATGCCCATTCATGAATGTAACATTTAACAACATTCAACGAGAGCTGTCCTGTAAAATCGAGGATAAATTGTCCAGAGTGAAAAATAATCTCACTGCGTTCTAAAAATCAACTCTTTCAAGGATTCTTCATTAATATACATAGAAAATTTCAAAAATATATGCATAAAAAACTATTAATGAGATTTTATCTTATGTGTTGTATCGCCTTGATGATAACGTCAAAAGCAGCGTCACATTTCCTTCTTGCTCAAAAAAGTCCCTCCCTAAATTTAAGAATTTCATTTATATACACACACTTGAGTTTCCCTTTTTTCCTCCATATTTGATCGAGGAATCAATTTTGCATACACTTAGGACCTTCTAAAAATTTATAAGTAAGTCATGGACATGTTCTCAATTGTTCTCAACGAAATAGGCAATAGTACATTGACGGTACACAGTGAAAGCGTTTTTCGCTATTACCTTAACAGTTTGTCTATATGTTTTGTTCTATCCGGGGACTCGATAAAAATTCACTAAGAAAACTCCCTTTTCACCTTGTTCTACTATAGACCAAATGATATTTTTATATATTCTTTTCTTCTGTATTCATTTGAAGTCCCTTAGAGCATCATTGCTATATCTAAATCAAACTGAACTGCTCTGGTGCGCCTTTACGTCATCAAACGTTGCTAATTCATTTTTCGTGTTTTGTGTTTACCACTTTCCCATGTTGAATGCGCGGGAGGCTGCTTAAAATTAAGAAAACGCCTTGAAATTTTCCAAAGGACAACACAATGGATAGTGGATTTCCATAGCATAATTTTTACCACAATCTTATAGTGTATCTTAATACTTGTATTTCAATAATAGTACTCGTGCATTCTCTAATGGAACCATCGTTTTAGATCATGCACCATTTGCACATTCATGCATAATACAATACTTTTCATTGCCTACATTTTATTAAAACAAATTAAGATCGATGTACTTGAATAAGACAAATAAACATTTTCCTGAAATTTTCAGATTAATACGCCCATTAATTTTCGAGAAAAGCGATTTGTTCACAATTTTACCGGACGACACTTGTATGTACCAGGTAAACACAAAAAAAAATGAAATTGTTGAGTTTCTATTTTTATCATTTCAACTCTAGAAGGTTTCTTCAGCTTAATTTGTTTGAAAGTACGGGGGTTTATGTTGCATCTGTTGCAGAAATGATATGAACGTCGGCTTTGCATTTTTTTTTCGCAACAGCTGTTTCCGTCAACTCCCGTACTAAAAAGTCATTTTATTGTTTATATTAATTGTAGGCCAGACTACATATTATGACATATCTACCTGACCATGAAATATATTCTTAGAATATGCAAAGATATTTCGATTCTTGAAAACCCTTTGCTGGAGGGATCTAAAAGTACTTACAATTTATTTCTAATTGAAAACCGATCAACAGATCAGGATAAAATCGTAAGTGATGATAAAGAGTAAACGCCGGTTTCAATAATTCTTTTTAATTCACTGATTGTAAATCTTAAAGATGCATCAAAAGTCAACAATATTGATTAATTTTTTGGTAATTAAGCTTAATTTTTTAATGTCTAGATTATCTTAATATTATGTAAAAAATGTACCTTGGAACAACACGAATTTTACAGACACAAATATAGATCTAAGCGATTTATTACCGTTGTTAGACAATTATTGCAGCCCTGATCTTAATTGAATACCATTTTAAATTAAACATTTTTTTTCATCATTTCTAACACAAACACTAAATTTAGACATTTAGACACGTTGGTCACATTTTACTATTGGTATTTATGCGTTTGAATACAAGAAATTTAGACAATTTTGTTAGATAAGAATGTCAACTATCTACAGAAGTATCCAACCACTAATACCGAATAAAAAAATTATATTTAAGGAACATCATCCTGAATTATAAATGTATCCCAATTAATTCAAAATTCATATGTATGTTACTCCGTCACTTAAACCACTACATTTATTAATTAACTGTTTATTAGATCTTTTAATTAAAAGTACTAATATATGTTTTTTATGATGATGATACGTGGCGGGTGAAAGAAAAATTTAGCGATTGGATACAAATATTAATAATATACGTTGCATATATCTAGTATCCTGAAATTTTAACAAAACACACGCAGAGAACCTCACATAAAGAATAATAAAAATGGATATTGCTAAAACAGTAAGGATTTCACAGCACAGCTAGAAATACGAAGAGATCAAGTTTAAACAGTACACTGATATTAAGTTATCATTATATTTTTGCAAATTGTTGTTTAACATCCCTCTTGAGTATTTTGAATTCACAGTAACAAGACCCACCCCGGTGTAAGTGATTTTTTTTTCTACGTATGCTCTATATTCAGGGTCATGTGACCATTGAGAGATCTTTTTGTGCAAACATCTACTGCAACATAGGACCTTGGACTATACATCTCAAAGGACCGGCCTCCTTACTCCTACATTTTTTCGGAATTTTTTATCTAGTACCTGGCTTTTCACTGAAGCATTTTTATCAAAAGTACGTTCAATGTATATTTTGTGCATGTTTTTATATTAGAATGTAATAACTAGAAGTTCAGAAGTTCATAAAAACTTTTTATGAACATGCCTTTCTACTAATTGTACCACAAGCAAATATCTGCACTTTTGTGTCAACACCTGACCTCTGGTAACACGGTATCATGGATCGACCTCCGTATTCCTTCATTTTTCGGAATTTCTTATCTTAACTGGCTTTTCTTTTCGCTGAAGCATTATTGTCAAAGTGCGTTCAATGTATATTTTGTTCATGTTTTATCTTTTATAATTTCAGAACCGAGAGTCCCTGAAATGATTTCTCTGAACATTTCCTTCTTCTAAAACAAGCATATCTCTACTTTGAAAAAATGAACCAGATATATAAGATGCTGCTAGAAACATTTATTTAGATAAACAATAACAGATAGGGTGAAATTGGTTGGGAATCAGTCGTAATGAATTCATCTGAAAAGAAAAAAAAACATTTACATAATTTCTATTTGCTATTCATCATCTAATATATCAACTGCATGAAATAAATATTTCATATTGTCGTGAACGGTTTATTGTTAAAAAAGTCAAGCAACACAAAAGAGTACCTTCGTTTCTGGGGAGAACCATTTTAGTAAACTTTTTTGACGACTCCTGGGTAGGTAGTAAGGGTGTTTCCGGGATATGTGACAGTAGGATAGGTTTGTCCTGGATATAATCCTGGATATGAACCTGGATATGCTCCTGGATATGATCCTGGATAACTTCCGGGATAGTATCCAGTCTGGAAGTTGTATCCATAGAGAGAATTAAGGTTGTTAGGGTAATATCCGTAGTAGTTGTTTCCTGGAAAGTTGTTGCCATAACCGTATCCAGAGTAATATGCTAGATTGTTGTATGGATATCTACCAAATCCTGGATAATATCCACCATATCCAAGTAAGCCTCTACCATATCCAAGATAGTTTCCACCAAATCCTAAGTTTCTATGCAGACTGTTATAAGGTCCGACGGTATAAGGAGATGCCAATCTGTAAGCAGAATATATTTCTATCACTAGAGTTTAAATTCAATTTTGGTTTAATGAAATTATAACATAAATAAATGATAGACTTGACTTTGCTTAAGGTAAACAGACTGACATTGTAAAAATGGAAAGTCAACTTTATGTACTTACACGAATGTTTAGTTAATAAGTACAGATGGATTGTTTATAAAACATAATGATAAAGTGTCTATTATTTGAACGTTTCAAAAATTATTTTCTGAAAAAGTCATTCCTATATGTTTTTGTAAAGGGAATAAAATTTATCAAGAATATTATTCATAAATTGTTATTTAATTGTAGACTGTAATTTTTTCATGAACAACTGTAAATATATAGATTATGATTAGGATAATTTGTATGGTACATAAAGAAGTAATATAGTACAATGTGCCATTTTTATCCGAGGCTGCTTTTGAATCAATTATAAATGATACCCAGAAATAAAAGAAATCTCTCGGGATTTCCTTTATTGCTTTCATTGGGTTGAGATATCCAAAATTTACATATTTAATACCGTGTAAGTGGAAGGTTTAGCGATACGCAAATTTAGCGTCTTGTCCTTCAAAATGGGTATTTAATTTTCAGCGAGAAGTAATTTTAGCAATATTAAAAATCTCTTTAAAGAGACCATTACAAATAAAACGCAATTCATTTTTAGCGACATTCAATTTTAGCGATCTCAGCCCCTCGCTAATAATGCCAAAATTAAATCCTCGCTAAAAATTCTGCTTATACGGTATGTAAAAATTTCACCGATAAAAGAAATCCCCCAAAATCCAAGAAACTGAGATTAGAGATAAAAGCTTAAAATACAAAGACAGAGTCGGAACTTTCCAGACTTAACTTAGCATTAGAAATATCTATTTTCTTGATGACAAATTTCTAATGTATTTCAATTCTATATGATCAATTTAAAGAAACCACAAGTCCATAAAATTGCAGCCGTCCGACGGAATGAGGAAATCATAAGTACTTAGCACTTTCTAAATTTTCGGCCCATCACCATCAATTGATGAATCATCAACATGAGGGAAATATCGAAGAAATGACTATCAATACACAAAGATTAAACAAACTAAAAAAGTATTTGAATTGTACTCACGGATTGTAGACTTTCTTGTCGTATCCGGCAATTGCCAGAGTAACGCACAACGACAAAACAACGGCCTTCATCATGGCGGCAACTACGTGGATACCTCGGTAACTACGTGGATACCTGGAACATAAACTTGTTTGTCAATAGCCTGTGTCGGTAATATATATTGTATTTTAAATGCAAATATGCACAAATTATTTTCTCTTAATGTAGTTAATTATCCTTTCCTCGAAATGTAGTTAATTATCATTTCCTCTCAATATACTTAATAATTAGATTTTACGTTATCCCTTATTATCTTTAAAATCAATGACAGTTTTGCTATAAATTGTTTCATTATTCAATTTTACTTCATCTAACGTAAAGGGAATAATATTTTGGAAGGCTAAACGAATGCTAACCCATCTTTTGATAACAATCCAAGATATAATACTGAGCTTTGCTGAAATATATATGTAAGCTTATAGATTAAAGAGAAACACTTTTAAATCTAAAAATTAAAAATGTATATATTGATACTTACTCTTTAAGACCAGATTTGCGGACAAATTTTCAGATGTGACTTTCAGCTTTTTATAGTATTAAACCACCACAAGTAACCAATCGAATTACATATATTTGGGGATTGTCATCTCTAAATCATTAGGTGTCAGTCTCTAGACATTTTGACCAATGAATTAATTAAAATTGTTTATTAACTCTTTTGAGTAAAAGTACTAATATGTGATTTATGCCGCTCTTTCGTTACCTGTTTCCGAGCTAGTTTGACATTGAAATCAAAATATGAAGGTTTTACAATGATTAATATCACATCAAAACTTTAGCGATCGTACAATCCATATAGTCCCTATCCTGCACATAAATAATATCGATGTATTTTATTGTACAAAATCTTATATATAACTATTCCTTTATCGAGAATAAAAGGAAAGCTATTCGTATTGGTAACCTTAAGAATCAATTAATAAAGACTTTAACCCTGTTTGTAAAAATAGTATGCATGAAGAAAAAGTCAATTGCAGTTGTTTATTTACAGTACATAATAAGGAAATATACGTTATTCTTTTTGTATTATTTCAGGAAAAGGTAGAAATGATTCCAAAAATAAATGCTTGCATAATATTTCAGGGCAATCTATTTTTGATATTTTTTATTACGCAGATTATAACGAAAATTATATTTAAAATAATTAACAACAATTAGTAAACATGTATCGTCTGAAATCACACTTTCATTTTAAAGACGTTACTACAATTTTTAAATCTGGTAGCGTGGCTGAATTTATAAAATTTTCAATGTATCAAAGAAATTTTTTTTACTGTATTAAGATTGTAACTGCTCTTAGGATGAAATATCCCTCTGCTCCAAATTTCACCATTTTTAAAAAAAATATAAACATTGATTTTCATCAACAACAATAGCATTGTATTCAAATGGAAAACAGTTTGAAGTGTGAAACGTTGCTTTCCATAATCGCATTTGAAAATATTTTTAGTGAAATTTCTGAAACAATCAGATGATACAAAAAAAAATCCTGTAGGAACAATTCTTAAATTCCTACGGGAATTTTAATCCTATGGGAAATGTTTTTCCTAAGGGAGAAAAAAAATTCCTTTAAGAGAATTTTTTTCTCCTATAGGATATATTTTCTCCTATAGGATTTGTTTTTCTGCTTTAGGAAAAAAATTCCCTTAGGAAATTAAATTCTCCTATAATAAATTAAAGTCCCACAAGATTTTTTAATTATCCTACAGGAAATTGTGAAATCCTGCAGGATTTTGATAATATCCCTCAGGAACTTTACTTTATCCCATGGGAATTTTTTGTTCAAAGGTTATTAGATTTACCTGTAACAAAGGTAGTTATGAATTTTGTGAGTGATGGTCTACGACTTGTATATATGGTTTTTATGTGAAATGAGATTTTGGCGGGCGCCAAAATGCCACTTTTGAAGTGGCATAATTATCCGGCATAGTGTTCAAAAGACAAACTTTAAGAGATAAAATATTTCAATATTTACAGTTCAAAGGAACTTAGCATAAATGTTTTGGGTAAACTATTACAGAAAATTAATGAAAATATTGGCAATAGAAACTAGAAATCAACATCTGTACAATAGTTTGGATTTGTTTGGGTCGACAATAAAAATAATCCTCATTAAAGAACTCTATACTTTCTGACAAGAGAAGTGAATGCCTTTCATGGGAAAATGTCTTCAAAAATTATCTCTCTTATCAGAGGGATATTACACCTTAAGCAAATGTAATTGAAACTAGAAAGTCTGCTATTGCAAGCAAAAGCGTATGTCGCACCGAACTGGACAAGACTTTCATTTTTTCATCACTAAAACGATATCCATTAGCTAAGCTTGGACAACCATCAACTCGTATCAGTCCTTTCGGTACCTTGATTTTAAAATCAAAGTTAAAGAAATTTCGCTTTTCCCCTGTTTCCGTGGCAACTATTGATTTGCATTTTTTTAATGCAACACGCACAGTTACAGATACTAATCATTAAATCAATAAAGTTTCATGAAGAATGTCCAAGGGAGCAGAGAGAACACTCTCGGACAAAATTCGTCGCTTTTTGCAGGTTTCTATGGCAACGGAAGACATTTTGAAACTGAACGTCCTCACTACAAAACAACAATTAGTGATCGTCTTTTGAGGAAAGTTTCAGGAAGATTGTCCCAGCCATCTCCGAGAAACAGCCTGGTGAACAAAAACATGCGTACAATCGCAATATGTCGCAAAAGCAGTTGAGAGTAAGAACTATATTTTTGCACGTAACTTTAAAATGGCGACTATGGGGTCAACATCCTGCCTTGAACAGGATCCCATAAGCCGGCAATTGCTCTTTGAGCAATAAGCCCGGCTAAAAAGGGGCTCAGATTACATTCTAAACTTAGCAAATGATTTAACAAACAATCTTTGGAAAGAGGTCCTTAACTCCTGGGTTAGACTTATAAATATAAACCAAGAAAACAAACATGTGTTATTAGAACATATATGGAATAACCCACACATAATGATTAACAGAAAATCTTTTTTCTGGAAAAGCTATTTTGATAAAGGCTTTGTCTTTTTAAATGATCTTTTTGATAATGATGGTAACATTTTAAGCTTTGATACCTTAGTTAACTTAAAAGTGAAAACAAATTTTGTTGAATATAATGGTCTTAAGAGGGCTATATTAAAAAGACTGAAGTATTCAAGAATAGAAGACATAAAAAGATTAAAGGTTATTGGACCAAATATTCCAAATTCAACTTTCATATTTTATAGAAGCAATAAAGGGTAGAAAAGGTTTTGTTATTACAAAGTTGTAAATATATGGAATATGAAAGGCAAAAAAATATGTGATGTACTTTGAAAAAAAAAATCATCTATTTTTATGATGAAATGTAATTATATGCTAATTCTATGGAATTACATTAGTTAATATAATTTACACAAGATATTATCTTGTGTAAACGAGATAATATCTTATGAAAAGGAGAAATTATCTTGTGAAAACGACATAATATCTTGTGAAGATAATATCTCGTTTTCACAAGATAATATGTCTTTTTCACAAGATAATATGTCGTTTTCACAGGATATTATATCGTTTTCACAAGATAATATCTCATTTTCATAAGAAAATAAGTCGTTTTTACAAGATAATATCTCGTTTTCACAAGATAATATCTCGTTTTCACAAGATATTATGTCTTTCTAGCAAGATAATATCTCATTTTCACAAGATAATATCTCGTTTTCACAAGATAATATCTCATTTTCACAAGATAATAAGTCGTTTTCACAAGATAATATCTCGTTTTCACAAGATAATATGCCCGTGGGGATCCGGGTTAGAATAGGTCCTCAGTACCCCCTTGCTTGTCGTAAAAGGCGAATAAATGGGGCGGTCCTTCGGATGAGACCGTATAAACCGAGGCCCCGTGTCTCAGCAGGTGTGGCATGATAAAGATACCTCCCTTCTCAAAGGCCGTAAGTGCCGATCATAGGCCTAAATTTGCAGCCCTTCACCGGCAATAGTGACGTCTCCATATCAGTGAAATATTCTGGAGAGGGACGTTAAACAGTATACAATCAATCAATCACAAGATAATAAGTCGTTTTCACAAGATATTATGTCGTTTTCACAAGATATTATTTCGTTTTTGACAAGATAATAGTCGTTTTCACAAGATATTATGTCGTTTTCACAAGATATTATTTCGTTTTCACAAGATAATAGTCGTTTTCACAAGATAATACATTGTATCTCGTTTTCACAAGATGATATCTCGTTTACACAAGATAATAAGTCGTTTTCACAAGATATTATGTCGTTTTCACACGATATTTTGTCGTTTTCACAAGATAATATCTCGTTTTCACAAGATAATTTTTTTTCTGGTTTTTAAAAAAAATAATTGCGTAAATATAACACCGTACTAAAAGGTGTGCATGGTGTTTTCTTTTCTCAAAAATCTTAACGCATTTAGATATTTCAAAAGGTAGTCGCACAAAATAATTAGCCTAAGGGAATTTTGCATACAAGCTAAAATATAATATGAAATCGAATTAGATAAAAAATCGATTACAATCTACATGCACCTACTTTATTATAGAACATTTATAAACATTACAAAAAATGGTTTGGATTAATTATTCAAAACGGTTATTTAAGAAATATGACGTTATTTGATTATTGTGTACTTTTATCAATATTTAGCAGCTGTTACAATGTAATAATGTCGGAAGAAACATTTTTTGAATTTCACCATTGCGATGTACTTTTAGCTATGTAAATTTTTTAATGTACATCAAACGAATTTGATTAACGCGCAGGCCTATATCATTTGACATGTATATAATCTTTACAATAATTCATGACAGAGAGAGAGAGAGAGAGAGAGAGAGAGAGAGAGAGAGAGAGAGAGAGGAAAACAGCATATATTCTGTCCTTTTATTGTTTGGAGGGAATGTAGGTGTAATTATTGCCTACTGTATACATGGAAGTTTCAGTGGTACAATGGAGATTGTAGTAACACATAGAGAAAGATAATTAGCTCAACATAATTACGGACCAGGGTCATCAATATACGTCTGATTGGAACCTTTCCAGTTCTCCCCTGAATACAGATAAGCTGATCTTCGGTGAAAAAAATCACAAAAATCTGCGCTACAACTTGCCTTTTCTTAAACCTAAACAATGAAATATATGTAGATAACTAACAATATTCACGCTGAAAAGTCTATTCAACAAAACAAATTTTGGCGCTGAACAAACACTGTCTTCTAAAACATCAGAGGTAGGATCAGGTGCCATAGAGGAGTGAGCTTGCCCTGCATTAACATTTAGACAAACGGAGACTTTCGTGATTCCTACCAGAAATAAATAAACAGCAAATCGTATCATTGTTTATAGTACACAGTTACCTAGATGGCATTTTTACAACATGACACGTAAAGCTTCGTCCTGCCGTCGATCATGAAAATTCAGTACTTAAGAGGGATAAGTAAACTTTTCCATTCAATTTTCGATTAACATGTTGGTTGATACATTTTAAGATATATATATCTAATTAAGATGAGAATAAGAGAATGTTGTCATTTGAATATACATGTATGTCATATAAATCTAGAAGAATTAAAAAAAATCATGCAAAATAGTTTATTGAAATGTTAATTCTACAAAAAAAATATAAAAAGTACTACATGTATAAAAAAAATCGAGAGGTTTCATTTTTGATTTACTAGACATCAGCAAACATAATTTTATTTATCTGCAAATGCCATTTTTAATTTCCTAACACAAGTAACAAATTAACGTTAACAGTACGTAAGTCTTTAAGCATAAACGGACGATGAAAAAGATTATTATTGCCACTTGAGAACAAGCGAAAAGTTTAACTTAATAACATTTACTTCGTATTTATCAAATTTAAGTAAACAAATAAGTGGAAGACCATCTATAAAATAACGTAGTTTGCTCTCCTTCTCTTTACCAAGGATAAAAATACTGAGTTCGCAGGAAGCTGGGAAAATCTATTTTTCCGGAAAATTTCAACGCATTTGTTAACGGGAATATTGGAATAAAATCTATTTTTTCCGGAAATTTCAACGCATTTGTTAACGGGAATATAGGAATAAAATCATGTCAAAGAATGATAAAAACACTTTTGAGTTATTTTTGCACCATGACATGTAAAGCTTCTTAAGGACCAAAGCAGCAGCTTAGTCTATTGCATTAAATGTTGCCTACCTAGCTAGAACGTCGTATTGTTAAAAAAAAAACGAAAACAAAATGGTTACAGACCGATCGTAAGTATAGTGACCTTATGTAACAAGACAAGACCTGCACATATGTAGCAGAGTACTCTGGAAGGTTTTTTTTCCCGTCATGTTGCATGTTGACATAAATAAGTTGCATGTTGACATAATTATCTTGCATGTTGACAAAAATAAGTCGCATGTCTACATAATAATTATTATGTTGCATCTTGCATCTAAAATGTCAGATACAGGCGTTAGTAAGTAAATTTGCACATATCTAATTTATATTTTCTTATAAGACTGGTAAATTGCATGTCAACATAATTAACTAGCATGTTGACATTAATATGTTGCATGTCTACATAATTATGTTGCATGTTAACATAATTTATCTTGCATGTAGGGTGCAGAAATATGCCACCATAAAAATTTGATTATATTTGTGTATCTTGTTATAAGGAGCTCTTCTTCTAAAGGAAAGCAATATAGTCTAAAAATGGCCAGAGCCACTCAGCCAATTTAAATGTGTTTATTGTCTAGGTTTTCTGTTTTTTATTAAATTAAATACATTCGTTATACATAATTGTGTTTACTATAATATGAACTAGAGAAATCATAGAAGGAATAAAGGAAAATTATATGGAGATAACGAAAAATATTAAAGCTCAAAAGTCCATTAAAAATTCAAATCAGTAGCCGTTCAAAAAGACTCTGAAACATCTGTGATGGGACCAGATGTCATGGAGGAATGAGCATCCCCTGACGATCGGTCAGATCCGCCGTGCGCTCATTGACATGATCGGGAAATGACGGAAAATTCCGACGACAATATAGTGTGTGTAGAACGGTCTAAAATTTAGAAAAAAAAAACGTCAGTCAGCATTTGACTTTATGATAGATTATATTTGCCGAAAAGGTCTTTGCACTGACCATTGAACTTAAATAAATGAGGACTTTTAAGAGACTGCTGTTAATCTTGTTTCAGCAACTTCTTTGCCAGAAACTAACCGTGTATTAAAGATTGTTCATAGATAGAGCATGCTCTTGCGTATCGATTCAACTAAGAAACAAATCTCCGTATACAAGTGACAAAGGCATATTGCTGTATACGCAATGCAGTTGGACTATGAAAAGTAAAAGTCATCACGTTTATCATTAAGCTTGGTTGATATACTACCATTATCTTCTTTTTATAGAAAATTATCCAATTTAATATGAAACAGAAATGTTAGAATCTGTGGTATCTTGTACTTTATGCTCACCTAGATATATCGAATCGACATAAGAATGGAAAAATTGACCAAAAACTTTTTTTTTGAAAAGGCAGTTGTCAATGATGCCAGTTTAAATGTATTTTAATTTATAGTGATGAATGAATGCATGCTTACTTTAGAAGTTTTTTTGGCGTTGATTTTGAAAAAAAATTGTGATTTAAGATGTTCTTAATGTTCCTTTAAATTTTTAAGCATCATCATCTGATTAACACCACTTCTTGAATGTATTGTTGCATATTACTGTTTAAGTTTTACACTCACTACTGTTTGAATTGGGGGTTATGGATCATTAAAAAAAAAGGTTTGCAAAAACATTTACTTGAGTCTCTTTTGTATCACTATTTATAAGGATATTTATGACATCTTATATAGATATTTTTTACGAAATCTGTGATATTTTGATTGTTGGGAATATCAAATACTGTATGCAGAGTTATTGTCGCCCTTCTACCCTTGCTAACAATTCTGCCCCGTTTTAAATTCGCCCAGTCCGAATTTTGTTAACACAATTATTTTTTTTAATTCGCCCCGTTTAAAATTCGCTCACTTTCGAAAGGGGCTTAATAAAACAGGGATGAAAATTTCCCTGTATACAGTATATTCAAGACCGACAAAACATTTTGAAGAATTCCCTCCTCTGAAAGGGAGCTATGAATATAAGTTGGAATACCACTTGTAGAATTAAATCAAAATTAAAGAGAGAGAAAGAAATGACTGGATATATTGTTAGTTTTCTGTTAAAGTAACCAAAACTTTATTCGTCAAAATATTTTTCTTCATAACCGAAAGCTTTTGATGTTGATCAAAATGATTGTAGGAAAATAAATAAAAAAGTTACTGAAATTTAGATCAGAGGGGCATTTGATCTTAATAAAAGTATAGAAATTATACCAATTTGTTTGAACGTGAATAATCTAACCAGATTCCAAATATTGTTATGGGAATTAAAAAGAAAAATACACTGCAAAATGCCATATTTGACAGAGAAGTTGAGTAATCTTTGACCCAAAATTTTAAAGCTTGGACAGTAACTGTATTTTGTAATCAACAAACGGAGTATTTTGCTTAACATAGAGAATTTTAGCAAGAAATCAGAGATGTACAGTGAGAACTGTCTAATCTGACAACTGTATAATCTGACACACTGTGAGTTCCGACGTTTTATTTCCTTTTTTATTATTTTCCTTGTTTTTAACACTGTGTAATCCGACACCCTGTCTATTCCGACACAAAATGTATCACCCAGTGTATGTCGGATTAGACAGGTTTCACTGTATTATGTCTTTCCTTGTTATTCGAGTATAACCTCGACAGTACAAACAAACAATGCTTTGAATTAATCATGAAAAAATGTAAAACAGATGCTGCAATATTTATTTAATTATTTAACAATAAATCAAAATGATGTTATTTATTAAGTGGTCCTGTCCTCGGTCTATCTGAAAAAAAAAATAAAAAAAATATTGATGACTAAAGAAATAAAAATTATGATTGAATTTATTTATGGACAAGAAAGTTTAATTAATTAATTAATTAGTGAATATTTACCTGATTGTTCCTACTGGGAGGTCTTAGTATACGCTCTTTCGTTTATAACTTCCTACTCCGGGGTAATATCCGCCGCCTACTCCTCCTCCGGGGTAATATCCGCCGCCTACTCCTGAGTAATAATTGCGGCCTACTCCCGAGTAAAATCCTCTCTTATAATAGCTGGAACAGTTTTATAGTTTGATAAAAAAATACATAATTTAAAGAAAATAACAGGTGTTACTGCTTTCTTTTAAAACCCAAAGAAACAAACAAATACGAGAGAGAAAGCGGAATACAGAGACAAAGAAAAAATCCATATAATTTTTAGGTGTATAAAAAGGATTCTTAGAAGATAAAGTGTAATTTTTGCAAAAAATGATTAAAGCAAATGAGCTGTATTTTTTGAGCTTTCTAGTCTGCCTTTAAAATGCGCTATTATAATGAATTTGTATGTACATGTTATATAAACCTTTATGTTCAATTAGAATTAAATAAAGTATAAAATTATTTCAGAAGAAAGACTTCTGTACAATCAGATGTAGAGCATTTTTTTATGAAATTAATATTGTACAGGACGATAATAATCTAATTTTACTTCAATCATAGCTTATAAAAAGTTCCTCCATCGCATGCATGAACAATAAAAGATTATAAACGTTCTTTTCTCTATTTTTGAAATAGTGAATTAAATTTTAGCAATAAAGAAATCCGACATCAAATTTGCAGCTCATATTGCCTTAAACATTAGCAGAATAAAGAAGAAGGTGCAGTTTCAATACAAATTATGCCCTATTTTTTTCTAAAATAAGATAGTGATATAAAATATAAAAATTCACTCTTTCTGAATCATAGGAATTCCCTGTAGTAAGAAAACAACAACCGTTTATGTCATATGACCTCCTAAATGCTAATTATTACGTCATTAACTTGTGCTTTTTCCCGTATTTTCTTAAAAAGTTGCAGAAGACATCAATTTTCAGTGGAATTTTCTTTCAGAAAATATACTCTGCCACCGTCGCCCAGGAAGATTTTAAGATATGTGATTTTTCATAGCATTTTACACAATATATCAAAAAATTGAAGCGGGCGACGGTGGCAGACACTATTTTCCAAAGGAATATTAGCACAGAAATGGATCATTTTGGGGCTTTTGTGCATTAAACTTAGAAATGTACCAAATTAATGACGTCATATTTCCCGAAAGGTCCTACTTTATGCCATATTCTTTAATGATCTATCATATTCATCTTCTCAACTATTGTTAAAGCCAATTTCATAACTTTTTAAGAACATTAAATTTTTAGGGCACAATTAAGCTCAACTGTACCCTCTTCTTTCAAATTCATATATAATGAGGAATCTTTTTATTTTTAATTAAAATATATCTTAAATTGAAGATACCTGTGTTTTTTGTCGTAACCAGCAAACGCCAAAGCGATGCAGATCGTCAAAATTACAGCCCTCAGCATGGTTTTGTCTGACGGTTTACCTGATGTGAATAAACAAAAGAATTAATCAATGTCCTTGCTTAAGGACCCCCTCTATACCAGTGTAAAATATTTTTGGACATCGAGAAAATAATAGAAAATAAAGTTGGAAAAATTGAGCATATTTATTTAATTTTCAATATATGATACGTGGCATTTACCCCCAGGAAAAATGTTGAAACTCAGCACAGTGTCAGTGAACAGAAATCACTGTTATTTATAGATTACATACATGAAGAAATTACATGTAAATAACATGTTCAATTAATTTATCTCGACCTTTTCAAATGTTTAGAATACTTAAATTAGTTACATATTAAGTAATGTATTGTAAATTTCCATTTCTTAGAATTTAGATTTAAGGGCAGATCACTCTAACTGCAAAAAAATACTATAGAATCAGAACTCTTCAGTGTGTAGTATAGAGAGGGTTCTTAAGGACGCTCTAAACACTGCAAACTAAAGAACTCTATTTATAGGGTAGTTTTATGCGGTTAGAGTGATCTGCCCTTTGATGTCAGATTAAAAAAAAATGTTATTCACTGTTAATTACATGATTTGTAATAGATTTAAATATTTTTAGCATTATATAAGACCAAGAGTAAGAAATTTGATTAATTATTTTCATTAATTTAGTAAACAACTTTTTACATTGATATCTGCTCACAAATAGTCCAAATCGTCTTTGAACATCCTTGAGAGCTTTATAGCTTCCTTATGCCTACGCCATATATGTATGTTACATATCCGCACCTCTGTAGCTCTCTTGTCTTGAAATGATGCTACTTAAATGTAATATCATGACCAAAAGAACTCAACATTTTAATTTTTTTAAAAGCATAAATGTCCTCTACAAAATTACATTTATGAAATATGGAGATTACGAACAGTATTGAAGTACAAAGTCCATTCAGGGATGTGTATGAATACATAGCGTGAAGAACAAGCGCAATATAACAAAGATATAAAAACCATTCCTATTAAATAATATAAGAATAAAAATGATTAAAATATGATAAAACTTAAAATGTATTTGTTGAAAATAAATGCCCCCACAAGTGAATACCTTTCACCATGGAAAAAGTGTTCAACATATTTTTACATAGATATTTTAATTCTAGAATACCACGGGAAGGTTTTGTTTTCACTAATATATCTTAAAGAATATATAACATATAATGGAAAATGAAATCCAGTCCCCAGTTAAGTAAATACTCCTTGACCAGTTAAATTAACCCCAAGAATAAAGGATTTGCATACAAAAATGAACATTTGAGAAAATTTAATAACTTTAAATCCTTTAATTATAGTAGGCTCAAGTACTTTGTAAACACAATTAAACACACACGGATCTATATAATTAACTTACCTACTAAGACCAAATAAGCAGACAAATTTTTAGTTTAGACTCTTGCCTTTTATAGTCATTAGCAACATTTTGTTATCCAATTAAATTGTGCAAAATTGAGGCATGCTGCTACTTAATCAACCATATCAAATCCTTGTTGCATTTTTGAGGTTGTTTTAATTTTAATATTGTGTAATTTGTTTTTAATTTGTCATATTTGACATGCACTTTATTTAGCTTTGTTTCTTTAATAACATGAAAAGAATTGTGTAATGATCAGAGAGATTAGGAAAAAAAGTTTTCCTATGATCAATTTTGATATGGTAAACCATTTTTATATTACAATTTTTTTTATAAATTAAATTCCTTTATCAAGTATCATGTATCAGAACTAACACTTTGTTTGTGTGTTGTTTACCGTCCCTATCGAGAACTTTTTTCTAATATACAGGCACCATGAATTAAAGGCGGAGACCTATGTTCGCCACAGAGGGCAATTGAGCACTGACGGGTCTTTTTCATGCCATCAACTGTGACCTTGGACCTCGGTTTTTCATGGTTTCATTCAAATGACTGGATCCTCGATACCAATTTTCAAATTGTATAACAAAATTTCGACACCGGATTAAGAGATTTTTAGAAGAAAATAAACATATGTTTTATGTGTTAATTCATACCATCTTACAATATAAAGAAGTGAAAATAAACAACCCCGAGGAAAGGCATTAAACACAGAGCTCTGGAAATTACAATCCTGGAGGCAATAAGGTTTAGACGAGCTCACTTTTGATTTACATGTAAATCTCACTTTTTTCAAAGGAATAAATAAAGGAAAATTGACACTGAGATCAAAAGTTAGCTCGTCTAAGTTTTAAAGCCCCGGGCAGATGTGGTGTTTAGAAGGAGTAAGAATATAAGGTTACATTTGTGTTCATAATTAATGTCCATCTTTATTTGACGTCATAAAGGTTGAGGTCACAAAAGATTCAAGTAATAAAAGGATATAACCATAACATGATTCCATTGCTGAAATCAAATCAGGCAAAATGTAATTTTTAAAACCTGGCGGGTTTCTTTCTGAGTTAGTGTATTTTTCTTTTCTCGAAGTATCATGCAATAAAGCATAATGTTATTAAAAACAATGTAATTAACAATTAATTCAGCAAAGTGTTATTCTGGATAATAATTAGATATTGTATTGTAACAATGCATAATTTTTCACATAGTTGTTTTTAACAATTTAAAGATTGTTAACTTCCAAATTAGAATAGAAATGGAAAGACTTTAGTGGGAAAACGTGACTATAAAGGAAATAGATAAATGAATTCTATATTTATAAAAAAAATGGCTTAACATTTAATACATTTTTAACGAAACATGAGAACATCTGTATTCAGGCATAAAGTGTAATTTCTATCAATTGAGCCAGGAATATCCCAATTAAAATCAGAAAAAATCAAAATATTGTTAAAATGACAGAATTTTAATGATTTTTTTTACGACGATATTTAATTAACAGAAAAAATGGATAATTTTACATCATAACAGCTTGGATATTTTAACCTTTAACAACTAAAAACATTTGGTGCCCTGTAAATGCTAATTGAAAATATTCATATTAGGTGTTTGTGCAAAGAATACAAAATCAACGTTTGTGCGTCTTAACAATTTCAATGATTGTATAATTAAGAAATGTGATTGAATAATACATAAACAACAAAAGAACTGGCCTTCTTCCTTTATATTAGAATGCACTGCATGTGGACATCATCATTTAATGTTATCAAAAGCTAAAAGAGGGGTGTCAGGTTTCAGACAGCACATTAGTAATCACGTGTATCCTCCCATTGATTGTGGTTAATTTTGGGGTTTTTTTATTTACTTTTTTTAAAAAACTTTCCTTACCTTAAATTAAAACTTGATTTTTGTTTGAGGCAAACATGCATTCATTAGTTAATCAAATCGCAGGGTGCATTGCATCCAAACAAAAAGCGCTTTAATTGGAATAATAGTTAGGCACAGTCTGCCAGGTATTTTATAAAATTTGGAAAAGTAATATTTGTAACAACCCACAAGAAGTGGAGGTGAATACGGAGTTTATTTAAAGATTAAGACATTTTTTTTTATTTTCACATCTGTGACATACTTGTTTCACAAGTGAAATAAATTTCAGATAGAAATGATATCGGATAAATCTCTGAACCTTGAATGACGATCCTCAAGCGATTTTAATTTTATAAACACAGTAAATTGAAGTAATCATTGTGAAATATAACCTTTCCATTTTACATTCTTTATTAACCCATGGCCCAAATGAGTACTCCGACCTTCGGTAGACACAACATGTGATTTCAAAAACAAGGTATTCAAATTGGCTTTTATGGAATAGTGATTAAATATATGCATTTAACCTGTCAATACTTACTTTCTTCTGGCTGATGCAAGTTCAGAAACCTCAAGTTTTAGATGTAAAATTTTCTTTTTTGCTGATTCTGTTCATTTTATAAAAAAAAAATGCAAGTTTTTATACTGATGTATTGTCGTTATAAAAATGAAAAAGCAATTTTAATGATACATTATTATGAAAGCTTATAAAATGAATGCAATATAACATGTTTTAAAAAATGCATTTTGATATAGATTTGTTATTTTTAATGTTAGTTTGAACGCATTTTCGGTATCAGAGTATATCAATTTAGGATTTATTTGATTTTTAAGTAGACAAAATAAAAGAAAGTTAAATACGATAAATCAGAGAGCTGTACTGACAAATATTACAAGTAAAACACAACAATTACATGCTGTAACATTCAAATGAAAAATACCTCATTGCTGAATTTAAAAAAAAAAAAACAACTTTGCGTATAAAACAGTAAAAAATTTTTTTCATAAACTTATACCTTAAAATGATATCTCTACACTGCTTTTTACGTAATCAATATTTACTATCCTTATGTTTAATAAATTAAGAAAGACGTTTCCGATACCTTGGGTGCATAAATGATATCAACATTATTTGACTTATTTGCCTATAAGTTTCTTTTTTTAAAAAGTTACTTATTCCAATTAAATGCGTTCATTGCGGCCGTTGAATTATGTTTTAATCTTAAAATTTTAAAACATACAGGGTCGGGCACAAAAGCGATAGCTATATATGATATGCTTGTAACTACTGCAACTACTGCGCTTTTTGTAAGAACCAAATCGATTTCTCTAGATAAATTCTGAGTACAAATGCTGACCTGAAATACCCGTAGATACAATTTAAACAATGTCTGCTTTTTACATAGATTACACGACCTTTTTGATAGTTTTTACGCACCAAATTGAGCAGTTTCCTGCTTATATCAAGGGGCAGGTAAGAGCGGTTGGCAAGAGTTGGTCACTCCTCCACGGCACCTTATCCTACCTTATCCTCTCCCTGTATTCACAACAATAATTTAAGAGATGGGGGTCCAATAGCAGCAGAAGTAAGCCCTTGTCAACGTAACGCCTAATGTTGATTTCTAAAGCATTTTTAAGGCCTCCCTAAGTGTTAATTAATGAGCTGTAACGGAGACTCTATATCAATTAAACATACTGATCAATCATTTAAACAGATAATTAATAGCTGATAAAGGTAGCTGATAAAGGAAAAGGAATTTGGTATTGTTTTGCAAGATACAAAACCATTTGCAGATGGAGAGCTATAACTTTTTTGTTTTATACTCGTCACCTAGGGCCATTGAAAAGTGAGGGATCTTTTTCTTGCCAGCATCTAATGCGACACGGGACCATGGTTTATATAGTTTCATCCGAAGACCGGTCTCCAAATCACTAAGTTGAGTTCGAATTCGCGATGGAAGAACCGACTCCCTACTTCGCCAGTCTAGAGCAGACACTCTAACCACTGTGTCAGGCGGGATCTTGGTTATTGAATTGTTAACTTTAAATCTTATCTTTTAAAATGCTTTTAGTTAAAACATCATACAATATGTATCTGGCACCAGTGGTGTTCGGATCAAGGTTTATTATAGTATATTTTACAAAATTTCATTCTTAATTTATGGAACAATTTTTATAATTGCTTTTATATAAGATATTGATTTACATATACTGTAAACGTATTACATTTGGCTGTGTATTCTTTTTAGTGTTTTTGGGGAAAAGCAATATCCGCTAATTTAAGTACAACGCTAAATGTCTGGCACATATACCTACACAGAAGAACATTAAGATATGCGCTTAATTAAATCCACGCTAACTTGTTCAAAATCTAATTTACGCCAAATATCATACACGTTAAACATAAAACATTTATAGTATGATGTTTACACTTACAAAGGAAATATCCTGCATAGTTAAGCTTCAGCAGTTGCATTCATGCATATTGTATTCACCCTTGTGCTCCTCTGAATAAGTTGAGGCTCCAACTTTCCTAGGATAATACGATCTATACTTCCTCATCCCCAGTTTGGTGCTGCTCGACTTCTGGGCATATAAGAAAATCGACAATTTCAAAGATGTTGGCTTTCAGCTCAGACAGGGTTCAATAATGATGATAAGTTTGCTCTCTTATCTTTGCATCTCTTGTTTCCGTCTTCTAATATAATGTCCTTTTGTTTCCATCTTCCTCTTCCTTTGGACAAAGTTCAGATCGAAGATGATGTACCTTCTCAACGTTCTTATCATAGTATGTACAGATCTTTAAAAACAAAAACAACATTGAATTCAAAGGGACATTAGGAGTATTAATTAATCCACTCACTGTTCCTACTATGATAATAACAGCTCTTTAAAGATCATAACAACACTGATTTTAGAGAGACATATGAAGTGATATTCAATAAATTAATCAACTCATCAGCATTTCAAAGAACACATAAATATGTAAAAGGTACTAAAACAATAAAACTTTTTCAAAGTACCTTAACCAAAGGAAAGTACCAGTAACCCCTTTCATTTGAAATTTTATTAAGTAAGATTTCCTCTATAAATTTTATGCCCTCTTGGTTTTAGATTATCTGTAAACTACAACTTAAGTTTAATTTTATGATTTATTGCTAGAGTTGATTATGATTTATAATCTTGGAATTGCGCAGTTAGGTTGAGGGGTTCCCATATACATGTATATCTTAGCTTATGCAGAAGTTTTGAAAATTGTTAAAACTTTATAAATTTATTATAGTGAATAATTACTATTTTTTTCTTATATACACTCAGATTAAATATTTTCTAAGAATTAATGAAAGCATTATCAATGTGTATATAGCCATGTTATAGCTAGAAATTTTTTTCAGAAATTTTAAAAAACTTGATTTCATAGCATTCTGCACTTATATGTAGAAATTGAAGTCTTTCGATATCACTGTACATACGTACTGAGATGACGTCACGGACTTATTTGACACGTATAGTTTCTCTTTTATTGAGTCTTAGATTAATCATTATAGCTTGTAAATAGGAAAAATATACACAAGCGTTATCTAGCCAAAATACGACATATTCCTGAATGTACAAATAAATACTATGTAGTCTCAATCAATCGAAAATGAATGGACCTCATGTAAAGCAACGGTAAGGTATTGCACTAGAAAAATGGGCACGGCCCTAAAAAATCTCGAAGGTTTAACATATCCGATTCACCATATATTATGAGTTTAAATACTTGTAGCTATTGTCCAGCTAATCTGAAAAGTGTATAGTATGTCATGGACATATGTCGTAAGACGGCTATATTTCAAATACTTCCCTTGCATATGTAAGTTGCCCTCAGCACTCTTAAGATTTAGGAATTTGACTCAAATAAACAAAATCATGTTCACAGCAAAAAGATATCTGTATATCGTTGAACTTTTACGATCTTTGTAGTACTGCGTATTCCTTTTGTTCAAATATAATTTTGAACCTGTCACGTGACAAACAGCTGATGTTCCGCTTTGGCAAATCACAAAAGAGACTTAATATATACATAGACACCCAAATGCATCTTTATTCACATCAGAAGTTAAAATTTGTATCGAACCCTCTATTCAATTTCGAAGACTATTCTAAGGCGTATGTCCTATGGGCGTCCTTTACCTAGCCGCTACGACCTTTACCTTTGCAGATAAAGAATATAACTTGAAACTTTTCCAATTATTATTAAAGAATGATTAGGCATTATTAGTTGTTTGGAAGAAGAAAAACTAGCGATTGTTACATGTATAGATATGACTTTGTCCAAGCAGAGTTTCTTACAAAAGCAATCGTCCTATATTTGAAAGAGCTATAATAAACAAAATCAGTTACATTTAATTGTACATGTATTAGTTAACAACCAAATGTTCCATGGATTCCACTTTTCAACAGATTTATTTTTTAATAGATGTAAATATTCTTTGTAAACTGTTCTAGACAATTATATCTTTTTATTAAGAAAAAAAA
>PRKT01000150.1:1052340-1078693 GCA_003671525.1 Saccostrea glomerata | reverse complement strand
AAGGGAATGGAATCAGCCAAGGTTTGCCGAAAGCGGCCAGTTAAAACTTACGGAGATGACCGAGCGACAACCGTGGTTGGTTAAATGCCAGTAAAAAGCTAAATTCCAAAGAATTATACGGCCTGATAGGTGTAGATCAACTTACTCTTTAAGATTGTTGCTAAAGACGGGAAGCTTTTTTAAAAAGCTCTACTTGTATTCATAGACGTCAACGAACAGATAAGCGAGTCTTGTGTGCTTTCCTCAGCGTCGTTAACTGTGACGTCGTTAGTGCCGTTTTTTCCTTACTATTGTCGTAAAATCACATTTTCAGACCAGTAGGCGTTACAGATAACGTTAATTTTACATTAAAATCATAATATTTTGGAGAGGTGTACTGCCGCACTTATGACTGCATGAACATAAATAGCTGCTCAAATTAATGCGCACTCGAATTAGATTTATTTTGTTTTTCATCAGGACACCAATACAGTTCATTTAAGAAGCTCTCATTCTTCATATATCCTAGCAACTAAATGGCCCGGCCCATAGTATCAATGTAATACTGTAGATTAAAATCGTGGTCGGAAAAGATCGCGATTTGTTCGATTTATACAGCAAATCAGGGTCAGTTGAGTTCGCAGAGAGGAAAGTTATACTTTTTTTTTATCAGAACTGCTAGCATTTTCCATGAGTATATATTTTGTCGATTCTGAGTCTGATAAAATAATTCCAAAACACCAGACTTATCTTGATTTGAAGTTTAAACAATGTTACGCATTCAGTTTTTTCTTCTTCTAAATTTCAGAGTCCAAATTTGTAAATTTTGTCGTATTCAAAATCTTGAACTGATTATTATATGTAATCGAATTACTTTAAGGGTGGAAATCAAGTCACACCCACCGTGCGCTCCGCGTCATTATAAAAAAACCCCGAAAAGTCCGACGTCAATCCATAGAACTTGCAAAAATTATGACTTTAAACGAGACTGCCGATGTTCTTGTTTCACTAACTTGTTTGTCAATAATTTACCTCGTTTAAGAAATTGTGCATACGTGGAGCATGCTCTTGCGTATCGAATCAACTGAGAGATATAAACTCCGTATGCAGGCGATGAAAGTATATTGCTGCATAAGTAAGAGAAGTTACCCGGAGGGCGCAGTGATTATATATGAGTATATATCGTTATTTGCAACTATATACCTAGGAGTGTGGCGCCTCCATATAAGTGAAAAAAAGGACAGAGAAGTTAAATAAATGTACAAAAAAAAAAATGAAAAAAAACCCCTGATTTATTGAATGAAACATGTTTTCTTTCACTACTCTACATTCCTAGTTGCACACTTACTTGTACGACTATTCTTTTATTACGTTGATTGATAAAAATGATATGTTAATTTGGAATGCAAAAGGCAAACCAACATTAAATGTTTTAATGTATGGAAAAGGAGTGAGCCAAACAAATGTTAAAATAGTACCTGTGTTAATCTAGGGATTTTTTTCATCAAGTCCTATGAAAACTGATTTATGTTTCCTGCTTGTCGAAATGTGACAGTAGGAAATGATTTAGGATGAATTCCATCTCCTTCTGTAATTTTGCTCCTAAATTACCTTCAGCATACCATGGTTAATTGACATAGATGTGATTTTCAGATGCACCAAATAAGTAGAAAGGTTATTTGTCTTACCTGCTGCAAAAAGGATTTGATTTTGCAGTAATTACGATGCAGAAACATTTTTACAAAGATGCTATTAATGGTAGGAATGTCCAATTGAATTTCATAAAAATAAACTTTGATAAGCTTAAGTATTGAAGTGGGTATTTCAGTTGCAAAATGTTAACCAAGAAAAAGAATTTCAAGATATTTCATTGTCTTAATAACGGCGAAAGGACAGCATGGAAGTTAGAAGTTGAAATCTTGACATTTTATTTTCTACGACAAAAGTTTGGTATCCATTCATATTGACCGCCGAAATTAAAAGTCGATAATTGTGCAATAAGCTTCAATAAGTCATGCATTTATTATTATGATCGCTAAAAACTAACTAAAAACTTTATTATTGTGTTGCGTGCTCGTTATCTTAAGAAATAACAACCAAAGGAAATACTTTAGAATCATTATTCTTATATTATCAATGTTAAGCAAGCATATGAAAAAATGAAAATGTGTTTCACATAAAAGTTTGATTTTAAGTGTACAAAAAACGTTTCAATTTTGCTTTTATAGCAATCTAGGTATGAGTGTGTTTTTTCTGATTTTTATAAAAAATGCAATGTACACAGTCATTTCAAATCATTCCTGTGTCAACTGTTTTATTTTTTGAAAACATGCTATATATCAATAATCATCAACCCTTCTAAAATATAACAAATTTTGTGTAGGCGTAAATCAATTTTATTGATTCGATTTTACTGCCTTGACTTATAGTTAATGTCATAAAGCGTATACTGACACAAACCAGGTTATACTCGAATGATTTGGCCAAGAATTACAGTCATATCTATATTACATGTAAAATAGAAAGAAGCATATGAGAATATATTATTTGACAATCTAAAATGCATAGTAAATCTATTTTAATTCAAACTTGCTTAAACTTTGATTTACTTCAATTAAAAAATGATTCTATAAGAAACGATGGTTCACTATAGCATATTTTTGTAAGGTTTTGTTAGTTTTTTTGTATTGCGAAATATTTAATGGAACAAATGCAATGATTTTACAAAGTTAATTTAATGATAGTATCACACAGAAGGCTTGCCTTCGAGAAGATTCTATTATGAAAGTTGCTATCGAGGGTTGACCTTACATTCCAGAGTCTTATGATAAATTAGTTTTCTATGTAGAATGTAAATAAAATTTGATTAAAAAAAAAACAGTAAAAGAAAAACAAAATTTTATAGCTTAATTTTTTTCTTCTAAACGCGTCAAATAATCTGTAATCTTTAAAGGTTTTCAATAGCTTTATTCAGTAGTCTTGCTATACAAGTTATTTTTCATTTAATAGAAAAAATATGAAATACTTATCCATTCACATAAACTGTCTATATAATTAAACTTTGCTCTTTTTTTTTTTTACATATAAGGGTATGCAAAGCTTCTCATACCAAAATATAAATGGTTCACAAAATATCTTTTTTATCAATTGTAAACATTGCAGAGCAGGTTGAAATAAAAACGCAAAGAATGTGGTTTAGATCATGATAATAAATTGCCATTTTATGATGGGTCGTTCACATAAATGTCAAAAACAATTAACTCCGAATCTCGTTTTATCTGTATGGAGAAAATATTTTATTTATTATTCATTCACAAACTGTTTCGTATAACCTTTATATCTCACTGATGATTGGATGGGAAAAAAATCAAACCTAACGAATCATTTTCTTTTGTCTTCTAATGTATACAAACATGGCCCCATAATTATGAAATAGATAAAGACTTAAGATAGAAATATCTAACTTTGAAAAAGGTATCAATTGCTTATAAATTTTTTTGTACACCTATTTTAAGTATGGTGCACGTTAAGAGGTATTTTTCGTTTAAGAAGCATAAATATATCAGTTGTAACATTTGGTTTAAACATCAAACAATATGAGATTTTTCTAGCGATTTATGAATGTGCAAAGAACCTTATTCGGTAATAACCAATATTTGCCCCCCAAATCAAACTTTGATGGAAATATATTTAATTAAGTTCTTAAATACAGGAGTATATGCTGACTTCAAAGCACTGAATATTTTCATAAGCAATGACGCCATATGTACGTAATGACGTCACAAACATGACGTAAATTTAAGTTTTTTATGAATTTTACAGAAAAATGTACAGAATCCGTCGATATTTTGAGTAAAAGCCACCGAGCGCATGTGTGTTCAGGATCAATATTTTGAAATAATATGTAGAATGATAATATCAATGAAATATGTCAATATTGTTAGTGAACAAACTTGCGCTCTATAAATTTTAAAGCTAAAATTGTTGAAATTTTGTCCATTTTGTCCTCTTTCTGAAAAAGGAAATATAATTGGACTAGTTTGTGACGTCATAAAAATAAAAATTGTGAATACACTGTTTTGACACTATAATATTTTCTGTTAATTTATATTTCTCATACAATTTATTGAATTCAGCACATTTCAGGAAGTTTTCAAAATTTGTCTTTTGTGGGGGCAAATATATGTACCGGTAATATACCGCATATAGTTCTTTACACAAAAATGCACACGCACACTTAAAGATTCGAGGAATGAAAATATCTTTATCTTTTATGAAAAATGATAACCTACAAGTAAAATGTGATTGACTACATAAATATACAAATACGGAGAGTTTTAATTGCCTCACATCGCAAAAAGAAGAAAGGAACTGGCGCTTTTGTCTTTTTAGAATCTGCCTACAGTTTGTAGAAATAAATTGATTAATTTTAAAAAAAGGAATGTATCTACTAAAAATACAGATTTTTTTTGTTTATTTTCGTAAAAAATTAATGAATAAAAAAAATCTAGATTTTTAGTAAAGACTTTCTTTTAAGATATAATGGCTCCTTGCAGTGGACTTAAATTCCATCATGAAAATATTAATTAGTCGCCCGCGTAGCGCAGTGGTAAGAGGGTCTGCTGTAGAATCGTAAAACAAGGAGTTGACTCTCACGTAGCGGGTTCGGATCTCACAGTGGGAAATGGAGACCGGGCCTTCGGATGAGACCGTATAAACCGAAGTTCAATGTCGCATTAGGTGCCGGCGCGAAAAAAAATATCTCTCCATCGCCAATGGCCCTGAGTGGAGAGTATAGGATAAAATTTGCCACTCTCTACGGGCAAGGGGTGGCGTGTCCATAGGATTGAAAAATTCTAGAAATTGATATTAAACAACAAATAAAAATAAATAAATAAACGAGAAACTAATTGAATAATTAATCAAGTAACTAAATTAATAAAAAGATAAAAGTCAGTGGGGTTCTATATATAAAAGATAAACGACAACTTTGAAAATTTCTTAAATTTTAGCTGAAACAAAGAAGATGTGACATCAAATAAATACTCGTCATAACTTTTTAATTAAAAGATTATGATAAAAATCGACAACGTTAAAAACGATAAATCATCGGCTTTTATACAAAAACAATTAAAAACCACCATAACGCTCGGGTTTATTGAATGTGTATTGCATGAAGTTGTCCAAAGCAAGGTTTGTTTCCGATGCATGGATAACACCCAATATTTTGTATATGAAAGAATCTGAGAAAAGTATAAGTAAATGAGTATAAAGTTTATTAAAGATAACTTGATGGATTGTTTGTTGCTTAACGTTCCATTCGAGAATGTTTCGCTCATTTAGATATGTCACCACACCGGTATATTGGTGAAGGAGTTCAAATGTTGTCCTATACTCGGCACTCAGGGACATTGAGCTGTGAGGGAATAATGATAAATTTTTATTCTGAGATTCGATCTTCATGTTTTGTTTTTCAAATTTAGAATAAACAAATCATATGTATATGAAAACTGCTTCAAATGTTATGTTGAGATTAGAGAACAATTAAGGAATTTCTAACTAAACAAATATTTCCAACAACTGAAAAACCCTTCCATTTTTTATTTTACATAATACAATTTCACGTCTTGATAGAACAATTACATCTTGTCAAAATCTGCAAAGAAAAAAAATATAAAAATTTATTAAAAGTAAATAAAAAGAAGCAATATATCATGATTTATTCAAATAATGAAAAGAAAGATGGAATTTTAAAAAAAAGGAGAAAAAGAACAAAGCTCAATTTCAAACAAAACTGCATACAATATAAATCTGTAAAGAGTGCCCAAAAATCAGATTCCTGCAAAATACAGATATGAAATGACTTGACTAGGAGTAATAAGCATTCCCAGTTGGCAGATTACAATCGCCCTAAATATTTATCAGGACGAGGGAATATATTGTATTTAAATTCAAATTCGGTATCAAAACAAAGTAGAACCTCAAAATGTGTATAAAGCAAGTTGAAATGCGAAATAATTATAACTTAGGTTGCTATAAATTACATTAGATATTTACAATATATTTTCAAAAACTAGCTTGCTGATTCACTGCTATATCTTTCAATTTGTTAGTACCCTGCCTTGAACAGAAAACAATCAAGCAATGATCAATCTTGAATACTGTAAATGTATTACATTATGCGTGTACGATATTTGGCGGAAATTCAATTTTCAATAATTTAGCGTAGATTTGATTTAGCGCTGTCTGAGTTTGCTAGTTATAAATATTAATATACAAGACATTTAGCGATGTTCTTGAATTAGCGGACTCTGCTTTCTACCAAAATCGCTAAATAGAATACACCGCTAAATGTAATACGTTTACAGTAAGTGGAATTAATTGATGAAGCATACTCCCGGTATCTAAGTTTAGATCAGATACCTAGGAGGAGAAAGTATTCCCTGTCGACAGGATATACGCACTTTATATCCTAAATAAGGATTGATAAAGGAGACACATCATTCTAAGTCAATCTAAATATCATCAACGTCCTTAGAATTTGTATAAAAGAAATACTAAAGACATATGCAAATATCTACTCAATAATAGGATATATTTACTTGTTAGACTGTTAAGTGTATAAAAACAATTGATTTGGCGAATTTCTAGGAATTGCAGCATAATAATGAATCTTTTAGAAAAGAATAAAGGAAGAACCTTTTTATCAATTAGCTCTAATTAGTTACATGTAAGAAAAAGGATAAGGACTTATCATTTATTTATATTTACAAAGAAAAAAAGAATATGAAAGTGAATAGGGGTGGATTAAACTTTGAGTGATTTACTAAAGGAATCACTCTATAGTTAGTAGAGTATGCCAGGGCATCAACAAAAGTTTGAAACTTGAGATAGTTTGCATAAGGGGGGGGAATGAAATGGTCAATTTCAGTTTTAAAAATAAAAAGTTTTAAAAATATAGACTAATAGAATTAAATACCCGAGGCCTACCATTTTTCAATAGTCCCCGCACACTGGTGTCTAATACGAAAACAGCTGCTCGAGATTTACATGACTATTTAGCCTCCTTAGCTGATGACCCTTCGCCTAGCGTTAGTACGAAATTTACTTGCATGATAGCCTACTTCGCTGCTGACCTTTAGCTTGGCGAAATTTACATTCTGGTAGAATGATTAAACAATAAACTCAAATACCTACCACCTTTCAAAGATTTATCACAGAAAAAACAAATGGAAACGGAAATATATGAATTTCATTATTTTCTGATCTATGCATTGTAGACTGGCAATTATTATATCTTTTAATCAATGTCAAATAAGCAAACGATATTCGGCGATGTTTTATAAATAAGATTATGTATATACATGTACATGTAAAAAGATTCGAAAATAAACGAAAAATGATTTTCTCGTCAATCGACCCCTTATATAAAATTAAAAAAATGAAAGTATTGCCGAAGCATGTTTTAAAAAATAGGTGTTGAAAATAAAAATCAAAACCCTTTTTTAAAAAACTTTACCTTAGGTCCTCAGAATTAAGACCCATCTTATCACCAATGATGTGTGTCATAATAGGTGGGATAATGGTGGATGTAGTCTACAGGTAAAATAGTTTTAAAATAGTTAAAAAAAAACACATCCCATTGGACTGCAAAACTAGTCAGGGTAACAAGAAACAAATTTCTTTTCATTTTGGAAATACTTGTCAAATAAGTATTCAAATTATGAATTGATAAATAATTTAATTGCAATAAATAAAAACAATCGTTCGCTATTTTCATACAGATTTTTTAAACCAAAGAAAAGAAAAACTAGAAAAAAGAGAATTAGAATAAATCAATGTAGAATATACTTTATTTCTCCAACTTTAAGATAATTTTAAGATATGTAAATAAATAAAAGAATACAAAATTTGAAAAAAAGAAGGAAAATCATATACATGCACATGTGCTAAAATTCACTTGAATAAAAATACCTCCCTAGCCACGTCGCCATTCTCTTTTCTTTTTTTTTAAATAGAAATTATTTTTAAAAATATTTTTATTCTATTTTGTTATCAACGAATGTAAATATTTTTTATAGGATCGGTCTTACCATAGTGATGTCCATAGGAGTAAGGATATCTGTAGTGACTGTAATAATCGTGATAATCGTGATGGTGATGATGGTGAGGATAAGACGATACAGCCACGATAAGGAGAGCGACGATCAGGACGATGATCTTCATCTTTTTAAAAATTGTTGTTAAAAAAATGATTAAAAGGCTTATACCAAAATTTTTAATCATTGTTTAAAAGAAAATTTGATAAAAAGGCTCCGAAATTTTTCAAAAAACAAATAAATTATAATAATAATAAAAAAAAAATGTCGCACTATTAACACAATTTGTTGTGAAAAAATATAGTAAAATATCTTCGCAATCATTACTTGGGAAACATATTGTTTGATTATTTTCATTCTTTTTTGTTCATTCAGTAAGATTTATTTTAGAAATTAAATACACACATCAAATAAAAGTTATTTTATCATTATCGAAAAAGCGCCTCTCCTTAAAAAGTAATCTTTTATAGTATTCAACTTAAAAAAATGATATGTATACTTACCTTGACTTTTCAAACGAAACCAAAGGGTTGAATGGGATATACAGTATATTTTCGTCTGTCGAACTCTCATTTTTATAGTAAACAGCTAATAGTAATTATTCAAAGGGGTAAGTAGCATGAAACTGTTTATCTTATAAATTGTCATTATTAATCAACGATCAGACACTGTTACGTAATTTTCAATTTAAATGTATGAAAATGCGTTTCTTTCGGTACAATTCTGCCTTAAACTGGTAATTAACTGGAATTTCCAGGGTCTGTGTTTTATACACTGCTAGTAGATTTGCATTGTTTGTATGTCTTCTTGAGATCAATCACTGTTCGTCGTTTTCCCGCCTTCTTTATTGAAATGTACAACTTTAAGTACTCGCATTCATAAGTACTCCTACACTTGATTTTAAAAAAATCTTTTTTCTATACATAGTATTCAAAAACATGTTGTAAAAATTTAAGAATACCGACATAATGATCCAACATATATGAATGCTGTGAAGTCCTCAGTGATTTTGGATGAACAACATTCTCAGATTTATTTCATGGATATTAACTTTTTGTTTTCAAACTTGACCTTAAAGGTTACATCCTCATAAAAATTGACAGGCAAATAAAAAAGAAAAAAAAAGTAAATTCACCAAAATTTAAGAATCCTTTCCAAGGTTATGATTTTTCCATCATTTTGGTATAATTTTTGATAAGCTGGATTTCAATTCAACAGTAAGAAAATGCAAAGATTTAGAGAGTAAAAATTTTCAAATGAATATTTACATAGTAAATACCTAGAAACCTAGAGTGCTTGATACCTAAAAATACTATTCTCAGTCCTTCGCACATCCCCCCAAGCGGTATACGTTTCTATTTTGCGTCTTGATTTTATACAAGTAACACAAAATGTTTGACTACCCTTCCATTTACTTTAATTTAAAGTGGTGCTTTAAAGCTTGAAACACAATCTTTTCTTTGAATACTCAACGTAGAAATAATGATTTACAAGATTAAAAAATGTTAATTGAACCTCATTATGAAACATAAATAAGAAGCCAGTAAATGTGTTATCTTTTCTTTATTAAGCTTCCCATGCAAATAAAATAATCATTTTTTTTCTTTTAACATTTTCTAAAACATAAATAATCTAAATTTTAAAATATGTACATTTATTTCACGACGCAGAACATGTGATCTAGATATGTAAATTAATTGTTTAATAATTACAAAACTACTGAAAGATCATTCGTACACCACTATTGTCGACGTGCAGCGAAAAAAAAAATTACATCCGGTTTTGTATGGTTTGTGTACCAAAACATTTTCTGGCGCCGCCTTTAAGAGCCTAACATGTAAAATACTTTAAGGAAGGATGTTTGACGAAGAAGAAAGTATGCAGTAAACTGAAATTAATACCTAGACCGAGAAAAAGTAATACATGAACTTTCAGGTTTAATACCTATTTCTTGATTTGACAACGATGCATCAACAAGTCAGTTCTGATTTTTTTTATTTTTGCAGCTATACCGTATGATTTAAAACTTTCATTTATACTTTTTTCCTTTAAAATGTTTTAAAAAATAAAAAAATAGTTTTTTTTCTAGATTTGCTGATACATATAAGTTTTACATAGTTGTCAAGTATGATACCTGTGAACATTTGTATATATGTATGATGTATGTGGATACTTATCTATATCTTTGATATCTAGACAGATATAGGAAAGAGAAATACAACTCTAAAAAGAAAATTAGAATCCAGGGATATGGATTGTTTTTTTTCACGGTGAAACATCATTTTAATTCGAAATTCGATTGAATAACTCAATGCATTCTCTGAAGTATTGAATAAGAATCTCTTGAGTATTGTATAACTAGGTTTGTAAGGTCTCATCCGAAGGACCCACAACTTTCACTTTCAAAGTGGTAAGTACATGTTGTCAGAACAGTTGCTACCTATTTTTTCTACTTCTGTGAGTCGATGCTGATATTCGCATGACTTAGGACCTTCCTAACACGGAGCGAAGGCTCTACTGTCTGTGATATCGTGACGGTGTGAAATTAAGCTCCAGACAGCTCAATTTTACGCCATGCTACAGCCCCATAGCATTAGTAGTAGGGAGAGTAGTCACAAGGAATTAACAATACAATGTGTGTGAAGTTTTGTGTGAAATATGAAATAGAATACTGATGTATGTTTTCAGTTTATTGTCTTGGGACTAGAGTTGTTCCGAATGTCTGCGAACCATTTCAATCTTCAACACACAATTTTTTTATTTATCATAAAAAATACACGGGTATACCTTTAGAGTCATATATTATACACCTATTTACTGGCTATGAGGACAATAGCAAGTTTATCGTCTCCCAAGACAGCAAACTATTTCCCGAGGCGCAGCCGAGGGAAATAGTTTGCTGTCGAGGGGGACGATAAACTTGCTATTGTCCGAATAGTCAGTAAATAGGTTTTTTATTATACCGATGCTGACTTTACTTTTGTTACGTCAAAATATATACGTCACAATCCGTATAAAATCAGAAGTTTTCAGAGATGAAAAGCGAGGGAAACAGGATGCTGCCGGTGAATAGTTTTATGACTATTTCACCATGGGCAGATAGCACAAAAACTATTTCACGGTAGGGGCTGTTTGGAAATGATAGCATGTTAATTCGTCATATTTTTATATAGAACAAATTCACAGAGGAATAATAAAAACGTTTGCATCCTGTTTTAATGAATATAAAGACAAACTATCAACAATTTAAGGTTTCTAACTATTTTTATTATTCATTTTTGTGCAAACATAGCCATACACATATTCAACGTGCTTTGTTGCATTTCTTGTCCACCTCCAAGCTTCTGGAAGGAAATCAAATTGTTTGAAAGGATAATGCATTATTTGAAAAAAAAATAGTTAACGTATTTTGAAAAAAAGAGGTCCATTTATTTTGTATGATTTTGTCTGCAAATTCAATAACCAAATAAAAATGAATATTACTTATACAAAAAAATCTAAGAAATTTAACATCTTTCAAATTTAAAAAGTCAACAAAGTTCAACATAACAATATATGCAAAAAAGACTTTTGTTTTCTCTAAGAATGCGACAAAATTATGGAAATTATAGCTTATTACACCAGACCACAGGAAAGTTTAGCAAATATTCTTTTTTCCTTATGAATATTGATACGTTGGGTATCTTCCAACTGATCTACAGGTACATATAAAAAAAATCACAACCTCGAATACATGTGTTATAAAACATCAAAGAATAAGCTGTGAAACCTACCCGCCATGTTTGCACCTATATCCGGGCTTTTGGTACTGTTCTCAGTAACGGGAATATCCCCTGCTGCTATAACTGCTGTACGGGTACCGGTTGTAGCTGCTATAACTGCTATGGGGGTACCGGTTGTAGCTGCTGTAACTGTCATAGGGGTACCTATTGTAACTGCTATACCTATTCAAGCCTCCGTATGAGTATCTGTTGTAGTCATTGTATTGGTTTCTGTAGCCTGTCAACATTTTAAACATTATAGGACTTTTTCATATCAAAGCATGGAAAAAAAACAACAAAATAGAGTATTTTGTTATATTGTTTCCTGATAAATCTATCTACCAATATCAAACGAAGACCAAGTATCATTATTTTGTAAGTCCTCTGCCGCATATTACACCTGACTTTTTCCATAAATTCATTTACTTTTTTTTTTATGAATTTGAGAGGAAATATATATATTTCTTGTCTTTAAAAGAAATTGAAAGGAATATTTGTATATGCAATGAATATTTTCATTTTCCTAAAGTTATTCAAACTTATTTGTCGGAATAAATGGTAATAAGCAGTCATAGAAAGTTAGTAATAATCGAGTAGTAGTAAATTTTTTCCCTATTCATTTCAATTTGAGCATTTGAACACTTCGATTATAATCAGATATGAACATATCTTTTAACGATAGAATACAACAATTATTAACAGCCAAGAAGAATTTTTAAATTTTGATCAAAGGAAAAATAGTGTTTGCAATAAAAAATAAAAGGACAAAAATTCTGTTTACCATAGTTGTCGTAGTTGTCATAGTAACCGCCGTGTCGTCTGTTGGGATAGTATCCGCCCCTGTAGTAGTCGCTATTGTAGGGGTAGGCCGAGACTACAGCCAAACAAAGAGCGACAACCAAAACTAAAGTCTTCATCATGACTAAAAATCTGTAACAAAAGAATACACCTGTTAATTTGTTCAAAAGAAATAGAGAATGGGTAGAATAATTAAAAGACAAACTAAAATTGGAGACTATAGCATATAGAACGTAATGTATAATCTGTTACATGTACTTCGTGCTTTTAAAAATTGTACAAGAATCATCTAGCCATTAAGATTGCAGCAATAAAATAACGTTAATAATGCCCTTTTTACAACTTTTTAAGACAAACTTTCTTAAACATCGGCGAAATATATCTTATTTATTTAGAGATAATTTTTTTGAGTTTTAAAGTAAGGAAGCAATTAGTTTTCTTTTCTGATCGTTGGATAATCGCAGAGTGATCTGACCTTAGAAGTAACATATAAAAAAATGTTTTACAGTTAATTTCCTAACTTATATTAGATTAAAGTATGCTAGGCATTATATAAGACAAGGGATAAGCAATTGAATTCGTTATTTCCATTGAATTTATCTATGTAAGTAAAAAAATGCACTGTTTCTGTTCATGCACAGTCCATTGTCTTTGAATATCGTTCCTTTAGAATTAAGGCAGGTACACTATCTTGAAAATGAATTAAATGGTCTCTTTTTGCACAACCTAATATGATATATTTTTCTCCAAGTCGAAAAAAGCACTTTTTTATAGTTTTTAGAGCATCCTTAAACAGAATATGACGTACTGTATTTGTTTTAATGCTGTACAGTGTGTACATCATTAAACTATTAAAATCCTTTAACTTAATTTATGGTCGTGTGTTTGTCTTTTAAACGTTCAACCTTCCGAAATACCGCCCCCCCCCTCGTCTGCCGTGGGGTTCGAACCAGGAATTAAAAATCAACTCTTTACTTGCAACTACAGATTAAACATTCTAACAAGTGCTCAATACGATCTGCTTACCAAATGTAATTTTATGAATTTTTTCTAATCGACATTGTCAAATTCGTGATTTTTTTTTTATAGGAAACAGCAACAATTACTTTTAACGTTGTTCTGTATTTCTTTTTTTTTTTAGACATATGGTAGATTTCAAAAGTTATTATACTCGTTAAATAAAAAAAACGATTTTTAAACTTTTCTCTGCGCTCTTAACTTAAAAAATGAATAACTACAAAACACTGAATACCCAAAAAGTCACTTTTCCGAATAAGTGGAATTCAAGCCAGACGATTTATCCTAAAAAAATCACAATTTTTTAAGCAGGATTTTTTTTATTGCGATTTCATAATTTTATAATGTCAAGAAAGATTTAAAAAATAACTTGTTTTGGAATAAATTTTAAGCGAAAGTTAATTACAACAAAATCAAAGCATCGCAAATAATTCAGAAATGAAATTTTTACAAAAATATCTGCTTCTATGTCAATAGATTGTACTTACTGTTCGTGCGGAAACAAATGTCGTTGGGAAGCAGAGGAGTTGTACAGAGATCAGTTCTATAACTCCTACTTTTATAACAAAAGATCAAAGGTCATTCTTCATGGATGCAAATAAGATGACCTAATTTGTCTTTTCTAATCTCATCGATAATGAAAAATGATCACCCACAATTCTTTAAAGTGAATTACTCTACAAGAAAAAAAAACAATCTTCTATCATTTTTTTCCTACTTATGTATTCATCGCAAAAATAGTACATGGTAAGAATTAAGATGTATGGTTTAATTTGAGATTGTTTCTGTTTTAACTGATAAACACAATTATTATCTAATTAAGTAGGCTTTATTTATTACGTTTCTTAACCCTTTTTGGAACGCAGTATTGTAAAGTTGAACGTAAAATATTTTTAAAAAAATCATGATATCTTTCATTTTTACAAGGACACATTAAAAAATTGTAAGGGTATGTTTTATGTTTATAAGACACATGTGAAAATTGACAATAATGGGTTAAATCGAATAGAAAAAAACCCCAAGAATTCACAAAATTCATCTCCCCAAGCATCATGAAGCTATTAAGGAAGAAATATGCATAAGAAAAACGAATAAAAAGAATATTTCTCACATTGGTATTTTAATGTTTTAAACATAACTTTCCATTGGTTTCCAACAAAATAAAGGTAATTCCAAATAGATTGTTCAACATAAATAAAAATAATACATGTAAAAGAGCGTTTGACTAAACTTCATAAAAAATGAACTTAAACGAAAAACACAAATACAACCACTTGATATAAAGTTTGCATTCCAGTGTCAAAGAAAATATGATAAAGGAATTATATATCACAACAAATTTTATTTAGCGGAAAGCAATATCGTTTCCTAAATTGATCATCACATTTTCATGTTTACATAATAACAGATGGTATATGAGGCGGCTAACATGTAAAACTTAATCTATTGTAGTGTAGGACATATCTAATCTCTTATAGAGAAGAATCCTTTAATGAGTTTAACCCATTTTCTTTTTGCCATTTTCTAATGATGATAAATCTTCATTGCTTACCAATTAAGGACTTATGAACCCATTTTTCTTTTTACAGTGTTAACCTAAAAAGTACGTTCTGTTTCATTGTTTACTTCGAATGTTTATGCCTTAGTCACATTTCCCGGCCGGTGGTATTCGGTGGTAATCGGTGCTGTAAAACCCCAGTCACATTTCTAAAAACGACCAACGGCCGACTACTTTTGAAGCGAAAATTGGATTCTTCGGGTGACATTCTGCAGTTCATCGGCCGTTGTCTTGCCCGATTTTGACTTCTTTTTTTTGTCGGTCGACCAAATTTGTATCCATCGGTCCAAGTTATAATTTTTTCCGCGTCGATGGCCGATTTCTTCAATTGAAGTTATCCGTCGACTATCCTTCGATCATCGTCCGACCATCGGCAGTTAGTTTTTAAGTCGGTCGTCCTTCCTTCGACAATTAGGGTGTTTAAAATTTCGGCCGACAGTTAAAATCAAACTGTAGCTCCGAGCTCGATGATTGGGCGACGATTAGCCGAATTGTAAATATTTAACCTATTCATGATACATATCACAAACAAAATTTTAATGCATGGATTGATAAATATTTTTTTGAACGGAAATAACATAAATATATATCCCGTAAGATACAGAGATATCTCAAGTATTCTTTGCTGCTTAGATATGCGCCGTTTGTCTTTTTTTTATGCAACTCTATACAAAATTTTGCACACATTTTAAACATTGAGGCCCAATCTTACAAAGTTCTACCATTTCGCCTTGCAAACATTAGTTCTATGAAAAATATTGCCGGTCTTCCTAGGTATAAATATGACTGCTCCGTGTCGCCCGATACTCCTGTCGGCCGATCATGTTCTTTCACCGACAAGACCAGAAAAATTTGGTCACCCGACCATCGGCTAAAATGTGACGTAGACATTAGCTATGACTCAACATCGGCCCACATCGGTCCACATCGGTCTAGTAGACCATAAGCATCAGTCACATTATCCAGCGAGGGGGTATACGATGGGCAACCAATGCATTGCTAATCATAAAACAATGTTCCAGGGTAATCGGCCGATGTATATTACATGTACATCGCTCATATATTGATGTACATCGTTCAAACATCGGTAGACTGTGGGCCAATGTTTGGTCGAACATCGACCGATGATCGGCCGATGTCTGTTGCCCACCACTCAACTCTCCGATGACCACATATTCAACGGAGAATTGACGACACTCGGCCATACATCGGCCAGTCCTAGAATGATGGGTTGCCGATGAGGAGCGATGTAAGGCATCGTTGGAGACATCGCTGAATTTTAACTACAAATAATTTCCTACCGATGACCCCAACGATTCGCAAAATGGCTTTAGTCACCGTCCGATTACTAGTGGTGTCCGGCCGGCAACTACGCCATTTTCATCTAAAACGCATCGGTTTCTAATCTTTTACCCCATCGCTGGATAATGCGACTGATACTTTACTTGCCCGTTCTTATCTCCCTGTTTAGATGAGAGTTATTTGTGTGACCTAACCGTTTTCACCCCAGTGCAATTAAAATTGCCGGTTTTGTCGGTTTTATCCATTTCGTATAACATAACCTTCATACGTCACAATGAGTTACTTCAAAAACGTATTACTCCGCTTGACGTTAACTTTTGAAATATGCGATATTTGAAGCCTTTTTTCGAAGGTAAAAAAGAAAAAAATTGTCTCATTGTTTACATTGAAATTAAATTAAAAGGAATGAAGCTTATTTCAACTTCGCTTTGCAGTTTATAAAGCGTAAACTGTCCGAAGTTTTGTTATATCGTATAACAAAAGTTGAAATACGCTTCAGTCCTTAAAAAAATCCCATCAAGTTTTACTTTTTAAATGAAAGAAAAGAAAGTTCAAACATGAATTAGAGTAAGTGATTTTTATGTATTCTTACATGTTACTATAATTGTAAATCAATCAACTAAAAAAAAAGAAGAAATACCAAATGCTCAGTTTTGCTTAATAAGTCAACCAGTCTGAACAATTGCATTAATGTTATTAATTATGTTTAATTAGTATCTGCTTTGTTTGAGAGAACGAGGAGGGGAAACCTTACAAAATATCCATAAATAATTATTGTTATCTATCATCAAACGCCTTGGTATTTTTATTTGATTTTTTATTACTCTACCTCTGCATAACCTTTGTTCCATTTTTAAATACCAGGTTATGTTTACTAATACAATTGACCGCTTGATGTTCCTTGTTTTTTATCGGCTAAAAATGAGGGGTCGGATAACATAATACAAATACACGTATACACTTTGATATCGATGTTTTTCTTCTTTTTTCTGAAGTTTTTTTTCTCTTGTTTTTACAATAGTAACAAGCTTTCTGAACGAATAAATGTAAAACACGTCCGTAAACAATACAAATCAAACTATAGTACATAACAGAAAGTTATTTCGAGGGATGTCCGTGCACTTCGTTGGAACAAACAACCCCTTTTCCACAGTTCTTAAACCTGTCTTCAGTTTAGCCGATCGATATATACGGGTCAAGGAGACTTTCTTCTGCGAACAGGGAATATTTAATCCTTCTGGGCACCTGATCTCAGCTCTGACATTTCCAGGGATGTTTTGTTTATGCCCCGTTCACAGAAACATACAGTTAACTCTTAATTTTATAATTTAATTCAAAAAGTCTCAAAATGAAGCTTGAAAATGAAATCTTTCTATGCAACAATTTGCATTTTATACCTCTCAATGTGCGTCAAGGTTCTTTGAAGTTCTAAGAAAGGTCTTCTAAAATGTCGAAATTTTTACCCCGGAAAAGCATTTCAAAATTACTTATATCAAGAAATTGGTGTTTATTTAAATCTAACCATAGATACCAATGTTTATTAATATGATATGAAAAAAGAGGTGCTTTATTGAGCTTTTCAATGACAGGATATTATTTACACACTTTGCATTGTAAAATGATCGAAGTGAATAAAAGAAATCAAAGAATATTATATGACTGTATAAAAATTGTGGAATTCCTTTAGAAGCCTGGATACCTATGATTTTTATTTTTAAAATGTGTTAATTAATCAAATTTGAAATGGAGAATGTTTTGCAGGTGTTTTTATTCGCAATACCTGAAAATATATTTGAAACTCACTAATTTTCTCTATATAATATGATAAACATGAAAGTTGAAGTTTGAATAATCATTGTGGGTAATAACACGTTACTTTGAAAACTCAGAGACATTTTTGCGAGCATTTTCAGTTAGTCAATGCTTGATTTTCAATACCTGAGGATCGGAGTATCTTAATATTTTCACTTTCTTTCTCATTAGGAACAGTTACTTTGCTAAGAGCTATGCATAGATTGGATTGTCTCAGCCCTTTCGGGTGACATTTTCAAACTAAGATTGTGTGTCACAGCATGAATCTCCACGATCTCAAATGCATAATTACCGTAAGTATTGGGTATTCAATTTAATTTAATTTAAATATCCTTCGTCGATGTATGCGAACAAGGTCATTCAATCAACATGAAGACGTTTCAAATGTTATTTGAAAAAAAAAATCAATCAATCAATTTTATGATACACATGATACAAAACTTAAAAAAAGAAATTATTGATAACTTTAATCGATTTTTGTATGCAAACATGACAACTTTCTCAATCTTTCCGATTTTCATATTTCTCGTCTGCCATTTCTCTAGCCCCTGAAAATAAAATAAAATAAAATAATAGATAAAAAGAAACTGAAATGATTAACAAAAATTTAAAATGGCTATATGCAGTAAATGAAAATAAGATAATTTTCATATACAAAGACAAACCTATTTTATGAAAATTTAAGATGTAAAAAAAAATTATTAAAAAATGATAATAAAAAAACTCAATTACTGTAAATCACTTTTTATTCGCGAGAAATTTATTTTCGCGTAATTACGCGAGACGGTATGCTCGCGAAAATTTGATTCTCGCGTATAATAGAATTCCTTAAGATTATATAGAGCGACGACCACAATTCGTGAAAATTTTGTCTCGCTTATAAAGAGTCAATGACTATCTCGCGAAAATAAAGTGTCGCGAAAATACAGTGATCTACAGTATTTTCTATCATAGTACAATATTATGCTAATACCTTCAAAAAGTTGAAATCAGGCAAATGTAATAATAACGATCTGTAAGCAGAAGTAATACATATGCCTATTTTCATTCAAATGATTAGACGATTTAAACAAACTGATGCTGTTGATAGCACAATCACTTTTTATAAAATAATATTATGAAATACACATGCAGAATATGAAAAACGTAATAATCAATAATCTGAAGACATTATATAATTTTAAATCATCTTTGAAAAGGCTTTAAAAAACAGTCCCTCACACACACTCACACACTCACACGAAATAAAATATTCAATCTTGCAATCACAAAGGGATAATAAGTAATTGTTATAAACATATATGGGGAAAATAAATATATATATATATCAATTTATCATTATTACAGTAATGTGATCCAAAATTGAGTGATACGTATTTGGTTATATAACAAAGTATTAAGCCTACCTGTCAAGTGTCGATGCAATCGATTATATGTATCCGTCATTGAATCTGCTATAGCTATTGTAGCCGTATGGGGACCTATATCCGCTGTAGCCACCATTGTTATATGGATACGAGTTATAGCCTAGAGAACACAAATTCTTTTATTCATATAGCCTTTAATGTATTTATTCCCCTACATGCCCTGTAAGGTAACGCGATTATAGTGAATTGATCCCCATATCAGAGTGATTTTCAAACGTCTTTGATATCTAACATTTTGTTAAGCTGAAGAATTAACGTACTACGCTCACTGAAAAAGGAAATTACAAGTTTCTGAAATTAATTATAACTGTTATGTGGTATTTGCTTTGCTTTTATAAGATACAAGACAAAAAAGCATTTTTTATATGTGTGTTTTTTTTCCGCTTCAGTTTTTTCTTATGATTAGAAGAATAGCCATTTATCCTTAAGGATTATATTTTAAACCCTTGAATGTTTATGGCAGAATTTTCTCGGTTAAGTAATTTGAATAATCTGAAATCATAAGATTTCGTTGTCGAAGAACATTTGTATAGTTTGAAAGCATAATTTTATCCCCACCACAAATCTGTATTTTCTTTTGCAACATTTAACCCAAAAATATGTCTCCAGAAACCTTTGATATTTACTCCATTTATAAAATTGCCTCCTCATTTTTTGTTGATTCAATGGTTAAGTTTTTAAAGTGATTTGAATATTAATGCTTTACCTTTACTGATAAAACGTAATACATGCTTTTTTAAACAGACATGTTTGGAAATAACGAACAGATAAAAGTCCATTATGCATTACAACACAGGAGCGAGCAAACACAGACTTCAAAACATGGAGGGAAGAGATTGGATCAAGTGCCAAGGAGGAGTAAGCATCCCCTGCCGACATGTCACATCTTCGTGTGCTCCTTGTCATGATCGATAAATTACGGAAATATTCGTGGACAAGATAAGAATATATCGAAAACAAGTAATCTGTTTACCATAATTGTCGTAGTCATAGTAACCTCCATATCGTCTGCTGGGATAGTAGCCGCCCCTGTTTCCGCCCCTATAGTAGTTGTTATAGTAGGGGTAGGCAGAGACTACAGCCAAACAAAGAACGACAACCAAGACTAAAGTCTTCATCATGACTAAAGATCTGTAAAATGATATCACTTATTATAATGAATGGGCTTTTTTGTAATTTTTAAATGAAGAAAAAACAATAAGATAAGATAAACAATATGACATTTAAAACATAAAACGAAAACTTGATTGCATCTAAGAGTGAAATATTATTAATTTAAACTTGCCAAAAATGAAAAAAGGTGATTTTTTACGCGATTTTTATTTGGAGTGTTGCTAAAAATTTACTTATCTAACTTTTTTGCCTTTTTTTTTTTTTGAAAAAAAGGACTTATTTACCATAACGCCCATTAGTTCGTACAATAAACACTTATTCAGAAAAAAAGCAGAAAATAATCTAGGAAACATTCGTAAAAGCAACAGAGCAACAAAGCAAAAAATATACACTTTAAAAGGACAAAAATATTAATGTATGCATACTCACTGCAACCTTTGGAGTTACTATTGGAGAAATCAGAGAAATCTAACGATGAATTGAGTTACCCGTCTTTTATAGCAAAAAAGCCAGGGCCATTCCCCTTGAAATGTAAATAATGTGACTCTATTTATCTCATTAAATGTCGATAATAAAAATCACATACCATTCTTTTAAGAAAAATATAAAAAAACGCAAAGAAGGTTCTTTTTTTCTCGGATGTTGGGTAGAAGAAGCATTAAGATGTATGACATTTTTTATTGTCACATTTAAACTCACTTCGTGTATTTTATGACATTATACGTATTAATCTGAATGGAATATCATATTTCAGTTTTCTCTGAAGTGATTGAATTATATTTTAAATCTAGGAAGTGTGCATATGTTTCAAAGTTAAAAATACAATCAACTTCTTATTTGATATTGCATTATTTGAATTTCTTTATAATTCAAAAGACTAAGAAAAGAAAGTTATTCCATTAAAGAATTATATGCATAAATATAAATTTAAAATTCAATATAATTTCAGTAGAGTTTAGCTGATTTCGATTTTCAAGTAACTTTTTTAAAATAAAATTTAACAATATTTGATACCCCTCCCCCCCTTGGAAAAATTATACAGTGTACATGTAACAGCTTTGAACCTGAAAAATAAACTTCTCATGCATAATGAAACGCAATGGCAATAGTTTTCTTTAGACACTTGGAGGAGTTTGATTTTAAGACCCATTCTATATGCCAATTTTTTTTCTTAAAGTTCAAATGATCTATAGAATGTTAGTTAAACACGATAAATACGGATAAAAACTACTTGCTTCTTACATCACTACTCCCCAGTGATATAATGGTGCATTGGTCAGCGAAAAAATATTTCAGAGAAAAATAAATTGTGTTACGATATTGTTTGATTTTATTGTTTTTTTTAAATCAAATGTTGTCAATAGAAATATAGAGGGATGAAAACAATGTACATGCTCAAAGGAATTTTGGAGTTCAGCAAACACAGATCTCTAAAACATGAGAGGTAGGATCAGTTACATAGGTGTGTGAACACCCCCTGCCAACACAGCACAACTATTGTGTGTACTCTTTGTAATGATCGATCTGGGAATAACAGGAAAATCCGTCGAGAATTCAGTATGTAAATAATACCCTGACAATAGAAATTATGTATATTAAGGTCATAATTAAGTCATCCAGTATAAAGATAATATACAGGAGTAAAAAGAAGGTTAATATTGTTGCGTATATAAATGTTCACGCTGTCTTGTATCCGTTCTTAATCCAGTCTCTTTATAACATAGTGTAGTTCCTTTCAAAACCAAGGGATACAAATTACTTTGACAAGTTTGGCTTGCTCTTGCACCTAATCTCACCCTTGAATTAAGGGGCTTCTGTGCTTCATTGCCTCTTTACAAATTGGTATTGATTTCAGCTTGCCCTTTTTTAGTCCTTCACTTTTTGCTTTCCTCACTTGTTTCAACTTTATCCGCTCTACAAGTATAATTCAGTCAAAATTATTCTGTACGAATTTTTTTATACTGATGAAATTGTATTGTAAATAAAGAAACAAATGAATATTGTTCAAATTATAATTTTCAATATTTTCCGGCCTTTTTTTTTTTAAAGAAGGAAGTCCTATTTTGGAATAAAATCGAATATTCTTAAAAGCCTAACTCAAAAACATTAACGTATTATTTATATTTTAAGAAAATTATAAAACTTCGGTTTATTCAGTTGAGGGTTATGGAACAATTTTCAAAGAAAGACAGGAGAATCCTTATTAAATTTCGACATTTTTCTGTAAAAGAAACATGATTTTTTTTCAAAATCAATAAAATCATCTTTTGGCTAATGTATACTGATGTAAAGGGGTAACAACCAATACAAACTTGTGAAATTTGAAAAAGCAATCCATATATCCTTGAAAAACTTTGTTACATGGATAGTAATCTCCTTCTGAAACAAGTTTTTATGATTATTATGATAAGAATATTTGAGTTTCCGACTATGCACAACCTAACAAAATTGTTGATAATAATTAAAGATAACAGTTTGGTGATATCGGAAATCTTTTCTTTATTACTGAAAATATCCTTAGAGAGACTCCTTCAGACATACAGACTAAGAAACAGTTTCAGCCATATATATACTTAGAATAACGTTGTAAAAAGGGTCATTTATTCTTTCTGCAATTCTTCATGGACATATTTTATTCACTCCGATCCAGATTTGCGCATTTTAAGATACTTTATACAACTGTTATATATTGTAATTGATGTATTGTGAATTGAATCTCCAAATAGAGGAAAAAAAATGTGAAAAAAAACCCCATTAAATTATGCTATCATTAAAGTTTACCTCATTATATTAAAAACTAGAGGTACTGTGAGCAATGAGCTCACTAAATGATACCACCTGTCTCCCTTACGAATATAATGGCAGAATCAGTGTTTTGCTATGGGAAACCCCAAATATGTGTTTGATCAAAAACTAAAATAGGAGGTGCACAATGGCAATATGTATCAAAAATTCTGTGGAAGTCTCATCAAGTTTCATTCAGTGGTATAAAGAGGAGTTGCGGATATGCGATTGGTACCCCAAAGACGGACGGACGAAAATCCCGATTACTGTATACATGTACCTCCCGGTTTTCAAGCGGGGGTATAATGAATAATTCTTCAGCTAGAGAAATGCTTAATCAGTTTGTTTCTCTGTCTAACTTTCAGTGACAAAACATAAAAGTCAATGACAATTAATCAGAAATTTAAGTAGCATAGCCTTGTTTGTCTTATACTTTTTTATGTTCAATGTTAATTAGGGTCAACATAACATTTCTCGATTCTATTGAGAAAAAAAGTATTACGTAGCACTTAAACTGTACATGTAGCTAGGACTTTGTCTTATGCATATGATAGTCGATTTAAAAAAAACTATAACGGTATATTACAGAACACCGAAAAACATATATGACTTGAATTTTTCATGTAAATGGTTATTACAGCTTCTAAATTCACAAACATCTTCATGCTTCACTATCCCCCAACCTATATTTACGTTCTAAATTTTTATCTTAAATGAAAGATGTATCGGATCTTTAATCATCGAAGACATTAAATGAGATCAAGTAGGTCATCTGATTTACATTAATGAAGAACGACCTAGTTGTTTTGCTATAAAAAAGATAGGTAAAGAATTCCATTGTAAAACTTTTCTTATTTCTAAAGTGTAATTGTAACTTGAAAATACACTGTTAGTTAATAAATATCAATGGTACAGAAAAAGTTTTTAATTTAATTCTTGAAAGTGACATAGAATTTTTTGGAGAGTAATGGGTGATTCAACTTTCCAGAAAAAAAAGACATACATAAAATGGTCCAATCTATAAAATCTTATTTCGTTGGGTGGGGGTTCATCTTTTAAAGTACCCAATTTATCACTTAGAGACTACTTTTCCCTCACTTTATCCTTACTTTACAATACAGTTACCAAAAGTCGGGGATAACTAAACTTTCAGTGGACATACACAGAACACTCTTAGCCAGGAAAAAAGGAGGACCACCCCCTCTCCCCTCCCTCTTCCCAAACACCCGAATGCTACGTGCTTGATTTTATCTTTATATAGAAAAACTTTTCACCAGATCCGTTATTGTTATCTTGTTATATCTATATTTTTGAATTACATACATTTCATCTGAATCATTTTCCAAAACTAAAAGTCAAAGACTAATTTGGGTTTCATTTGCATTCCTACACATGTAACGGATTAGATATAAAAAATGTGCGATGTCGATTGCGAACCAGTTCGTAAATTTTGGTTATGAACCTTTTACCATAGTTTACTTAATTACTCAAAATTTTTTAAGGTTTCTTATAAGTCGTCTCCCGTAAAATTTGTGGAGTTCTTATGATCTTATGTGCGAAGAAAGAGAGTCATAGTTTGATTGATGTATTGTAAATCATTTATAAAAATTGGTCAATATGTAGGAGCCGACGGAAGAGAGGGGGTGTTTACTCCTAATTTGTTTCTAATTCTACCTTTTAAATTGCCAAAGTGTCGCTTGCTTTGCTAACATATATTTTGTCCTTTTTTCTGTTTGTTTTTTTTTTGTAGAAAGAATGAATTGTTCGTTTTCTTTAATTCTTTCTTAAAAAATACAAAAATACTATAATGATAAACAGAGATAATGTTCTTTCTAGCCTGGGGCCATAGAACTTAGACGAGCTCACTTTTGATCTCAGTCTCATTTTTCCGATATACATTCCTTTGGAAAAAGTGAGACTCATCTAAGTTTTATGGCCCCCAGGCCAGATCTTCAGTCGTGATGGAGGCTTAAGTTTTGGTTGTCGTTCTTTGTTTGGCTGTAGTCTCTGCCTACCCCTACTTCAACGACTACAACAGAAATGGCTTCTATCTTAACACTACTACAGGCACCACTACAATAACTACGACGATTACTTTTCTGGAACATGTAAACTCAACAAATGTATATTTCTTTGCTCGAATATAAAATAAAACACATCTTGTTTGGATATTATATAAATCTGTCGAATTTTAGAACATTCAGAATTACAGAACATTTAAAACTGTAGAATTTAATATATGGCACTGATAGGTTACACGTACTGTATTAGAAAACTCCTTTGATAACACATCTTCCGAAATAAACAACTTTCTCTGTACTTATTTTCTTATTCAAATTGTTTCATTTTATCGTCAATTTTGCAAATTTAAATGAGAATGATTCTAGACACATCTGTAAGAAGAAAAACACAGACGTTAATGGCTTATTTTAACTAGTTGTCGAGAGAGAGAGAGAGAGAGAGAGAGAGAGAGAGAGAGAAATTTCAGTCTATGATTTACTGAAGAGTATTTAAACAAGAGGCCAAGGGGCCACATCGCTTACCTGAGCAAATCAGCTAGTAATAAGCCCAATTTGAAATCAGATCAGAACTAAAAATTTTACGGAAAGGGTGGGGGGGGGGGGTTGAACTTTAATACTACTTGAGAATGCCTTCATAGTAATAAAGCATATGACCTCCCTGTTCTTGATAAAAAGATTTTTT
>PRKT01000150.1:922739-1052288 GCA_003671525.1 Saccostrea glomerata | reverse complement strand
GGGGGGGGGGGGGGCTTGAATTTTAATAGTACTTGAGAATGCCTTCATATAATACAGCATATGACCTCACTGTTCTTAATAAAACGATTTTTTAAAATCATTTTCTTCCTATACATAACTTCATAATAATTTGAATTTGATTCCCCATTGTTTCCCTACCTACCCCCAAAGGGCCCTGATTTGAATAAATTTATATTTTCAATACATGAGAATGCACACATGTCAATATGACTAAACATAGCTTTTCTGTTCTTGGGATTTTTCCCTTTATTTTTCTTTGTAAAACTTCATCATTGTGGCCCCACCCCTACCCTTTGGGGTTATGATTTGTACAAATCTCATTCTACACTACCCGAAAATGCTTCCATATAAATACTAGTATCACTCATAGTATTCTTGAGAAGAAGAATATATTTTAATGTAAATTTAAACTTGGATCCCCCATTGTGGCTCCACTCTATCCCTGGGGGTTATAATTTGAACAAACTAGAGTCTACACTACCTGAGGATGATTTCTTATTATAAATATCACTATTCATGGCTTTAAAGTACTTGAGAACACGATTTTAAAAGATTTTCCCATCTAGTCCTATGTAAAACTTTGATCAGCCATCTTGGCCCCACCCTATTTCCGGGGGTCATGATATGAACAAACTTGAATCTAAACTACCTTAGAATGATTACATGAGTTTTATCTTTCCCGGCCCAGTGATTCTTGAAAGAAGAATTTAATTTTTTTTTCTGTATATTCCTATGGTAAACTTTAATCGGCCATTGTGGCCCCACCCTACTCCCGGGGTCATGATTTGAACAAACTTAATTGTCCCTGAGGATGTTTCCACATGATTTTTATCTTTCTGGGGCTAGTGGTTCTTAAGAAGAAGACATTTTAAGATTGTCCCTATATACTCCTATGTAAAACTTTGATCGGCCATTGTGGTCCCACCCTAACCCCCGGGGGTCATGCTTTGAACAAACTTGAATTTACCTGAGGATGCTTCTACATAAATTTCAACTTTCTGAGCCCAGTGGTTCTTGAGAAGAAGACTCTTTGAAAATGCCATTAATTTTTCACTAATTCATAATTATCTCCCCTTGGAAAAGGGCGTGGTCCTTCATTTGAATAAACTTGAATCTTCTTCACCTAAGGATACTTTGTGGCAAGTTTGGTTTAAATTGACCCAGTGGCTCTTGAGAAGAAGATGAAAATGTGAAAAGTTTACGACTATGACAACGACAAGAACGACGACAGACGACGGACACATTTTGATCAGAGAAGCTCTCTTGAGCCTTCGGCTAAGGTGAGCTAAAAAGATAGGTGCATTTTTAATCTTAAAAGTTTCTCAATTTTAGATGTGATCATTTCGGCTATTTGCATGGTGTCGTGGTTACATGTACATGTAGAACAGGTATCCACATACATGAAGGTATAGCAGCTACAATAGAATAACATGTACCCATAAGGCTCAATCTATATAGAGTACCACTCTAGATATTAGGATAACCTCTACAAACCTGATGAAAGCAGCAATCATCGCCTGTTGGTCGGTTACGCCTTATTGTGAGCCGTATCAGATATACAACTTTATTTATTCGATTTAGTGTAAAGAATGAAACCCAACAGTCGGTATGAAACAAGTCGGCCAAAGTGTTCGTCACAATGATAGGTAAAATGTAGGGATGTCAAAATTGTTAATAATTGATATTCGAATATTCGATAGTAGTATTCGAATATATTCGAATATTCGATAAAATAAATTTTATACATCTTGCATTATGATATGTATATATCTTCACTCTTTTGTAAAGCAATATATACGTTTTATGTCATTATTTTGGAATAAAATTTCATGTAGAGTTTTGTAAATGCACTTTAATTATATTCTTAAAATATTTTTCAGAATATATGAAGAGTTTATATCCAAAATGTAATAAAAAAAATTCCCCTGAAAATTCAAAAGATTCTTTTAATAAGTTACAGATTAATTAATCATCTTACCAAAGTGTACACTGATAACCCTACAGATTTATACCACACAGAACAATTATCTAATGGAGAAACATTAAAAGCAATTACTTTAAGCTAATTAATTTCCTGATAATGATTTTAAATGATGTATGCATAAACAAAAATGTGTCCTTCCAACGATACAAACTAATTATAAGTACTGGACACTGTTATATCTCTAATTAAATGATCAAATGAAATTTATATCATTTTAATAGACACATTCTTCACACCTTTATGGTAATCCAAGAGAAGTGTATTTAATTTTGTTTTAAATAAAATCTTATTATTGGTCAACGATGAGAATTTGATTCAATTTCTGATAAAACTTCAGTTTTTGCCAGATTTTTTTTTCTTTTTGATGCTTGATTACTTAAAATCCGAATATTCGAATCATGAATTTATATTCGAATATCAACTCATCGAATGAATATTCGAATATTCGAATATTCGTTGACATCCCTAGTAAAATGAGATGACAAGGACATTATAACAAACATACAAGAATTTGAAATGCCGACTTTAAACAATGTTGTTGAAATCCATGTAATATTCACTAATCTTTGAGTAGAAGGCCTTACTATTAAAAATGCCCATACTCAGAATAGCCCTTGAGTAGCGAATATGTAGAGATATACTGCAAACAGGTAATAGCAGTATATTACTAGATAGATCGGAAAAAAAACTAAGATGGAAAGGCTTAGGAAATCTCCTTTGTTACTCAGTTTAATTTAACTCTTGATACACCTTTATTGTCTAGATTCAGTAAAACATCCAAATATTAAGCATAGTCATATTTAAAAAACTGCATATTTTTAAAAAAAATAGCTAGTTATTTAAATCCAAAGACATGTTCTCTGCGTATTCTTTTGAACTCATTTTTTATGTGAAAGAAACTGCAAATACACTTGGTAAAACTTTCCATTTTTTCTTCGTAAAGTAAGGAGCTGATCCTTACGTCGTGGGTTCAAATCCAACTGTGGAATGTGGAGACATGTCTTTTGAATGAGACCGTGTAAACCGAGGTCCCATGTCGCAGTAGGTGCTGCCATCCTTCAACTGCTAAATGGCCCTGAGTGCCGAGTATAGGACAAAATTTGCACCTCTTCACCGGCAGTGGTGGTGTCTCATTTTGAGAGAAAAATACTCAAGAGATTCGTTAAACAAAATGCAATTAATTATTAAATCTAAATATTATTAATGTTTCTGGATTTAATTCTACTATAAATAATTCAAATTGACAGATTATTTCTGTTCATAAACAAAAGAAAAAAAAACAATTAAGAAAATGTACGAAACAAGCATACTAATGCTTCTTTACTTTCAGGAAGACAAAAATGAAACATTTTATCAATCTTTTAGGAGTAGAAAAAAGACATATTTTTTCTCTTTAAATGCATGTGATTTGCAATGCATTCGAATTCTTTTAATGTTTTGCTGCATTCTTAAAATAATCTTTTCGAAAAAGGTTTTTTTTAAAAACGTAATCATGGTATTAAATGTTTTCATGAAGTCTTCAGTATCTGTAAATTGTAAAACGTTCAATATGATTTTTAAATAAATTACATCCACACATCCTCCACAAAAAGGGTGGAATTGGGGAATATTTATAAGAAAAATAGTAATTATTCCCAATACCTTGTTAGTAATCGTCGTAGTCATTGTAGTCTTGTAAGCGGTGTTAAGATAGAAGCCATCCCACTTGTAGTTACTCCTCCATTTAAGCAATGAATGATTATTTTTTGAGTGATATTGTTTCATAACTGCAACAAACAAATTGAGTAACGCGCGTTAGCGCGTTATGAAAATTTGTTTGCACACACCGTTGCAGTTATGAAACTATATCACTCAAAAAATAATCATTCATTGCTTATATTTACATTTTTTAAACTTTCTATCTTAACTGCAAATGTGATTTCTATTTAAAAACCTATGCATTATCCTTCGTGTAAGCTACATTTAATGGATCAGCCAACGTAACAGCTTCTGGTCAATTTGAACGTGATTTTTTGATTTTCGCTTGTGACGTTGCACTTCCTCGGCGTTCAACGATTATGACGTCAAACTAAAACGCATGTTTTAACCTCTTGGTACCCTGTCTGTGTTATGGTGTTTTGAATGCAATAGATTTCCATTCATTTTATATGCAAAAAATATATGTAATGTAAATATAGCACCTTATCCCACATCTGATGTTTCGGTCCGTGTTTGCTCTGCTCTTATTTTGTATTGTTTTATGGACTTTGAGATGGAATACTGTTCGTTATCTCCATATCCTATATTGAAGTATGCAGAGACTACAGCCAAACAAAGAACGACAACCAAATGTAAATCCTTCATCCTCACTGAAAATCTGTATAAAATATTTATGTATTTTGCAAGTGATTTTTTTTACAACAGTGTTCTTTCTCAAAAAATAAAATGCGAGTGTAAAAAAGAGGAGAACAAAATGTATTAAGTATGTTTTTTTGCTTATTTTTATCGTCCTTTTTTACAATTATTCACTCATATTGATACACAATCAGAATTATTTGACGGTTGTGTCTGTGAACGAATACCTGTGCTCAACACACAGGGATATTAAGCAATGAGGGTTTTTTGTGTGCCAGCAACTACTGCAACAAAGGATTTCTGTTTTAACGGTGTCATCCGAAGAACCACTGAGCTACAAAGGCTACTAGTGTTTAGAACATACATATAACGATTACAAAGGTACCCTTCTTATTGGTTCTCTGTATTAACTATTCATTTGTTTAATTTAGGATTTAAAATCAAATACTTTGCACTTCAAATGGTTGATGTTAAATAAAATAAGACACAAAGCATGCTTCATGCTATATTTTCTACCAATGTCTTTATAATGAGCAGGAATAAAACTTGAAAGAAATGTGAAAAGGCTCTTAATGTATGACAGAGTTTCTTTGAAAATTGAATAAGGGACTGTTATCCGCAATATACAGAATATATTCAAATTTTAGATTGCACGTTCAGTATACACCCTGTTAGGAATATGCATCATTTGTAGCTCATTTATTTATAGAAGGATAAAAGAATATTAAAAAAGAATCCAGTAATAAATAAGTTGAAAAATTAAAAGGAATAACAAAGAATTTATAAAATCTTTTTTCGGTTACTTACTATATTTAGTACTTAGTGTTTTTTTTCAAGCTGTAATTGACTTCAGAGAGAATTTGTTCAATGAGACATTATCATCTATTGTTTTCATAGAAAAAAAAACAACCATGGGTCATTCTTTATTTATGTAAATAGGATGACCTGGTTTGCCTAAAAATGACTTTGATGATAATAGATCAGAGATAGATTTTATTAAGTTAAATACTAAAAACGCAATATAAAATATTTTCTACGTATGTTAAGGTAGATGAAGAAGGAAGACATTGACATATTTTGAAATTGTGTGATTTTATCTTGCAAATATTACGCCTTTATCATTTACAAAACGCGCAAAATCCTATGCCCATTGATTCTGAGAAACACATTTAAAGAGAAACACTTGTAGTACAAGTATCAGTTATTTGATTCTTAAGTAATTTTCTTTTCTGATATTTTGTGTTGAATAGAGGGGTGAAATTTAAATGGAAAAGTTATATGGATTTGTATAGGAGTTCTCGTTTAAAATCCGTATGAATGGAGTAATCTTTTCAGTGTGGTTTATATATATTAGCCCTTTGGATTTTAATTGCCCACCACCTCCCCATTCTCATAGCCACCGATTTTATTTTTTATTATTTTTGCTTAGAAATGGATTTTTCATATGTTAGAAGTATATACAGTGTACTTGTATAGCGAAGTCTGTCTATGATGTGAAAACCATTTTTTATTTATAATTGCTGTTTTACAACTTTTCGTTCTTGATGTCACAATTTTTTAAGAGCGGCCGTATTTGTCGCCATCTTTTGCTTTTTGTAAGCCGTATGTAATTTTTTATAAAGTTTATGTTGTATCTAATCAAAACTAAAGTTTTCTTTGTGACCTATTTTCTATGGGGGAAATCAGAACGTATGTGTTCATATCTTGTAAAATGTATATATTTATATGTGCGTGCGAAATGTTTGTTTTGTTTTTTGCTGATTTCCCCCCTTGTTTGTAAAACTTAAGGCCGTATTTGTCGCCATCTTTTGCTTTTTGTAAGCCGTATGTAATTTTTTATAAAGTTTATGTTGTATCTAATCAAAACTAAAGTTTTCTTTGTGAACTATTTTCTATGGGGGAAATCAGAACGTATGTGTTCATATCTTGTAAAATGTATATATTTATATGTGCGTGCAAATTGTTTGTTTTGTTTTTTGCTGATTTCCCCCCTTGTTTGTAAAACTTAATTTTTCGTCATTTACTATTGAATAAATGACATTTTCATTCTCACAGATATTTGTCCTGTCGTAATTGAAATAGAATTCTGAGCAAAACAAAGCTGCGGTGAGCTGTTTGTATTTAGGAAATAGTGAGAGACATAAATATATTTTTAGATATTTTCTTGCACCAAAGACCTCTATTATTGTCAAGTTTCATCTCGATGACTTTCTCCTATTGCAACAAGGGACCCCCGTTTCTATGGTCTCATCCGTAGGACCGGTCACCACAACCCACAGTGGAATTAAACCTGTGACATTATAAGGATAAACTTCTAACTCCGTGTCCGAAAAGCAGATACCCCTAACACCGCGTCACACAGATTGTAATAATATGACATCATTATGTGTAATGGGTATGACATGTGGTGGGCACTAAATAAGTGCTGACACTCAATGTATGTCATCTTTTATTCATATTGTGTGTGCATCAAATCCCTTCGTCATAATGTCATTTACTGGATCACATGTCCTACGTACATTTATTTATTATACATAATATGTAATAAAAACACTCATATAAGTTTTAAGACATTACTCTATTCCAGATTAGGATATTGATTTTATTTATTTCTCCATCACTACATCTAGTATTAAACTTCTTTGGTTAGAGATTTTGAAAACTAATTAACAAAAAAATTGCTTATTACAAGGTTTGCTTCTGCCAGATATGATACATTTTGTAAACAAGTGAAGGTTTATAATATAGGCAAATATTATTCACAGGGTCATGAGAAAAAAAAATTGTGGATTCAGAAAAACATTTTCATAGGTCAAAGGTAACAAATAAAGGCGAGGAAATCCCATTTATTTATTGTGCAGTAAGAATATTATAATTCCAACTCACTATCCATATTTTAATTTCGAAGGTGATTATCTCGATGCAGAAAACATATATATTTAGGATGTCAATTAAGAAAACAAATCGGAGGGTTTTATTGAATGATAATAAAGTACTTTTGGTTGAGAATTAAATTCATGTTGTTTTGACACATTTAGAAAGTAATAGATATATTATATCAAACTGTAGTATTTGTTATTTTTTTCTTGCATAATCATTAATGTTTTAAAGATTTGTCCAGCGTGAGACAGCAGTGTAGGATTTTTCTGCCTTACAGTTTGTACTACTACGCCGCAAACGATAACGTAAACAATCCTTCTTATATATAAATAATTTTAAACAATGGTGAAAAAATGCATATATACTTAAACTTATTGTTCTTTGACTCATTAAATCAAACTTATTTTCATCCAAAATATTGTCGTATTTTCATTTTATAAATGATTCAATTTCTCTATCGAGGAAATATTCTTCTAAAATGAATTTATCTATCGGAAAGATATACTTTTCAATCCAGTTTATATCATTTTGAATGATTTAAGAGAACTGTAATTCATTTTCTTTTTTCTTTTTTTTTTTACACGACTGCATTCATAATTTCTTTGATGGTTTTTTATTTAGAGGAAAAAAATTGGATTTTAAGCCTTATGGCAATTAAAGACTTTTATTTTGGCTATAACAAATGATAAACATTCATGCAATATCATTTTAATACAATATATCAAAAGTGGTATTTGTTAATTTTGTTTTAAGCTTGTACTTGTTTTTGATCAATCATCGTAGGCCTTTGAACAGTTTTGTCCAAGATATGTCAGTAACTCATGTTTTTGAAAGAGTTTCATTTAATCTCTTATAAAAGATTCAAAAGCTTGTGTTTAGACTTAATTATGAGATTTTTTATGCAGATAATCAATGAAATCTGAAATTGTTTTAAATATGCATAAACATAGGCTCATTACGGTTCCCCAGTTATTTGAAAATAAGTGCGAGAAGGATATGGAGATAATGAACAGTATTCAATATCAAAGTCCATAAAACAAATGCAAACACTATTAATCAGAGGCAAGTTAAAGCAGCACAAATATCCGAACTCCGCGAATTTAAGCATGGTTTTTAAATGTTTCATTATTTTACAAATTGGAAAAGTCGAAGATAAAAACATTTACTATTATTATTATTTCATTGAACTTCAAGAATTCTTAGAATTAACGAAGAAATCAACCACGACGTAACCATGTTTAGTCTATAAATAAAAAAATATTCGTAATGAAAAAATGAAGAGTTGAACACTGTCCCATGGATAATTTCCGCTTGTAAAATGGCTACGGTCATGGAGATCATCTCTGATCCATTAGGAGTTCTGCTAGAATCCTACACTTCTATGGAATATCTATTCATTCTACACTTTTGGATGAAAACATGACCATGCCATTTTTTTTTTAAAGTTATGTACATATAATAAAAAAAATCCCTTTCATCACGCGATTCAAGCATGAATTTAAAAAATATAGAATGAAAACTCTGATAAAAGCAAACTAATATGGTTTTAAGTTGTCAAATCTTTGCTATCCTGTTGTTTCGAATGAGAGAGGAAGGGCAAATCGGAATGTTAAAAAAAAAAACCATCAACACTTTCTGTTCTTGTTAAACGAAAGGATTTTAATTAATTCAGTGCATCTTATTTGTAGGCTTTAATTGGTTTTATGTACCTGTAACAAATACATTTCTATTCATACCACATGAATTGGCATATTTCCATTCATTTCTAAAGTCTAAAATCAAATTTGAATATAGAATGTGTAAGATAAGAGAATATATGGGTGAAGCCTTAACAAAGTTGAAACATGCTCAGAGCAGTTTTTTTCACAGACGTTCTTTTAATTAACATTATTTATATCCCAGTCAACTTAAACTAGTCTGTCACATGAGCTTCATACTAGGTGCTAGGTGTTTTACTGTCTAAATGCGACATATAAAGGAAAACAATATTATCTCAGCATTCCATTTCCACTTTATGTAGAAACATTACGCATCACTTGTATATGGTGTTTTAAACGTTTTAAAAATCCAAGAGCAAACCCAGGGAACGACGTTTTTTAAAACCAAGACAGAGTATCGACAATTATGATGTCCCTGATAGGAAATTTAACAGTTCATTTTCAGTTTTGTACTTTGTCTTTCATAACAATTATCATATTTTTCTTTTAAACTGAATTTTTGGCTAAGGTTAAATTTTCAGTCCACGTTATCAATACACAATTTAATGGCTCACGGTGGGTTGGATCACTTAACAGCTACTGTTTTTTCCTCCTTGTCACATGATCCCATTCTTGAAATTTACAAGGATCCATTTCTATTCCCTCTTTACATATATTTATTGTTTATTTATTTTCTAAAGCAAATTCTACAAAATTTAAGCAAAATAAATCGATATATTATCGTTTGTTTGCTCTCTGTTTTCATTCTTTTTTTCATTTAAACGCCAATAGTGAGCATCGAATTACCGGAAATCACACATCTCATGAAGAGTAATAATTGATAAGAAAATCCTGAAAAAGTGCAATAGCATCTGCACTTCCTTTTTATCTTCGTAAGTAATTTTAAAAAATACAAAATAAGACAATAAATCTTTATTCTCATTTTATTTTTGCAGTCAAACATAAAATTCTACTGCAAATTCCTTTTGTCATGTATTTTCTGCTTTTTTAGACTCTGGAAGAAAATAAATACTAAAAAGTTAAAGAAATTACATCCATAAATATGCACGTGAAAGATAATAATTTTCTGTTTATAAATTATTACCCTCAATAAAAAGTGATGATTTAAAAAAAAAATTAATTTTCAAAAATGTCAATATTTGTGGGACACAACCAACTATTACATTTACAAGAAACAGGAAAATATGCTGTTGCAGAAACGCATCACCATTAAATAAACTGTATAATATACCCACCATGGTCTCCATTTTTCAGAGTTTGTGTAGCGTTCCTAGTATCTTGATTGATAACTTCTGTAGCCATAGTTAGAACTGTATGGATACATGTTGTAGCTATTGAAGTTGTTGTATCTATAGGGATACCTGTTGTAGCCATAGGAACCTAAAAATAAACATCATGTGAATATCATAATTAACACAGTTAACATTGATAAGCCAATAATGTTATAAATACATTTCTCATTCCTTAAAAAAAATGCTTTACTCTCATTAGATCCAAGGACTGTGAGCAATATGATTTCTGTATTTCTTTTATTTTTTGTTGTTGTTGTTACGTCGTTTATATTCATTATAATTTATTTTTATCAGATAGGGAAAAATGAAAGAAGTCTGTCTTAAATAAACCTGTGTGATTGTAGTAGTGTTTCTATTCTTTGTTCTCTTTATTCTTAAAACATCCGCGTTGAAAAAGAGGGTTTTTTTACACTTAGCTTTGACAATCATAAATCTCGGAAGCGTAACAGACGGAAAAAAGTAATATGTATATTTATTGCATTTTAATTTACACACGTTAAAATTATTTTAACTCAGACAAATAGTTTTACATGCTGTCAGTATACCGAAATCTTGTCTTAGATGTTATCAACTTCTAAGTCCCAAGCGATAAGTTCAATTGCAAATGAATAAGTTTACCTGAGTAGTAGTCATCGTAGTCATTGTAGTCATAGCGATTGTGAGGATAGTAACTACCGCTGTGTCCACTCCTGTAGTCGTTAAAGTAGGGGTAGGCAGAGACTACAGCCAAACAAAGAACGACAACCAAAACTAAAGCCTTCATCATGTCTGAAGATCTGTAAAAAAAATATCCTTTTTATTCATGTATTATTTTTAATGAAATAAAAAATCAAAGAAGTTTTAAACCACCCACCCAGCCCACGGCCCGAGAAAAGAAAAGACAAATAATCCAACAATATAGTTCTGAAGAAAGAGGCACTGGAGGAGCCAGCTTTCCGTTAAGCGCTCACGTAAGAAAAATGTATTGAACAGCTTAATGGAAGATTCTTTTCCAGTTTTTTTTTTCAAAAAAGGATTCACAATTGGAATGAAGAACGTTTACCAAAATAGAAATATCGTGATCACATGACACTTTTGCGACCAATGTTCTTTATACTGACAATAAAATCTACGGGAGACAACTTTACAAATTCAAAAAATACTAATAAAACAAAGGAAAGATTTTTTTCCTCAAATACATACATGTAATGCTAAAGTACTTACTTTGTACTGTCGAGCTGCAGCTGACTTTGAGGAATCAGAGAAGTTGTACAATAAGCAGGTCTTTTCTGTCCTTTTTATAGCAAAACAACTAAGCGTTGTCATCTAATTATGTAGATAAAATCACCTAATTTATCTCATTCAATGTCTCGAATGATAAATAATCGGATGCAACATCTTTTAAGTGAAATACTAAAGACGCAGAAATATTTTTTCTCTTTAGAGGTTGGAATAGATGAAGCAAATCATGAAGATGTATAATGTTTATTTTGAAATTGTTTAATTTAATTTTTTTTATTGTTGCTCATAAGATACGATTGTATCAAGCTTATTTGGTATTTCAGCAGAAATATAAAAAGTTAAATTGTTTCCTTACTATTTCTGATATTTTGAAAAAGGTTTTATAAAGTACAGTCCTCAAATTATGATAAAATATGAATGTCAATGATATTTATCCAAACTATATTGTTAATCTCTAAAATATTCTCTTATAAAAGTTATTCTTTTTTTAAAGATTCAAATATACATTTTTCTTACGTATTTTTATATGTTATAAGAAGATAAATTCGAGGGCTGTTCAATAATTATGTCCTCGGTGCTCAGAAAGAAGCAAAAGACGTTTTTCAATGAATATGTCCTCATGATTTAACTTATTAATCTCTTTTAATTATGAGGCATGTCCGTAACATTTTTTATCCAATTTCTGATTGTTTTTAGAACCCATTTTTGGGTATGACCCTTAGTTTACTGGAAAAAGGCAGATCCATTGATTTCTTGGACTTGTTTCTTTCTTCTGAAAAGGTGTTTTTCAAGTTTGGAAATAGAAACAAGTCAAAAGGTCAAAGATCTGGCGAATATTGTTAATGTGAAAAAACATTAACTTTCTGTTCATCCCGAAAACCCCTTTACTTTTCAGGGCGTGCGGGTTTGGACGCTGTCATGAAGAAATTTAATGTAGCGGATTCCTGATTCTGGGTTTTTCCTCTAATAAACCTTTCGATTTTATTGCAAAAAATTGCTTTCTAGACTCCTCCAGAAATTAATCTGCCTCCCCGAATACTAATTTGAACATGAATACCACTAATATTTAAGAAATATTAAATATGTCTTGTGCTCTTGCAATTCTTTGCTCTTGTCAGACCTTCACTGTTTTTATAAAGTACATCTTATTGTAAATTTTGTTTTGAGGGTTTTAATCGATAGATTCAAGTTCCATCATCTGTTTTAATATCAAACAAAAGTGGATAACTACAATTACTGATATTTTAAAATAATTGTTAAGATATCCACACACGCTGTCGTTTTAACTCATTTTTCAAAATATAGGGTGACCTTTGAGCACAAAGCTTTTTTACCCACAAATGTTTCTTAAAAACAGTGTGAAATACCCCCGAAATGATGTCTATCAAATTTGCTATGTATCTTAAAGTCAATCATACATCATCAAATATTATTTGTTGAAATTTGGCAAAGAGTACATAAGTTGTTATAATTTTTGTTTGCAAGAACGGTACCCTTTTTTGATGCCCATTATATTATTTTTTATCATTGAAATTCACCTGCTTATTTGTCTATAAAACAGGCATTGGTTGCTGTTAATGTCACATATTTCAGTGAATATTTCTTTGGGATTTTTATCAAGCTTTACAGCAGCTTTAATGAAGCTTTTTTTTCACTCTAGTTTACTGATTCTTTACCATTCATTTATAATGCAGTGTCTCTAATAGCTCTTGTTTTCCAGCTTCTCACAATGAAACTATGACATGAAAAGTGGTCACATATACTATTTTAAATTCATTAAACATTCAATAATGAGAGAAAATCAAGCTTTATGTCATATGATATCTGTTTCGTATGTTATACAGTTCAGGACATTATTAAATGAACAGTCCTCGTAGTTCAAACATCGACTTTTTTAGTTTATTTATTTGACCTTCCAATAAATTCTTATTTACAAAAAGTATTTTTTTGTATATTTTGCAGAAAACATAGCAGAATAGACTCATGGATGAAAAAACAAAACAAATTATATTGAAGAAAGTGGAAGACGATAGTTTAACAACTATGAAAGTCTGCCGTCACTAGACAGTCAAAAAAAATGATTTAAGTCATTCTATTTTTTGTAAAATATAAAAAAAAAATATCTGCACTGACTTTGAATTTACATGCGTATCGATTAATGATGCCCGAATATCATTTGTGAACTATGTCGAATATATTTTAACTGTTCTCAGTTGTTATAAATTTTCAAGTGATCTTTGTATTTTTTAATTATATTAAACTTTTTTATTGCTATAATTGGTTCTTCACGATTTTTGTTAATATAAAAAGAATTACTTAGAATTGAACAAGTCAGTCCAAATGAGGGTGAAAAATTGCTGATTTGTCAAACTGTGTGTGAGTGAAAGCGTATAACATTTATCACTTGAAATGATAAGTAACTATTGTCAAAGCGTTTAGCTTTAAGTATTTTTTACTTTAATAAGTACATGTTTTAAAGCTTTATAATACATTCTTTGACATATGTATATTAAAACATTTTCAGGGATGCAATATTGCACTAATGTGTATGAAATACAATAACCTTAATGCATGCTTTTATTGATTTGTGTGGTCTTTATTGAAAACAAAAAAAATAAGAAGGTAAATAGAGTAACATGCTTCATGAAGCATGTATGTTGCAATTTATTATAAGAGATGCCTAATTGCGATATTTGAATTAACAATAAGTAAAGACATGATTAACAGTGTATGTTAAAACGATGCATTGTATATTTTTTCGCAAAACATTTAAATTGCTCGCACTTGTTTGAAACTATCGTCATCCCCCCCTAAATAAAATGCTATAATATCCAATTGTAGCAGTGCTTTGTTTAAAAAGAAAATATATGGTGTGTGTGTCGAAATTATAGTTTTAATGGTGCTACTTAGAATTCTACATCATTTCAAATTTAACTGTACGGTGACACAAAAAGGTACGGAAAATGCTTGTACATTTACATGAATTGTTCTTCCAATCGAATATCCCTAGTAACCACTGAAGTAAAAATAGAGTTTTTTTGAAGGAGGAATGCTGAAATTAAAAATTGCAAATAAATAAATCAATTACTTAAAATGATAATTGAAATAATTCATGAAAATCGAATGCAACATGGTGTGGAATTAGAAAAATATATAAATAGAACGTTTTCAAGCATCAAACGTGTATGCAATTTTTTAAAAAAATTAATTTTTCAGTATCTTGAATATAAGTAAAAATCTGAATAATCTTTTTGTGTTTAAACTTAGTTTCCTCTTTATAATACTTTTGTTTACAAAATAATGATTATATAATTTATAGAGCTAGGACAGAAGAATCTGCTTGGTAACACATTTTATTTATATATATATAAAAAGTACAGTATTGGTCTCTAAAAAATGCATTTAATTGATATTTTTAGCTGTTCAAAGTCATTAAATACTATCTTTATAGGTCTTAAGTTTATTTTTCAACTTTGCAGCGTTACTTATGACGACACACTTACAATGTTTGACATTTAGTACCAATGCAATTCAAGGGGGAAAAGAACTTGAACTGATTATAGTGGCAGTTATTTTTTTTAATATTCTATGTAATAAAATTTGTATGCAACAGGTATTTTATAGCAATTTTGTCATTAGTTTTATTTTGGAAATATTGATTACTTAAACAAAAACATTTTTAGATTAAATGTATTTCCGAGGTCTTATATCTTTTAAAGTATTGCAGAATGAGATTGATTTTCAAATAAAAGAAATCTAATGAACTCACATATCCGAGACTGGTACAATGTGATCAATATATGATTTCAATACTAAAACAGGGGTTTATTGACTAAATTTTCACTTGTGTATTTTTTGCTTAATTTAATGCATGAATATATGTAATATATATGTAATATATATGGCTATATCGAACAGAAATGAAGCAAATAGTGAAAGAAAAATATGCGGATTACAAAATTGATATTTTCATACCACCTGCTTTCTCCCACTATGAACCTGCAGTCGTCAATTGCGTTCATAGGACCATAGACGCAACTGCTTCTGCTATAAGTGCAATTCCAATTTCACACTAGTTTAGAATAAGCTCTTTTACAGTAAAAAATACAAGTTCAGAAGTATATAGATGAAACGTTGTGCAAAAAGGAATAAATATAAGTTTTTAATAATAGTATTTGAAAAAAGAAATTCAATATAATTCAAAATTGCTGATTTATATCTTTTGGTCAATGTATTTGATTGTATGATAAAACTTTTTAAAACTTGAACAAAACTACCAATTTTTTTTAATTTTCAATCATCTTCTTTGCATATTTCTACAAAGAACTATAATATTTCACACTTGGGTGTTTTAACATTCAGAAAAAGGTAAATGTTCTTAATAGGATATTTATTTCAAGAACTATTTCAACTTTTAAAAATAAATAGAAGAACTTAAAGAAATCATAGAGAGCATTCTTGAGTTACAATCATTTATTTATTCAAGCATTGAATTTCTCTTTTATCATCATAGAGTTAAATTATTGACTTTTGTCAGGGGATTTAACAACGTTGATCGTTGACGTCACAACTACATCAAAACAAAAAGTAAGAAAATGATGTCATGACGGCGCTGCTTGTATCTAAATAAATGTGTTTGAGAGGCAAATACTTTATAAATTGTTTGTGATTTATAAGAGAAAAGGTGCAATGATCAGTTCTACTGATTTTATAGCCATGTGTTTTACTTTACTGAAGAAAAGAAGCCGCCGCGTCCTAATGTAAAAGCCAGGATTTCCTCTGATATTCTTGACCACATTAAAGAATGCAAGTATAAGTTATAAACAACGATTATATAGTGAACATGGCATTATGAATAACAAAAACCCTGCTTGCATATTCCAGGATGCGCGGTAGCGCATCATTGAAAATATGCCAGCAGAGCTATTGCTATTCATAACGCAATGTTCACTGAATAACGTTGTTTATTTCTTACATATTAATTTTTTTTTCATAGATCAGATAGAAGGACTTCTTAAAAGACCACCAGAGTTTATTAAATGATTATATGTGGGTATTTCTGTCTTCTGCTAGCACCTAGTATATGATTGATTACACAGAAGTGTTATGCTTTAAAGCATTTATTAACGATATAAAAAATAAAGTCGGAAGAGGTGATATCATGATGGTACATGTATAATTATATATATATCAATATATATATATATACATACAAATATATTTTTTCAAATGATTTGGCACATAATTTATTGAATATGAAGCAAAATTTGTGCAATCTCTTATGCATAAAAAGAAGAAAACACACGCTGTAGCCTCCATCTCGACATTTAGATATATTGACGACGTACTGTAAATTAACAATGGTAACTTCCATTTTTATGTCGATACAATATATCCTTGTGAGCTTGAGATAAAGATACCACAGAGGCTGACGCAACTGCTTCATATTTAGTAATTTTACTTGAAAAGAGACCTAAATGGTATTCTAACAATCAAACTCTATGATAAACGTGATGACTGAACTTTTTTATCGTCTACTTCCCTTACTTATTCAGCAATATACTTGCATACAGAGTTTACATATCTCAGTTGATTATGTCAATAATTTACCTCGTTTTAGAAATTGCTCATACGTCAAGCATGCTCTAGAGTATCGAATGTATTAAAAGACATGAAACCGTTACGAAAGTGTAAAAGGTATATTGCTGCAAAAAAAAGGGAAGTTGTAGATCGAAAATTTAACGTCATCACGTTTATCATAGAGCTTGGTTGTTGATTTTGTCAAGTAAAAATTACTCTTAAAGTAATTTGCATTTTCTTGTGCAAAAAGAGCATCTTTTTTTCCTTTTCCCTCCGTTTTTGTTTAATGTTTTTCTCAATTTTTCTCTGCAAACGACGGTTAAATTCTCTGGTTGTCATCAAAAGAAATGTGCACCAGTCAGAGTTTTAAAATACTTTAGCTAGTTGCCATGAGTACCAGATTTTTATTCATGTTCCCGGTTGTTTGTTTCATATATGGTTAGTGCTACGTCTCTAAGTGTATGGCATAAGAGGTGAACTGTTGTTATGATCCTTACACACATGTCGGCCTCGTGTTAGGCGATGACATGGTATAAGACACTTATTGCTAAGTGATAGCATATGTAAGCATATGTAGCATGTGTAAGCATCAATCATAGGCAATAATTTGAAGTCTTTCACGCGTATATGTATTGGTAACACATAATATATTAAAGTTTAAAAAAAGTACCAGGAACTTTAAAAAAATACAATTTTTAGTGAAATATTAAATGCTTTTTCAAAAGGAATGGGTTAACTTAGAAAGAATTACGATGAAACACGATAAATAATTTAAGCAATGAAATAATGGAGATCACGAGCAGAAATCGAGCCCAAAAGTCCATCAAACCTGGCTAAACAGGAACAGATCATTATTGGATCTCTAAAACGTCAGAGCTGGGATCAGACGCCATAGAGGAGTGATCATCCCCTGCCGATCTGTCACTATGATAAGAATGTTATCCAATTTTTAAAGATAATTTTTTTTAAAATTGACGGAGTGGTCCGATATATTTTAGCATCCTTGCACTTTCATGCTATGGCTTTGGGAAGGACGAAAAAAAGCATCAAAAATAAAGAAAACGATATGTTATAAAAATAATTTATTTTACTACTCTATAAATTCCATCTTTTATTCTATTTTTTCCAATTCTTCTAAATGATATCATCACCTGTATAGAGACAAAAGAAAGAATTACTCGTTTTTAATCCAGATGACAAATAAAAACAAATCTTGATTAGAGTAACACAGTTGACTTTCAAAATACAGTTTACACGAAAACAAAAATAAAAGAAATCATCATGTTTGTTTATTTTTTGGTTTTGACTAATAATGAACAAAATCAAGTGAAAAAAATCATTTAAATTAAAAAAAAATAATTTGATGAAAAGGAGCAAACACGTTTATATCTACATATATTTTTAGCTATCACACCTGGATCTGCTCCTGTTGTATTCCTTTTTTTTCAGTAGAAACTTCCCCTAGATCCGTACCCATAGTATCCGTCCTGTCCACCACCACCGTATGAGTATGGGTAGCTGCTCATGGAGCTATAGCTGTTATATCCCCCATAACCTTAAAAGGAACAAAAGAAGTATTTATTTTGTTAAGAAAAATAAATAGCGACGAGAATTCCATAAGCAATATAAATCTGTAAAAATATAAAATACATGGTTACTGTATTGAAATATAAGCGATATTTGGGCGAGGGTAAGAAAACGTGATAGAGGGCGAGGTTTGCCGAGCCCTCTTACGTTTTCGACCCGAGCCCAAATATCGCTTATATTTCAGGACAGTTATCATGTATTTGTTTATCCTGCAACAAAATTTTACATTTAAACGTCCAAAACAAGCTATCCGACAGATTTAGGCACGTCTCTGCAGTGGAAACTATGACGCCATGGCGTAAACATTGCCATATACGTGACGTCACAATGCTTTTAGAACGTCGGAATACATGCACGATGCTTTATTAGGACAGTGACCAAATAGAGCTTTTGTTTATTAGGTTACCTTTATTAGGTCAATACAAGGGTTAGTTGCAGGATAAAATGGCATTCAGCACGGACCCCTGAAAAATCCAGGTGGATCAGTATCCTAAACTGAGTACAGTAAAACTCGTTTAGTACGAACACGGATATAGCGAATTCACGGATACAGCGGAGTTTTTCTGGGTTCCCGGCAAAATTTTTAACAAATCTTTGTAAAATTTTACGGTTATAACGAACTCTGATATAACAAATTTACGGATATAGCGAACTGACTTTGAGTCCCGTTGAGGTTAAATATAATGAAATTTACATTTTTTATAACGAACTTTCAAAGATCTCAAACTTTGATTAAATTGAACTGACTTTATATTCTTTTAGCATTAAAATATAAAAATTCAATTCATAATAAAACCTTAGTTATCGAAGGTATGTTTTGCTTCCCTAACATATTTGGAAGAAACACTTGAAGGAAAACATTCATATTGCGAATTCGCTATATATGGTTATACAAATTCGTTATACGGATTTAACGAATTACGGAAATAGTCAATTAAATTCACGGGTCCCCAGGACTTCGTTATAACCGAGTTTTACTGTACACTGTATTATTTCCTTGGCCTAAGATTTACAACTTTGTTCGTAGAGATAAAAGAAATGCTTAAATATTATAAGGATTTTTTTTTGTTTATTTCTTTTTGGTAAACATTTGCACGAAAAATATGAGAGATAAAAGACAATCAATTATGCGTATTTTGATGTCGACAACGACAATTCTATATTTCTTTTAATAGACGAAAGACGGAGAATACTGCATTATGACATATATAATATATACACATGGATAGGAATATTAAACTCCATTAAGGAAAAGAAATACAACGTCAAGAGAGCTACTGAAAGACATTGTAAACAGAAGATAATGGAAAATATTTAAATATTAAGCACTTGAAATATTATACATGTCATTGGGAATTAATTATGTTGATTTGGAATAAGAAAGTCTCCTTACCCCCTGGGTATCCCCCTTGGTATCCCCCTTGGTAACCTCCTTGATACCCGTATCTTGGGTAGTAGCTAGATCCGCCCATGTACCTTCCCATTCCATATCTATAGTTCTGGTACATACCAGGATATGCACAGACAGCGGCAACACATACCAAGGCAATGAGGAGTAAAGATTTCATTCTCACGGTAAAACTGCAAGCAAGTATATTCAGAATAAAAAATATGAATGCATGAAATAAATGGAGAAAACGAAGGGTATTCAAACTTATAGTTCCATTACACATTCAAATGTTCAAACCAAGAAGTCCATTATATAATAAAAACCAACAAAATTGAAATTGAACTTGATAAAATAATTGAGGAAAGTTTGTAAACATTATAGGAAGAATGGTGATTTTTTCTTGATAAAATAAATTGAGAAATTTAAGGAGGAAAACAAACCTTGTTTTTTTAGATACTTTATTATGTGTATCTTACATATTATGCAAAACTTTCCTAACATAGTTTATTATAAAACAACTTAGAGATTTTTTTTATTATTTCAAAAACTTTAATTTCTTATTACTCTGTATAAAGGGGAAAGTGTTGAAATTTGAAAACAAGAACAAATATGAAATTTACTTACTTTTAATTTAAAAGAAAGCAATAAACACATCTTTTAAATTAAAAATGCATTTGAATGGTTGCGGTTTAATAATATACAAATTCCTTTAAATCTACACTTTAAAATATATATCATCCGCAAAAAAAGAAAGATTGTATTTTATGAAGGATACATGTACTTACATCAGTTTTTCTCTGCAGCTTGAAGAAAAAGAACACCAGTGAATTACGACCGTCCAGACTCTTTATTTAAAAGAAAATTTAAGGGCAATAAGTGAAGGTTTAGGGGGCATGACCTTATGTGTCTTCATCGCCAAAATCGTTTATCACAGGGCATTTATCATAGTTGTTTTATTGTTATTTGTTTACAATTGATTCCTGAATGACCATGACGGACAATGAATTTACTTTAATTTTTTTTTGCACTTAAGATATCCTATTTCAATACTTTGGCCCTTTTAACAGAAAAATATTTTATCTCGCTAATTTTTTTTATTATATAAAGATATTTCTTTTAAATAATATTTTACAATGTATTCATAAATATTTTGTAATAACAAAAAATTGCAGTTTAGATATTTGTTGCAAAATAGAATATAAATTGAAGTTTCTGTTGTTATGTATGGTGTCCGGATAGGGCCATTCGCTAACACACAACACGCCGTCGCGCTATCGCATCTTTGCACAACGCGCCGTCGCGCTAACACACAACACGCCGTCGCACTAACACAACTTTGTACAACACGCCGTCGCGCTAACACACAACACGCCGTCACGCTAACGTCGGTACAACTTACAAAGTTGAGTTAGCGCGACGGCGTGTTGTGCAAAGTTGTATTAGCGCGACGGCGTGTTGTACGTAAGCGTGACGGCGCGTTGTGTGTTAGCGCGACGGCGCGTTGTGCAAATTGTGTTAGCGCGAAGGCGTGTTGTGTGTTAGCGCGACAGCGTGTTGTGCAAAGTGTTGTTAGCGCGACGGCGCGTTGTGCAAAGTTGTGTTAGCGCGACGGCGCGTTGTGCAAAGCTGTGTTAGCGCGACGGCATGTTGTGCAAAGTTGTGTTAACGCGACGGCGTGTTGTGTGTTAGCGCGACGGCGTGTTGTGCAAAGTTGTGTTAACGCGACGGCGTGTTGTGTATTAGCGCGACAGTGCGTTGTGTGTTAGCGCGACAGCGTGTTGTGCAAAGTTGTGTTAGCGTGACGGCGCGTTGTGCAAAGTTGTGTTAGCGTGACGGCGGGTTGTGCAAAGTTGTGTTAGCGTGACAGCTTATTGTGTGTTAGCGCGACAGCGTATTGTGCAAAGTTATGTTAGCGCGACGGTGTGTTGTGCAAAATTGCGTTAGCGCGACGGCGTGTTGTGTGTTAGTTTATCTGAACGCGATGTCGCGCTAACACAAATGGCCTTATCCGGACACCATAGTTATAAGCCCGGATTGATAGATCAGGGCGTATATTGTTTCTGTCCTTAATGATTTTTTATGTCTGTATATCTGTTTTTCTGTTTATCTGTTTGTCTCTCTGTTGTCAACTTTAACATTCGCCATAAAGTTTGAACCGTGTTAGACGGAGACTTGATATTTGGTTTGCATACTCCGCTAATTCAGTTCTTTCAAATGACACCAATGTCAATGACCATGTGACCTTGACTGTGACCTATATGCTTAAAATATTTTTTTCGAACTTTCGCTTTAACTCTTACCTTTATCCTAAAAATAGCTATTTCGAAATTTTTCGCCGTTGGGCGCATATTGTCTCTCTAACACATCTTGTTAAAAATGAAAAAGACCAATGTTCTATTTTTCGGACTCACATTCTTGATAGAAATTTAAATCAAGTTTTTAAGACATCCGTGTTGTTAATTGATAACAAAGTATTATCCTATATTTCAAAGTTTTTTTTAAAGCTTTACTTGAACTTGAACTGAAAGGTACCACAGAGTCCGATACATCTGTTTCATATTTGGATGTTTTACTTAAGAAAAGACATAATATTAGGTAATCTTACAACAAAGCCCACTGATAAACATGATGACTTCAAATTTTCTATCGTCAACATCCCTAGCTTAGTAGCAATGTACTTACATCGCCTGCATAGGAAGTTTATATCTTTCGGTTGATCAATTCGCAAGAGCATGCGCTTTTCATGTACAGTTTATAAAAGGAGGTAAAGTTTTGACAAACTGGTTGATGAATCGTCATTTCGTAAGTTCTATGGTCGATGCAAATACAATTTATCATTGATTTAAATGCTGACTAACTTTTCTCATACATTTTGGGAATTTTCAGATTTTTATCAAAGTTTGAGGTTATAGTTTTTAAAACTGAATTTGACTACGAATTGTTTAGCCTTTTAGATCTATATTTTTTACGAGTTTCTCAGAGCAAAATATGAAACTTACCATTATGATAGTAGTAGAGTCGGGAGTATCATTTAGTGAGGTCACAAATCACAGTACCTTTAGTTTTCAATTGTGTGTCTCGATTGTATTGACATACAGGAACCCTTATATTGAAAACGTCTCAAATGAATTGGATCACATAACGAAAATACCTTTAAAAATGGAATAGAAAGAGAATATTATTTATCTTACTGTCAATGATTTAAAAAAAATATTCAAAAGCAAGAAAACTTTACAGTGTCCACATATCGAACAGCTGATGCATATTCCTTACATGTGATCATGTTCTTCTTCAACCTACAACTACTTGTGAAGTACTACTCAATGAAATGCATAGTATTTTTATAAGAAATCAATACTATACAGGTAGACAATGATGTAATTTTTCTCCAATCTAAGCACATATAAGTAGTTCTTTCTTCGAAATATGAACGGGATATGTTTAAAATGTTCTTATTTTGTATTACCGGGGTATTAAAAAAGTAAATTACAATTTTTCAGTGAAAATTTCTGACATCAAAGTTGCAGCTCATAAGGAAACCCGATCTTCCAGCTTACTTCATAGTTTTTTTCATAAATAGACGGGATTCTTTGAAAGATTATACCACGCAATGGGCCAAGCATAAAGAACCAAAACGTTTTGACAGCTGCTTTTCGATAACAATGAAACTCTTTTCTTCATTCACCTTGCCAATGGTTATTTGCCTTTTTTTACTACATTCAAATACTTTGAAGTTAATATGAAAAAAAATTCGTGTGTTTTTGATTGGCAATACCTTTGACGTTTTGGAGACCAAATATTTAATCAGTCCGTCCGATCTGGTACCAATTGCGCCTCGATACATAGCAGACCAATATTTGCATTCATATACATACAAATCAGAATTAATTAAAAATTGCTTATCCGAGAGTAAGAAACCAAACTATTACATCTACCTCTAACTTAACATTTAGTTATATCGACGATGCATATGTATGAAATAGATCTTTTTATTTCTATTCATTTGTCGACAAAATATAGTCCAATGAACTTAAAGTAAAGACAAAATACAATTATATATTTGCATTACTAGAGAAAATACATTAATTGCAATCAAACAAGAAATCATCAAAGTCAATATATCTGGAAATAGTTTTTTATTTGACTAAAAAATACTTTTTTCATTGTAAAAAATGTAGCTTTATCAGCTTCTAACAATGTACAAACTGTGACAAATTTTAAGATATGACGTCACATTGACAAGTGCATTGCGATCAATGATTCGTGTACTTTATCTTGCTGAGTGGAACTAAAAAAAAGTACGTGTAATAGTTAGCTATCCAATAGTCCAGTTTGAAATAGTAAAGTTCATCTCTTATTATTAGAAGATAGGAAAGTTAAGTTTGACATCATAGTTAACTTTTCCTGTATAAATTAGGCCCCGCCTCCGTATTTTAGCATGTATTGTACTTCGTGACAGTCTTTATTTGTTGATCACAGAGCATCAAGAAATTCAATGTGTTCGTTTAATATTTTCAAATGTTTATTAACATTAAGAGCAGTGCATTTCCATGCAGCTAAAAGGTATTCTTTTTAAACACCACTGAAAACGTTCTATAAATTTACCGAATATTCTTAAGGTAGGATTCTTCTCATATTTCTTGTATCTAAAAATTAATTAAATTATCACAGAATAGAGAAGGCAAAAACCACTAAGTGATTGTTTCATTAAAATAATTTAATTTGACCGTTTTATATTGAAGGCAAGTTCAGGTCAGGTCATTACTTTTTACCCTGGACATTAAGAATAAAAAAAAGATACTGTTGCCAATCATGCGATCCCTACTTGTGTCTCAAAAGATTCAATATTTTTCTGTTTGCATAAAAAACACTACCATATAGGGCCTATAAGATGCTATTACTGAATTGACATAAATAACTTAGCTTAAATTGATTTTGGCTGATCCAAATTTTCTCTACTTTTCTAAAATATTTAGGATATATTAGTGACTTTTATATGCTTCTTATATTTAATTTTTTCTTAATTTCACATATGTTAAAGTTATCACATAAAGATAAAAAATGATATAAAACCATAAAGTTTGATTCGTTTACTAAGAGAGAAAAAAATACTTTTTACGGATTTTTGGCTCAAATATGTACTTTGATTGGAAGCTTTTAAAAGCTAACATGATAGTTCTTGTTTGTTTGAAAAATCATATCTATTCATATATTTTGAAAGTTAAATCCATTATTATTAATTTAACTTACATTTAAAAATTTCTTCAAGTCTTGGATTGTGTAAAAAAAAAAAAAACGTAACTTAATTCATTGTTCTTCTATACTTTTGAGAGGCAGAAAAGAAGAAATTTTTTCATACGCCACCATTCCCCCAAAAAGTAGTCTCTGCTAGTTTTCAAATGCAGTTTACAATTTTTGAATAAAGTTGTACAATTGCGATGAGGAAAGAAAGATATGGTCTTTTAAATCACTTACACCTAAATATATAAGACCTTTAAGCAAATATGCTATAAATATTCAATCTTGTCAGGAACCAGAGAAAAATCCTACCTTAAATATATATATATATACAATTCAATGACAAATAAATTATCGAAAGCAAATAGAGATCACACCCAAGCCTGGTTTTTTAATGCCAAATCCTGAAATCGCTAATTTTGACAAATATTTGATTTATCATATCTTTGGATAATCCGGAGTTCCAACTATATGCCACGCCCTTATATACTGTTTCGGAAAAGGTCTGTGAATTCAGTTGAACAAATACAGAGGTTCCGCAGAATTACGCCCCCATGGGAAAAGTACGTAACTATAAAAACTATTTTAATGCCAGTAGATTTATAAATCATTGAACATTTACAGAGCACCAAATTGTTATTGCCTCTACCTGTGAAGATAAGCGTGTGAGTTTTCATGTTATGAAGTGGATTTACATGTAGTACATAAATGATGAAAGAAGAAAATATTGTTAAGATAAGGGGAAATACATTTATTAAACTTTACAAAGGTGACCTTCAAAGTGTTTACAAAAATATTTATTTCAAAATTTAATATGATTGCAAAACATGAACTGGTACTGTTGCATCAGAAGCTTCGAATATATCCTGAAGAAGAAAAGAAAATATTGTGTTGAGAGATAAATAGAAAATTTTTCAGATAATCTAGTATATAAACCGTTTTAAGAAAGTTGCATGTTGTACAAAGTGTTTCTACATTTCGAATTTTTTAAAAAACGTTATATTTATAAAACATTTTCCTTTAATTTAACTAAGCTAGTAGAGAAAAAAGAAAACAAAATAACAAATTATAAATAGATGAAATGTAGTACGAATAATAGATCAATCAAATATAGGAAATACATAAAAGTTGAGTTGATCCGAATATGCATTGTTTCTTAAACTGTTATGTATATAAAACAAAATAAAAAATAGAAAAATGACAAATAAATTTGGCAAAAACTCTGCACGTAGAATGAAACCGTTTCTTACCTCTGGGGTACATATAGTTCTCATCGTTAAAGTCATTATAAAAATCATCGTTAAAGTCATAACCATTGTTGTTATTGCCGAAAAAGGAGGGATAATGACTGTTTCTGTAGCGAAATGGATCCAGATAAAATCCTGGGCCACTGGAGACTACTGCTAAACACATTAATGTTAGAAGGAAAATAGCTCTCATCCTGATAGGGAATCTATTATTAGAAAAAATTTCCAACAATAAGTTGTCTGAGCAATGACTGTGGTTGATGAATTATTCTTGAAATAACTTTAAATATGCTTACTATTCCTTATTTTTCGCGAATTCTTATTATCGCAAAATAGATCTTTAATGCAAAATCGCGAGAACAATAATTCGCGAGTGGATGGTTGATCAGGAGATTTTATATTGATTTCGGCACACTAAAAATAAAAGCTAGAAAGTTCATTTCCCGAGCGGTGCTTCTCGTGCAATTATGTCATATTTATTTACTCACGTATATTTAGTTAACTACAGTATTTTATTTAATGACTTGAATAAAATTTAGAGGAATAATACAGACCGTAAAAACAAAATTAGGGAACAATGCTTATTTTAAAATCTAATATATGTTATCGTTCTCTGAAATTTCTACTTACTGCTGAAATTACTTGTGGAAATATCCAGTAGGAAATAGGAGAATTGAAGAAAATTAATAGGGCGATCTTAGTCTTATTGTAAAAATCCTCCTTTTATATTATTGTATTTTTAGTGTCAACGGACATTCTGTCATTTATCTCAATCACATCAGCCATCTCTCACTTAAAAGGAATACCTATCAATATCGATTGATTTCTATGGTCCTTTAAAACAATAAATTCGGCAATGAAGAAATTAAATTGATAATTTATACTAGTGCGTTTCAGGCATGTTGACATTCCTGAAAGAAAAAAAATTAATTTGTGACGTTTTGCAAAAAAGCATTTTGTCTTTTTAAGAAACTGGTATATTATTTTTATTTACAGAAAAATAATCAAATTCAGCAAAAAAATAAATAAAAATAAACTAAGCTCAGCATAAAGAAGAGAAGAGAGTTAAAAGTTATAAACAGGGATTTGCTTGATTGTATAAGCTACATGTAGGGAAATAGGTTTGATCGAAGGGTACTGGAATCTACATGATTCTTGTTATTATATTATTTAATTGTTTCATTCACAAATGTAAAGGAACATTATTTCATTTTTTGCGCAGGGCAAAGATAAAATGCGCAATTGAAACACCACTTACAAAGAATATAGATAAAATGAATAGTGTAATTCAAAATGGTTGTTATTGTAATTGAATAGAAAGACAGTACTTTTGGATGAATGATCTAAAGAATTGACCTGAATCTGCAATCAAGTTTAATATTTTTTTTTTACGTTTTTGTTACTTAAAGATATTGTCAAGGACACTAGCATATAAAGTGAAAAGGCAAGAGTGGTTTCTGATTTGCATAAATAAGTCTTTTAACGTTGGTTTTCAGAATAATAGTAAACATGTAATTGACCTATTATTCATTGTTAAATCATTAGAGGTAAAACAATGAAAAAATCAAGACAGGAGTAAAAATTACATGTTTTAGAATTTCAAAACAAATGTTTTGTAAGAAAAAAATGAAGATTAAGAGAAGTAGATAAATATACTGATTTAATTTTTAAGTCATCTTATGTTGAAGAAATAAAGAAAAATAAATAACTATTTGGGATATATAACACAAATGAGAATATCATGCATGGATTTGTAAATACTTCTTGACAGATTTTGATTTGAAATGAGGTAAAAAATAAATTCTTTAAGTTTTAAAAAATTGTGAGTTTTATTAGGTGCTTAGATAAAAGACTATGTTTCGCTTTCTGTATTATTCTAAACGAAATTTTCAAACAGCGTTCATCTTTTAGACAAAATCTCAGTAAGGATACATAATACAAAAGAACTTTTTTTTTGAAATCAGCAACATTTCTCATAGATTTACATTTAAATTTAAGTATAGAGGGAGAATTTTATAAGGTTTTGTCAATTTGTTAAAAAATTGTGCAAACTTTTTTATGAAATTTATAGAAAGGAAAACAAAGTCTCATTTTTTAACACTAAGGAAAACCTACGATTCCATTATATTTCGGTGATTTACTGTAAACCCAATTTTATTCACGTATGAGAAATTTTTGCGAAGTTCGCGAAAGCCATGTGACATGTGATATTTCTCACCGTGAACCGGCCCTAAAAGTTTCTGTGTCCATTAATAACAGATTCTAAATGAGCTTGATTTCGAAATAAAGTCATCATGAAAAAAAACATATTTTACAGTATTATGTATATCAGTTCAAATAAAAGTTAGTCAATAAAGTTATATCAATCCATGCATTAAGTTCGTGTTTGTGTTAAGTACCTTAAATCCCAATTATTGCATATTAAACATTATTCAAGTTTCCATTTATAATTTAAATCTGTGAGAAATATTGCTGATTTCTGAAAAAAGGTTTTTTTTTATTTATCCTGAAACAAAGTTCTACAAGAAATAGATGACAATTCCTAATTACATTTATCATATACATGTGCCGTTGTGTATGTAATGAGTGATATACGTCAAAAAAAGGAATAAATGAGGAATAAATACTTGTTTTACTTATTTCATTATGAGCAGGAGAATGTATTTTCATGTTAGCGTTTTTGAAACTTTAACCTTATAATTAAAATGAAAAAGAAAAAACTGCACAGAGGCATTCAAAGCAAATTTTCTATATTGACATTAGGACATTGAAATTATATCCAAGATATGTTGAAAATGTAGAACTCATCTCTGGCACGGTTAATGCCTAGGTCACATTTAAGACGATGGTCGGGCGACCAAATTTTTCTGGTCCTGTCGGCTGAAAGAACATGATCGGCCGACACAGTATCGGGCGACACGGAACAGTCACATTATTTCCTAGGGACACCGATGACTTGGGTAAATAACACAAATGATCTTTTTTCTTTAGAAAATCAGCAACATTTTTCATAGATCTATATTCAGATAGGTGACGCAAGTAATGTTTGCAAGGCAAAGTGGCAGAATACTATAAATTTGTGACTCAATGTTGAAAATGTGTAAACAATTTTGTATGGAATTGCATAAAAGCGACAATGAATATTTAAGATTTCCTTAAATCTTATGGAATAATTATTTAAGTTGTTTCCGTTCAAAAAATATATATCAATCCATGCATCAAAATTTTGTTTGTGTTATGTATCATAATGGGTTAAATATTCACAAGTCGGCCAATCGTCGCCCGATCATCGAGCTCTAAGCTACAGTTTGATTTTAAACGTCAGCCGAAATAATGAACACCGTTATTGTCGAACGACGGACGACCGTCTTTATTATCTAACTCCCGACGGTCGGACGATGATCGAAGGCTGGTCGACGGATAACTTCAATTGAAGAATCGGCCACCGACGCAGAAAAAAATATAACTTGGACCGAAGGACACAAAAATGGTCGGCCGACAAAAAAAGAGGTCAAAATCGGGCAAGACAACGGCCGATGAACTGCCGACTGTCACCCGAAGAAGCCCATTTTTGCTCCAAAACCCGTCGGCCGTTGGTCGTTTTTGGAAATGTGACTGGGGTTTTAGTTGCCATCAAATGTTTAGATAAACTATAAAATGTTTGTTTTTGGTTGTTAGTACGATAATCAATGCCGCAGGTAGTGCAAAAAATACCTCAATGATGTAAACAGGTTTAGTATTTTTTTTCTGCAATAACTGCGATGTTAATACCCGTACATACAAGGAAAGACATTATTGTTTAAATTTACATATACATCTGTATGAAAAACACATTTATACACAAAATGTGTTCAATATTGTAATACAGACCATAATGTCATAATAAGCATATTGGATGGAACAGCCATTGTCTAAAAAAATTATGACTTGCTTCGATTCGTTAATAGACTGATTAACGATGATGCTTTGATAAGAAATATGTTTATTGGATGTTATTGCACATATGTTCATTGCACATAAGTTGACAATTTATCTTAAAAAAGAGCAAAAATGCAGCTGAGTTATACGCATATGTACAATTACGTTTATATTATTATCGACAACAAACCTTTTGAAAAAAAGAATCTCGTAAATCAAGTGTGCCAAGTTTTTAATATGGGTGATTTTTTTCCAACCTGGAAAAAGGAAAGAATTAACCAACATTCTCTTAAACTTAATATGAATGAAGCCAAATTTTTAAATACACTGTAGTAACATGAAAATATGCAACTGAATATATCATTTTAAAATTAAACATCGTGTATTTTTTTCTAATTCATAAAAGAACACTTTGACAAAACTTAATGTAACAAATGTAATTTTCTTTTTTAAAATAAAACATTAAATTAAAGTTTACTAGTTGTTCTGTTAGGGTTATGCCAATCATTAAAACTAAAGATATCATTCTCAAATTAAGGCATTCAAAATAATAATATTTTCTATGTTCTTAATAAAAATATTAAGAAGTGTTAACGAAAAAATACTTTCTTTTATAGTAAATCATTCTTTTATTGATAAATAAATAACGATATTTCAATATATTTTAACCTTAAGGAATTCATAAGATCCATATAAAAATCAGACACATAAAAAGTGATTATTTACATTTACAGACAACAAAATTTTAGATTTGCCTAAGAGATCGCAAAGTAAATGTTGTCCGTATTCTAGTTTCATGGTTGTGCATGGAAGGTCATAAAAACACTATGCGTCAGCAACGTATAAGCATTTAAGAAAAATTGTGAAACACACTTCTAAGAACAAATATATCTTAATATATAATTGCCCTCTACGGTCAATCGCAATTCAACAAGTAATTCAACCGCAATTATAAACAAGTCTAATGAATAGCATGCAAATCAAAACTATGATCAACGATTAAAGAGAAGGAACTTAAAAGGAAGGTTATTTTTACAGATGAATGATGTTTGTTTTTGGGCTATAAAAGGTGGATTTTTCGATGCTATGCCGTACCAGTCTCCCGGAATTCCAGCAAAAGGAAACATCAAGTAAGTAATGTTTCGTTACAAAACATGTTTAAACTCATATAGGCTTTATTCTCTGAAGACGAAAATGATTGGCTTCTTCTGTCACGTGGTTGTCAGAGAAAAATATAAAAAGTGACAAAGAATTTAAACAAAGTATTGACTTTTAACTGTGACGAAGGCTTATCTCACATATATTAATAGCGATTAACAAAAAAGATGTAAATAAAAATAGAAACATCATTCTGAAATGTTAACCCTGTTCCAGTATTAAATTTATCTTTAATGAAATTATATAGATGGCTGTCAGGGAAAAATGGCCAGCAATAAGACAAAAATTCTCAAAGAGGTTCATATTCATGGTTGTTGTAAGTTGTGCATTAGTTAAATACGAAAAGTCTTTACATGCTACCAAATGCAATTTATTAAAGACTTATGTTTCTATTAAATACTATACATGTACATCTTAATCGAGGATACAAAAGAGATGATAATGATAATGAAAATGAACATGATACATTGATATAATTGTGAAGAATTTTGGTGAATTTAATTAACTTTTTTACTTACAATAACCTTTTCTTCCATTCACGAAGAATTAAATACATTCAAAGCAAGGAAGTCCAATGGGAAAATCTGTTTCGAAGAAAAAGTGATAGAAGAAAGACAACTGTGACCAAACCAGAAATATTACGATATAAGTTAACACTATTTTAGGCACATTTTTCTTAAGGAGCCACAACCTTTATAAACATCTGTATTTTTCTTTGTGTACAAGTTCAGAAGGAAGGCATTTAAACAACTTGGATAGCGAACGGAGCGAGCGACGCGAAGCGACGGTCGTCACTACGAGCTCTAACGACAAAGCCTGGCGAAGAGAAAATTGGGACTACTGCACATTTATTTTATAGATTTATTCCCGCAGTAACGTTAGACCCACAATGCATCGCTTTGCAAAGCTTCGTTCTTGCGAGAAAAACAAACAAAATTCACACAAATAATAACTTAGTGTTATTAACTTAGTGATTTAGTGTCAATGAAACGGTTCTTTACTTAAATCAGAATCTTTCAGTCTTCGATTTGGTAATGCAACATACATTCAGCGTCATGAAGCGTAAGAGTCTAGACGCATCAAACGTGACGGACGGTTTTGACGAGCCCGATCTAAATCAAATTTAAAAAAGTATCTACTTTTACCCCAACGGCCGCACCGTCAACATATTATATGAATTGTTGATACTTGAGTACAAAACTAATACTCGTGTATCAGTAGCATAGAAACTGCTGCATGAGTGAAAATTTTTTACCCGGTAGTAAAATAATTATTCTTATTATTGATTTTTTGACAGGATGAGTACAATTGTACTGATAGCTGTTGTTTGTGTGGCTGTGGCGTGTGCCTACCCGTATCAATACCAATATCAGAGCAACTACGATTACAATGATATAAACGCCATCCCACACTCCTCCCCAGCTGGAATTCAGAGCCGGTACGACTACAGGCGAGGCGACCGGTATAATAACTACAACCGGTACAACGACTACAACCGGTACAATGACAACAACCGGTACAATGACTATAACGACTACAGCCGGTACAACGACAACAACCGGTACAATGACTATAATAATGGTTTAAGCGGTTACAGCAGGTACGACAACAACTACGGAATGAATAGATACGACAACCGATATAATGATAGGTACAACAGCATGTACAACAACCGGTACAACTATTATGATGACGACAACAGCAGTCTCTACGCCGGAAGTAAGATTTTGATATTTATTGATTTAAATCCTACTCTATTCCGGTAACTGGATATTGATATTTATTCATTCAAATCAGTCTCCATTCCCGAAGTAATATTTTATTATTTCTTCATAGCTTTTTAACTTATACACGTCGTTTGTCAAAAGTAAAAGATAAAAGAAAACAAAATATTATCTGTGATGAAAAAAAATTTTTGGTGAGTTTTCTATAATATCAAAAATGAACAGATATGGATACGGCCTTACATTTTAAATCCCATTGCCTTAACTATTGTTCATATCCTATTTTTTTAATGTCTGTGATATTTTAAAAACGTCTATTGAACTATAAACAAAAGAAAGGAAAAATTTCGAAGTACAGCTGTCTTCATATTTTCAAAGATTTGAATATCAAAGAAAGGAGAAAATTATCTTAATCACTAAGTGCATTATCAATAGATGCTGATTTTTTAAAATAATTTTTTGAATAAAAAAATCATATGAGTGTCACTTATTAAGATAAAAAATTATTTCCAAATTTACACATAAGAATAAAATTTTCAAAATCAACTTTCTTGTAAATAGGTTCTTTTTATCTTTAGGCTCCCGCTATAACAATCCCTATGGCGGAAGTTCCATGAGAAACAATAGGTATTACAACCGCCTCGGTTCCGGTTCCGGAAGTATCTACAAGAACTACTGAACACAGGTACAGACTTTTGTATCGCTTTTTTTTATTTTCTAAATGATTTTTATTCCTATTTTTAAATATTTGGGTATTTCTATATAGATAAAAAAAAAACAGGTTAATGCTGTTTTTAATCGCAATATCATTTTTATTTTACAGCAGTGTGAAAATGTTATTTTGCCTTTTCAGGATTTGACTGGCTCATACATGTAACGGGTTGACACTCTATGAAATCAATCTTGATGTAAATAGTAACAATAAACATGAAGATGATATTTTTTGATGTGTTTTCTTATATTCTGATTTTTTGTGGGGAGTCTGTTTTAAAAGAGTATTTTTTTTTTTACATTTATATTCCATTTTCTTACAAAAGCGTATAATTACAAGTGCCTAAAAGTTACATATTATCAGTTTGATTAGGATGAAACAATGAACAGGCGTTATCAAAGACAAGGCGTTTTTTCTGGAACCCTTATGATTTCATATTATAAAACTCTATCAGTAATGAATTGGAAGTAATCTTAAGGATGTAAAGAAATTATGTTTTTGTTGTTTTGACAACGATTTTGCCTTCAACGATGTCCCTAAACTACTCTATTTAACCTAAACTCATGTCTGTAAATTTAAATCCAATTACTTTTGTTTTAAGAACACTAATTTGAGTTTGCTCTTCATAGATCTTTTTTTGACATTGTTTCCTCTTTCTGAAAGTTTTTTTTTTCAAGTTTGGAAAATGAAAAAAAAGCTTAAGGATGAAGATTTGGATCAACATTTTATTTATCCAAAGATTCCTTTACTGTTCATAATGTGCAGGTTTTAGACGTTGTCATGAAGAAAATTAAATTTAAAAAAAATTTACTTCTGGTTTTTGAAATTCATAAACTGTATGATTTTTTGGAAAAATAGTGCCTTCTTCACTTCGGAAACTAATCGACATCTCTGAATTAGAATCTGAGAAACAAAACCACAAATTTTGAAGAAGATGGCATGCCAAACTTCCCTTGTGATCTTGCATTTAATTGCCCTTCTTAAAGCTGTACTGTTTTGGTCAAGTACATATTCTGTTAAGTTTTTGTTTGGAAAAAATCCGTCTTAAATTCAGTGTTTAAATACTGGACTAACAATAAGTATGAAAAACATCAGTCAACACTTTACTTAATGATAAATTGTATTTGCTGACAAGGTCAAGTTAGCCATCGAATATTAATCTTTTTTAGTTTCAATTTCTTTTTTAAAAAAGTGTGAACAAATATGCTATTCGTTTTAAAGTAAATCAGAGTTAATCGGTGATAATTTATTTATTTTTATGTAAACATTAATCGATTGTTGTCAGTCCTTGTTGCCATGACCCGTGTGCATATTTAATGCCTATTCTATAATTTTTTATAATTAAAATCCGCATGTGTCTTTAAAACAAACATTTGTTGCTGTTTACATCTCATAATCTAGTGAATATTTCTTTGGGATTCTTAAATATCTAAAATCAGTTGATTCTTGACAAGTCTTTTTTATTGCAGTGTCTCGAATAGACCTTATCTTCCTGCGTCTCACAATGAAACTATGTGATGAAACTTGGTAACATAAAACGTTTTCAGTTTATTATGTATTCAATAATGAGAGAAAGCCAATGTGTTTGTCACATTATTTCAATGCTGCATGTCATAGAGTTCAGAGCAAAATGTATTGAACAGCCCTTGTAATAACAAAAAAAAAAAATTAGGAAACAAAAGGAAGACGATCCCTGTCCTTTAAAAAATATCATAGATGATTTTAGGTTTATCTAAGATAACTGTCTACCGGTCAGATTTAATGTGAGCCATAAATGTCTTTGTAATATGAGCAAAACGGGTAAACATTTTTTTTATCTTAAAGTGCTTACCTTCATAAAATGTTATCACTTCGATAAGTCTGGGTTTACAAAACATGAAAATGATTTTTTTTTTGCAATTGTATTCCTCAAATAATACAGGGCCAATCTTCAATGAAATATATGGACATAGCGAACAGTGTTCAAAACAATACATATTAGAGGCGGAGTAAATACGGACCTCCAAAACATCATAAATGGGATCAAGTACCATGAGGGAATGAGTATCCTCTGCCTACCAGAATTGTTTTTTCCAAAAATTCAATCATATTAACAGTTTTTACAATTTGTGATTCTTTAAGAACAATATGAGCTGCAACTTTGACAATTGACTTTTTAACGCGAAATTGTAGTTAGCTCTTGTCATTCATATTTGTGATAGGAAAAATTATTTATAGCCATTTATTAAGCAAAATTACATTTTTTGTCATACTGTTTAATATCAACCTCTTTTACACGTATTTATTCACTGCATACAATTATACGGAATTCTTATCTTTGTATCTATTTATAATTGATTTTCAGCTAGTGATTAAAGCTACTTATATGATTTCATAAAAACATGAAAAAAACATATATATCTTTTCATATCTTTCTACAAATATTCTCTAAGATAAATTAAAATCCATGCATTTTAACACGAAAGACAACCGATGGCTAGTATTTGTTTAAGCTGAATACAGCTGTAAAAGTCAAAAAATCGCGTAATTAAATAAAAAGGAATGAAATTAATTAAATATCTTTGACCAAAAACGTTAATGGCAATCTAACAACCAAGCTCTATGATAAACGTGATGACTTTTACTTTTCAACTTCCCTTACTTATGCAGCAATATACCTTAATCTCCTGCGTACGAATTTTATATATCTCATTTGATTCGATACGTAAGAACATGAACTCATATTTACAATATCTTATACGAGGTAAATTATTGACAAACAAGTTAATGAAACAAGAATATCAGCAGTACATTAAAGGTTAAGTCAAAATTTCATACGTTCTATGGTCGATACAATGACCTTGTCAGCAAATATAATTATCATTGAGTCAAATACTGACTGACGTTTTTCATACTAATTGTGAGTCCATTATTTTCACACTGAGTTAACAATGGATCTTTCCGCTTTTTTACGATCATGACAATAAGCACAAGGCGGGTGTGACACTCACTCCTCCATGGCACCCAATCCCACATCTGATGATTGGGAGGTCCGTATTTGCTCTGCTCCTATTTTGTATTGTGTTACGGGTTTGATCTTCAATACTGTTCATGACCCTCATATTTTTCATCAAAGCATAAATAAGGACTGAAAATCACTATTGAACGTTCTTTACTGATGAGAAAGTTTTTTTTTATGAATACAATACCGTAAATCTGGAAATTCTCACTCCTCCATGGCACCCAATCCCACATCTGATGATTGGGAGGTCCGTATTTGCTCTGCTCCTATTTTGTATTGTGTTACGGGTTTGATCTTCAATACTGTTCATGACCCTCATATTTTTCATCAAAGCATAAATAAGGACTGAAAATCACTATTGAACGTTCTTTACTGATGAGAAAGTTTTTTTTTATGAATACAATACCGTAAATCTGGAAATTTTTACGTCGATTTTATTTTGCGAATCTGGGTCGAAATGCTGTTGATTAAATTTTACGTTTCAAAATTTTGCGAATGACCACTACTTTGTTTACATTTTCTTATTGTTGCATTATTTTTTAGAAAAAAATATTTTTGCGAATGCAATGAACTCGCGAATTTGCTAAAAATTTATCTACAGCAAAAATTTCCAGATTTACGGTATGTATGTAGTTTTTGTATATTAATTTTCCCAACGTTTAATTGGAATTCTCATAGATGCCAAATATTTCCCGGTGAAAGACCTTTGTTGCAAAATTTAGCTCATTTTGATATACATTCGACGTTTCATTACAAAAAATAATTACTTCCATCAATATATCTAAGTGAACATGCACCTATGTCTTATTAAGATTCGGTGCTCGACTAAGACAAAGACCAATAAAAGACGTAAATGTTAAGATATCAACATAGCTTTATGATAAATGTGATGTTTTTTAAATTTTAAATCGTCAACTACCCTCACTTACATTGGAGTTGACATTAATCACCTGCATATATGATTTCAATATCTCAGTTCATCCTATTGAAAAGAGCATTGTTACAACGCGAAATGTAATAACAACACGAAATGTAATAAACCTAGATTATAACATTTCCCGTTATTACATTTTGCGTTGAAATCAACGCAGAATGTAATAACGCAAAATGTAACAACACACTTTTGAGGATTATAACATTTCGCTTATTACATTTTGCGTCGAGATCAACGCAAAATGTAATAAGGCAAAATGTTATAATCCTCAAAAGTGTGTTGTTACATTTTGCGTTGTTACATTTTGCGTCGAGATTAAGCAAAAGGCAGGAACGCAAAATGTAATAATACAATTTTTTTTCGTCAGCCAGATTGAGTACAATTTTCAATAGTGTAGTGGCCGATGAAAATAAAATAAAACAAAAGGCAAAATAGATATACGCAATTTCTTACAATTAATAAATTTTTATAATACATGTATATTAATTTGTTGTAATAGCTACATTTGTTTAAATCAGTTTAATTAATGTATTCAAATTATAGGTGTTGAAAATTAGAAACTTGCATCTAGATCTGTGGGCAGGGTTGTTGGGGGTATTGACCAGTGTGCTTTTGCTTTCTTGTATTGACAAATGCAATGAATCTAAAAAAAACTTTTCATTTGTACTGGCAAGTGTTAATGTATAGCAGGAAGGGGTTTATTGACAAAAATGATACCATACTGTTCTAAGCAAATCTACAGCATTGCAGACAAACAAAAACAAAATTCTGTGGCTCTCTTTCTTCCAATCCTATAATAAAATGGATTGTTTTTGCATGTCCACAATAATGCAGTGGAAACATACGAGGAAAACACCCCTCCCTATCCCTGCCCTTCCTCGCTTGACAAACATATACACCTCTAATTTGTTAACCAATGTATACATATCGAGAGCTTTTAATGAACTTAGGGTCAATCTTCGGTAATTAACTATGTGTTATTGGTTAGAAATTTAATAAGACTATCAAAAATATGCCACTCAAAGATAAATTTATTCTGTTTAATTAAGTACAGTACATTCAATACATGTATAACTAAAATCAGAGTCAGAAAAACGATACATTAAGATGTATTTATGTCCGTAAAAGCCCTAACGTTGGTCTCATTTTTAAGTCCTAAATATTTTAACAGCGTGTTTCCCATGCTGGTTACATGTATATATTAGGTTCAATTTTATGTTCTTTTTTGTTAATCGCAGTCAAAAAAATAATTTTGTTTTGTTTTATTACATATTGTTTATTACATTTTGTGTTGTCTTCAGTGCAAAAATTAAAAACAACGCAAAATGTATAACAACGAAAAAGGACGTTATTACATTTTACGTTGATCTCGACGCAAAATGTAATAACGCAAAATGTGATAATCTAAAAATTGTGTAATTACATTTTGCGTTATTACATTTTGCGTTGATCTCGACGCAAAATGTAATAACGCAAAATGTAATAATCCAGGTTTGTTACATTTCGCGTTGTTATTACATTTCGCGTTGTAACAGAGCATGCTCTACGTATGAACAAATTCTTGAAAGAGAAAGCAATTGTCAAAGAAGTTGGAGATAGAAGGAATCCATTATTGTAGTATTAAGTATGTAGTTTGAAGTCATCATATTTTGCATGTATATTGCATGGGAATGACCTTGTCAGCAAATGCAACTTATCATGATATCAGCTGCTGAATTAAATTTTCGTACTAATTGATAGGTCATTATTTAATCGCTTAATTGTCTACGAATTTTTTTTCCGTTTTCCCGAATCATGACAGGGAACACATGAGAGATCGGTAAGTGATTCTTACTCATTGACACCTTATCCCACCTCTAATAATTTGTGGGATTGTGTTAGCCTTTTTTGACAAATGAGAAAAACATGTATATCATAATATATCTCTTTATTATAATTTTCAGCTTCTTACTTTAAATTATGATTTGTGCATTGCCTCGGTATATTATATTCTGAAAAACAAAGTATTAGCAAATTAAGTATACATAGGTGATGAACAAATTCAAATTTAATTCAAAAGTTTTACTATGAAAATTCAAAGATTATTTTTAAGACAAGCAATGCAGATAAAACTAAGTTTTTCCTTCTGTTTATTTTACCTTAATAATATCTGCTTGATCTGTATCCACGGTCTCCGTATCCATGGTAATTGTATCCATGGTTATTATGTCCGTAATTATCGTAGTTATTGTAACCATGTCCATAGGGATAGTCATTAAAACCTCCGTATCCTCCTAAATTAGATTTAAAAAATACAGAATATGATAATAATAATTATCATCATCATCTTCATCATCATCATCATCATCATAATCATAATAAAAACAAGAGGCCCATGGGCCACATCGCTCACCCGAGCACTAAGGGTAGGAAAAAGTAGAAAATGGCTTTTTATTGTAAAGTTTAAATCCAAAAGTAGTCCCATGACCTATCATGGATTTGCTATTTTTTAGAAAATGATTTTTAAAGAATTTTCCTATATATATCTTTAAAAACTTTGGTTGGCCATTTTGACCCCGCCCTACCCCCGGGGGTCATGATTTGATCAAATTTGAATCTACACTACTTGAGCATGGTCCCATATAAATATGATGAATTATGGCTTTGTCATTCTTGAGAAGAAGATGTTTAAAGAATTTTCCTATATATTTCTATGTAAAACTTTGGTCGGCCATTTTGACCCGCCCTACCCCCGGGGTCATGATTTGGAAACTACACTACCTGAGCATGCTTACATATATATATGATTAATTATGGCTTTGTCATTCTTGAGAAGAAGATCTTTAAAGAATTTTCCTTTATATTTCTATGTAAAACTTTGGTCGGCCATTTTGGCCCCGTCCTACCACCGGGGGTCATGATTTGAACAAACTTGAATCTACACTACCTGAGCATTCCTACATATTAATATGATGAATTATGGCTGTGTCATTTTTGTGAAGAAGATTTTAAAAAAATTTTACTATATATTTATATGTAAAACTTTGGTCGGCCATTTTGGCCCCGCCCTACCCCCGGGGGTCATGATTTGAACAAACTTGAATCAACACTACCTGAGCAATTTTCCATATAAATATGATGAATTATGGCTTTGACATTCTTGAGAAGAAAATTTTTAAAGAATTTTCCTATATATTTCTTAATATATAAAACTTTGGTCGGCCATTTTGGCCCCTTCCTAACCCCGGGGGTCATGATTTGAACAAACTTGATTCTACACTACCTGAGGATGTTTCACCAAAAGTTTCATCTTTCCTGGCACAGTGGTTCTTGAGAGGAAGATTTTTAAAATATGCCACAAAATTTTCATTAATTCCCAATTATCTCCCCTTGAATGAGGGCGTGGCCCTTCATTTGAACAAACTTGAATCCCCCCTACCCAAGGATACTTTGTGGCAAGTGTGGTTGAAATTGGCCCAGCGGTTCTTGAGCATTCCCAATTATCTCACCTTGAATGAGGGCGTGGCCCTTCATTTGAACAAACTTGAATCCCCTTCACCCAAGGATACTTTGTGGCAAGTTTGGTTGAAATTGGCCCAGCGGTTCTTGAGAAAAAGTCGAAAATGTGAAAAGTTTACAGACAGACAGACAGACGGACAGACGGACGCTGGACAAAATGTGATCAGAAAAGCTCACTTGAGCCTTCGGCTCAGGTGAGCTAAAAACTGCTCTTCAACGTATTTAGGTATTAAACGTATAATGAAAGGATTTTGAACAATTTTCAACTAGTTGAACTGCATTGCTATAGATATCAATAAAAGAGAAAGGAACCAATTTCATTAGACTGATAATATGTAAGAAACCGGTCATTTAGAACCTTATCAGTTTTTGAAAATCTGACCTCGATGAAAAGAGGAATATGTTTAATTTTTCTAAAATATACATTTTATTTCACACTTTTTTAAGAGGAATCTTTTGCATATTTTCTACAATTTTTTTTAATTTAAATTACTTTTTACCAAATTTCGTTAAAACATTAGTTGCCGATAGATTTCAATGTAAAATGCATGGTGCAAGTGATTGGATGAAAATAAAATTTTGTATAGTTTGTTTTTGAGCATTTTTATTTGGAAATTTTTTTTAATGTTACCATGATGAATATTTCAGACCATTCCTTTGTTTAGTACAAAATATCGAATTTAATATTGAATACCTTAAATTTTAATCGGTTTTGAAAAGATACCACATTGTTTTAATGCATGGAATACCTTAAGTTTGATCGCTTTTGACCAGATATAACAAATCTTATTTATGCATGGAATACCTTGAGTTTTCATTGTTTTTTTTAAAAGATACCAAATTTTTCCCCTACCATAATAATCATCATGATTATAATAGTTGTGTCGTCCGGGATAGTAATGGCTGTTGTATCCATAATGGTGATAGCTGGGATAGCGACTGAACCGACCGTGGAATTTTCTTCGGATAGGATAGCCAGCTGATAACACAGCTAAACAGAGAATGGCGACTAGAACCAGGGTCTTCATCTTGTCGGTGATTCTGAAGCTTGACATAAAAGGCAATTTGAAAAAGAAAATAATACAATTTTCAATAAATTGGAAAAAGGCTACTCTTGTATTATTTCTTAAGGATGGAAGAGAGGGAAATATGAATTGGAAAAATGCTTCTCTGGTACAGAATCTTCAAAATGGAAGATGGGAAAAACCAATTCTAATGGAAAAAAATAGTATTGAAACTCGATGACCAATCGAACAGTATCACACTGTGGGGCGTGAAAAACCAGTATTTGGTTGAGACGGATTCTTTCAGTTTTTTTTTTGTTTCTTATTTTCAATACGGTAGTTAGAATTTGGTTGAAATAACATCATGTTTTTCAGTATCTCAGCTGATAAAATGATATGTCTAGATATCAATCTAATTAAAATTAGATCTTTGATCTGCTCCAGTTTGATCGCTACGTAGATTGGTGTAGATATATGCACCGTTTTAACAAGTTCAAACAAAATACTTTAAAAAAAATGTCTATCATAAATCCATACACTTTGTCTACATAATATCTTAATTTCTTTATGCCCTCTTTTTATTTTCTTGCTGGCAAAAACTTTCAATTAAAAACAAATGCGTTGCTTTTTAAAAGATTTTATTTGGTGATGTTATAATTATTCGAAAGCAAACAAGGGATACAGTTAAAAAAATGTTTTAACACACAGGCATATGTGATCACTGATGCTGTGTTCGCCAGGAAATTGCTTCACAATGTCAGTAGGAAAAAAAAGAGCAAAACATATGATTAAGAGGGATTTGGAATCAAATATGGTGCAGAAATCAGATTAGACAACATAACTATATCAAAAATAAAGAGGCAGAATACTACTTTTTTCAATAAATATTTTAAGAAAAAGAAAGCAATGTAATCTTGAAGAATATGGAGATAAAAACAGTATTCAATATAAAAGTTTATAAAATAATAAGAAATAGGAGCAGAGCAAACACCCTCCAAAACATCGAAGGGAGGGGGGAGGGTTAGTTACCATAGAGGAGTGAGCATCCCTTGATGACCGGTCACACCCGCAGTGTGTTCATTGTCATGATCGGGGAATAACGGGAAAATCTGTCGTCAATTCAGTGTATAAATAATGGACTAACAATAAGTATGAAAAACGTCAGTCAGCATTTGATTCAATCATATAAGTATTTGCTGTAAAGGTCATTGTATCGACCACATGGACCAATGACGTTACGAAATGATGACTGTAAACGAGACTGGGGGTATTCTTGTTTCATCAACATATTTTATATATAATGTTTAAACTATAATAGCTTATTGCATTTTTTTCTCTCAGAATAGAAAATGAAAAGATGGAATGCTTAAATTGAATAATAAGAGCGAGTAAAATATTAAATTAAATACCTACTAGCACCCAGATAAATCTAATCCAACTATCTAGAGGGACAGCGAATGAATGTTTAAATTTATATATTTCTTTCAATTAAAGAAAAAAGGTATCCTTTTTCACTGTTAATGACATTTTGCAATGAATCTTAATTAATTACATTGTACATTAGCATACGTTTTATCTCGGCTTTTGAACACCTTTACTGATTGTTACGTATTTAGTTGTGGTCATTTGTATTAGATGCACCAGTTCTTTAATGAGTTTAATTTGGGTTTTTTTCGCCTTTACGTGTACCTTTACCTATCCGTTGACTTAAGCTTCCTTAGAGGGCGTCAAGGCACCTTTGAAGATGTAAGCACAGTTTTTATCCATCTGTCTCTGTTTCTGACCTGCTCTAATACAAAAACATAGGCAGTGAATGTTTCATCACTAAGTGCTTTGCAGAATAAGTGAAAGTTGCAGGTCTTCTGACTGAGACCGTTTAAACTGAGGATTTCTTTTATTTCTAAATGGTCCTGACTGCTGAGTTTTATTGTAAAGGATTAAGAATACATATGGCTCATATGTGAAGTAAAACAGGAACATTTTTTTTTGCAAAAAGTAAACGAACTCATATTTGTAAATCACCTTAAATTTTACATGATAACGAAAATTGTAGTACTTTGTACATGTACTGCTATCCCAAATGGGTGTCTCTATACATAATGGAAGGAGAAGTATATTATGAATCTCTTTCAGCCTTAAGTGTGTTGTCTTCCTACGTCATCCTACGTCATTTTTTGTCTACTTTATTGTTGTCCTTCCTAATTTCTCCATTAAAGTAAATTCTTATCAAATATTTCTTGAGCGGGAAATGTGGATGTACCACTTTATTTCCCCTTTTATATGACAGTGAGGAGGAGGAGGAGAGAAAATCATTATGTATTGAATAATAAATAAACAGATGTTCAATGAATAATTTGATTGTTTGTTTTAGTGCAGAAGAGGAGATTGTTAAAACAAATATTTGTTCTACGTAAGGTATCTAAGAGAACATTGGGACAAACTCCAATCGTTGAACAATTGAAAGATCGCCATGTCACAAATAGAAAAAATAGAACACCTAAGCAATATCTGATTCTTTATACATTTTCCTCTGTGAAACTAGCGAGATAGTTATCTAATATTTTTTAGATGAATGAGTCTACGGTGTAGTTCTAATTCCAGGTTTGGAAAAATGCTCATTGGCTGTGACAATTGTGAAATATTCAGGTCTTTATGGTTTGTGCAAAATGGGCACTTCATTCTAAACAGAAAAAACAAAGGAGGGTAACGACAACATCTGGCCCCTTAATTTTGGTAAAAATCAAAACACTGGTAAAGTGATACTTTGTAGTTAAGAACTTAAAATGATGCTTGCTTTCAAACCAGCACTGATTTGGATTCAAAGCCTACATGGAAGTCACTAGAGAGTGCAGAAGTAGAACATTTTTCTGAATTCATGTTTGAGATATTTTCTTCGCAAAAACATAGTTAATTTTGCTGCTTACAGGTCACATTTTAAAAAGTTACAATACCTATTCATTCCTCTTTTGCGACAGAAAGAACTCATGACATACATGTAAGAGTTGTGATAATCATCATGTCCATCCAATGAAAAAACATATATAATTATCTATCAACATTTCTGCAGATATTTTTTCAATTATGAAAAAAAAAAAAATTCAATTACAAAAAAAAAACTTTACATGGCTTTGATATCGAGCATCTTAAACATAATCTTCCATTGTGTTCATGTTCTTCTTCACCCTATAACTTTAGTCCAGCTGGACATGTTATTACAGGTGACGTGAATATAGTTAATAAATGTAACAAGCTAATCAAGAAAAGAATGAGGGCGCTTTTGATTGGCATTCGGCAGGAATCTGGGCGTTATTAAAAAGTGAAAATTTCATCAATATGTCACATGACATTTTAACATTTTTTTTATTTATCGAGTTCCTGTGCAACAGGAAAGGAAAATATTTTCCCGAAATTGAGCTTTGATTTGCTAAAAATAACTTGAAAATTGGCCAGATCAAACATTTAGTACAAAATAGTACACTTTTAAACACGTTTTTCTAAAAATTTTCTATCTCTGGGTCTTCTCTTCATGATTTAGAAAAATTACTTGTGTGTATTGTAATTGGAAGAAACAAATACACATTTTCAAAAGACAGAGAGAAGACACAGAAACCACAAAAAATGAGCTTTTCCCAAAAAAATCTAAATGTGTGACTGTGGTACTTCGTTGTCCTTTAAAATTATCTGTAACTGTGAAGCGGTGATAGCTCAGTAAGTTGGGCTATTTGTTCAGTGCGTTCGAAGCAAAAAGTTTTTGGTTCGAGCCTGGTATGGGGCGTTGATTTTTTTTCATGCAAACAACCATTTATTTTGTCAGTTTCGTTTTATGTACTGATGTATTAAAATTTCTAATTACTAGATAATTTTTGGTTCAGTTTGGTTCTTGAGCGAAATCAATTCCGATCTTCTATTCTATAGTGTACATGTAAACGTATCATGCATCTATGCATTAATTTTTTTAGTTTTTTTTTTTGTTAAACATTACTATGTTAAAGCACCCCCTAGGAAAAAAGGACATAAATGTTACAATCTCACAAGGTCTTTCAAACTAAATGAAAAAAAAACTTATGGACGTGTTTGTAAGAATCTGACTAGCTATATGTTCAGCAAACCAAATCATGGACATTTAAACCATAAATGTTTCGTACCAACGATTCCTGCAGATCACACGCCAAATGCGCCCATCTTCTTTTTGTCCCCCACCTAGGGTAAAAAGTAAACCATGTGCAGTTGGGAGTGGGGAGGGAGGGGGGGGGGGCGGCAGATCTGTAGAATTGCAAGACGTAATAACTTTTTCATTTTACATGCTGAATACTATCAATTATTTCAAAAAAGAAGATAATGGATCGTTTGCTCCTCTCACATGTTAAGCGAAAGACAAACCACTACACCACGTACCGCTTTCCTCTAACGGAAAGTTTATGCAAAAATGAGGGCACTTACATACATGTATATATTCACGTTCGATATTGTCAAAATTTTACACAATGGTGTTGTCTAATTTAGCCTTTATTAAATAGTGCTAATAGATGTAATAAGAATATAAAGTCCGCCGAGAACCTGTATTATACGTAATTTAGTTCTCCACATGCCCCTGTGCTAAAAAATAGCGACATTGAATACAATGAATAATAATAAAACAAACGGGGCGGGACACTTTGAGAGGGATGAGGGAGGCCTTAGGGAGTTTTGATATAAAATTACATTGCAAAAGCTCAAAATCTTCTTGAAATATCATCCGGAAGCGATAGTGATATACACAGACAGAATGTATAAATTTACGACCTTGAACTTTGACCTTTTGACCTTTAAAACAAAAGGGGTCTTCCTCAGGCCACAAGGAGTCATTATATTTAAAAGCTCAAAGAGTTCTCGAGAAATCAAACAACAAAGCTCATGTATAAACGTGATGACCTTAACTTTTCTATCGTCAACTTCCTTACTTACGCAGCAATATACCTTCATCACCTGCAGACGGAGTTGGTATATCTCATTTGATTCGATACGCAAGAGCATGTTCTACGTATGAACGATTTCTTAAACAAGGTAGATTAATGACAAAAAAGTTTATGAAATAAGAATATCAGCAGTTTCGATTTGAGTCATCATTTCGTAAGTTCTATTGTCGATACATTGACCTTGTCAGCAAAATATAATTTAGCATTAAGTCAAATGCTGACTGGTGTTTTGGATACCAATTGTTAATCCATACATGTAAAAACTGAAGTGTCGACGGATTTTTCCGTTATTTCCCGATTATGACAAGGACCACACAGCGGTTGTGACCGGTTTGCAGGGAATGTTCACTCCTCCATGGCACCTGATCCCATCTTTGATGTTTTGGAGGCTCGTGTTTCTCTGGTCCTATTTTGTATTGTTTTATGGACTTTGATATTCAATACTATTCGTTATTTCAATATCCTTCATTGTTTTTAAGAGGATAGTACTATTTTTCTTATTGAAATAACAGTATGATATGAAATGTAAGACCAAGGAAAAAATTGGCTTGCGTGGACATGAAGAATGGTAGATTTGTGCACATTTTCTTTGTATACGCATGATATTTACCACAAAGTGATTTGTCTTTAATTACTACTAAATATATAATGGTAATTAACCAACATTTAATCACATACGAGAAAAATCTGGGAGTTCCTTTACATGTACCAACTTTAACTCGCGAATATTAATCGCCTTGAACCAATCAGTTTTCCAAGAATTCAAGGAGCTCGAGAATATTTACTCAGTCGCAAAAATTTGTTGACGCGATTTGACTTCAAAACGACGAATGGCGAATAAAAGATGACACAAATAATATATGATTTTTTGTAATTGTGAGCGATCTGAGGATTGGTGGGTGTCCTATGCACGTGTACTGGAGGAACTTTAAACTTCAAAGATACGGTTATTTCTTGGGGGAAGGCGAGGGGGCAATTATAACCTCTACTTTGTAAAGGTTTCAGATCGATCTTACATTATTCAATTTTCTCAGTAATTCGGGGAAAAAATCAATATTAATACAATAGTATTTTTTATTTCATCGGTATCAACAGTCCTCTGATTGACATTCGTTTCATAATAATTTTGTACACTAGGTATATATTCCGAAACATTCAGTTAAGAAAAAATGGGTTTAGATCAATTCCATGTTGTTAAACATTATATTGTATGTGTTCACACTAATCCCACTGAATTGCGCAAAAAGTTATTTGATGGCAAAGTTTATGTTAAATTATAACTGGGTGTCACAATTAACGTCCAAACATTATTCTATATATTTTAACGTACACTTGTTTCGATATGTAAATAACTTATTTAAATGCCATAACTGTGTTCCATAGTATTTTATCTGTTCAGTAGAATTTACTAGGCGGGTTTTAAATCCCGTGCTGTTATGTGGTAAGTTTGGGTGTAGCAATTGAGTAGAGCAGACGTTCTTCACTTGCTCGAGTATTAGTATCACAGTAGTATAAAGTATTTTGACCAGACTTTACATATCTTCTGAGGTAAGTTTGTTTTATTTATTTAAAGGTTTTATTTTATACAGTTTCCTGAAATGGCCAAGGACCTTAGTTCTTAACTTTGTTGTAAATTACGTAATTGAGTAATGTGTGCATTGCTATCATTTTAAGTACTAGTAGTATGCTAAAAGTATACGAGTATATTATAGTCTTATTATAGTATTTAGTAGCTACAATGTATGATATGTACGTGTGTATTGTACACAAATATTTCATATAAATATTTGTGGAGTTATGCAGTAAAATGCAGTTTGCAGTAAAATGCTTTAGTGTATGCAGGAAAATGCAGTATGCAGTAAAATGCAAAGTATATAGTAAATGTTATGATATGCATGAGCACGAATCAAGGTAGTATTTACAATTCTTATAATATGTGAATTTACTATGATTTTGTAGATCCCAAATTGGTCCAGGGAGCCATTCCTACCAAACAACATTCCAACCCAGAACTTTTACACATGTATTAAGCCTTGAATAAATGTGATATATTTAAAGAACTATTCTAGTATTCCTTTTTGTGTGGCGACCTATCGGCCCGCCTGCGACACTGGACTAATCAGTGATTTTATCCAATGCACTACAGTAGTGATTTTATTCATTCAAAACAAAGACGATACAAAAATACGTTTGAAAAGAAAGTATTGTTAGTCTTATCCAATAAAAAAACGACGGCCGTAAAATTCTATAATTTGATAATTTGTTGAAAAGTAAATAAAAGTGACAGAGAAATTTATATTTGGAATAAGCAATCATCTCTTTATAAAGGTTTTTGATTAAAAAAACAGTTTTATTCAGACTTCCATATGGTAATTCAACATACATTCAACGATATGTGACGCCAGGGTATATTTGTAACAAATGCCACGTTTGGCTTGGCGAGCCTGATCTAAATTAAAACTTAATATAAGTATCTGTGCTCGCCCTAAGAGGCACAACGTCAATTGCAACTAATTTCCAATATTAGAGTATTTGTTTCTTAGTAAAATTCAAAGCAATGCATATGTTATCTGTGGGGTTTTGTTTACATTAGTGGGCCCCCTTATCCACTGTGATTAAACATCGTTACTCTCAATTTCGCTGACTTTCGTAAATTTTGATTAAAATAATAGTTAATTTTCCAAATGTTAAAGAGAATCAATTCAAAAATGGATTCACATTTTTTTTTTGGAATAAGCTTTTCGTAGAATAAATAAGAAAACGTTTTTTTTATTTTAAGCACAGTATTAAAAAAACGCAATACTTGAAGAACTTTTTGCCTGTGACTAGACATTGCAATACTGTAAACTAACAATTATTCGCATCACCTAGCTTTCATTAGTATTTCGTCAGTTTGAAATCGATCAACGACGATAATTTCCCCCGACTGAGGATCGAAACATTTAACCCCCTTCCACGCAGTCACGCATTTTAACGCATATAGCATTTCCTATTTCTAACTCAAAATCTCGCATATACCGTTTCCCCGCAATCACGCATTTTCACGCACTTTTAAAAGTTCATTTAATCTTAAATTTAATGCCAATTTCCTTCTATTTTATACTTGCAAAATTCTCATCAAATAAGAAATGTTATATTTGTATCAAAATATTACGTCATGATATTATTTACGCTAAACTTTAAAGAAACGTGTACCTCGCTATAAGGTGCTTGCGGGGAAATGGTAAATAGCTATTTCTATGACGTGAACATTAAGTGTATGTTGCATGACAGTTCAGTAAATTGTAAAGAGTTAATACAGACACAAAGCAAAATACTTGGTTGGCGGCGATTAATATTCGTAAGTTTAAGGACGTCGAGAAACTTGCGGATGTTTTTATCATGCGAACAGAAGTTCGTTTACACTATACTCGTATCTACGACGAACTATCAGTTACCAAAATTCACTTCCGACAGTAGTCACAATATCTGATATATACTCTGTTATCCAAAATATCCTAACATTTGTTTGTTTGTTTGTATGTTAATTAATGTCCCTCTCAAAAATGTTTCCTTATATTTAGTTTAAAATGAATCACATCATTCCTACCACGTATCTGCTTTTCAACTAAATTCCAATGCCATAAGTTCCTTCTTTCTGACCAACACACAAGGATAATGGCCGGCGTGAATATGCAGTAGGAGGTGCCTACTCATCGTAAACAACCCGATCCCACCACAATTTTTTTTAAAAATATCGTCTCTTCTGGAGTTTCAATATAAGCCAATAAGCTCCAAATTAAGACTGGGCTCTTTAACCTAATTCTATGAATTACATCGGCCATGGCTACTTGTTATACAATTGGTCAGGGCTAGGCAAAATATGATTGCTTTAACTTCATAATTAAAATGAATGAATAAATATTCTCACAGATAACGTCATATAGTGCGACAAATTGGTGATTAAGCATCGAAAAAGAAATAATATTCAAAGTCACGTTATCTTTTTCTGACCATGAAATCGATTGCAAAATGAAATATATTAATGCAGTTGTGATTTAGAAAACATATCTTTACATGTCATTACTGTGATGAAACACTTATGCTACATGAAATGATTGCTTCTTTTTCTCAAAAGATAAAAATAATAACAGGATGTCTCTATTGGAATTAAAATACTAAAAATTAAGAATACTTTCCAAGGAAATCGATACATTTCTATGTTATAATCTTTTTCCACTCTGGACCATGCCAGTGTGATATAGTCTAAATAGTAACAAACTATTTTTGTTTTGTTATGGTTTGTTTTGTCAGTTAGTTTCGTTTTGTAGTTTGTTTTTTTTTTGCTATCTTTGTTAGCTTTTTAGCTACTTAAGGTCATATGCAACGTAGTTTGCACTTAATTGGTTCTTCCCTGGAGTTGAAGAGTTCCACTATATGAAGGACCTGTGTGCAATATTTTTATTGTCTATATATGGATTTGTACACCTCTTCAAAAACAATTTTTGATGAAAAAATCTGGAATTTATGTTTTGTAATATTTATACCTTTTTTTTAAATAATGCCAACATTTTCAAATTTGATATCTTTTCAAAGCCCCTGGTAACCCATGCTCATTTTTTGTCTAAGAACATGTAATGGTATTATAAACTTATCTATAGAATATCTTGAAAAATTATCAGTAGGTAAGGTACCTTGCGTATGTCCTTTTTCTACATCATACATTTTATTTTTCATTTGAATATATAGACTGATCACGCTCTAGGCCTAGGTCAAGTTTTGTGATTTTTAAAAATCATTTTTACAATTCTTGATTATATTTGAATTCAATTACATGTATCAAATGTAATAACCAAGAATCATGCATCACGCAGCTGGAGGATAAAATACAACAACTTCAACTATTCTCAAATATTTACTCATTTTTCTCATGTATAATTTTCGCTTCTCAGATTTTTTTCCGTAGCGTCTCTTAGTTACTCTCTGAAAAAGATGAATAAAAAAAAAACAATTATTCAGTTTTAAGTCTCTTTTTACATATGATGAAAATATCTTTAAAGCAACATGAACTGCATTTTTGATAATTTTATTTAGCTGTTAAAATGTTTTGTTATGATAAATATTTAAGTAACTTATACTCTATGATCAATTAGACTAATATAAAGTACTAAACTGATTTAGAAGAAAGACTTATGTACAATCAAACTAGTATTATTACAGAAATCAATATCATACAGAACGACAGTATTGTAATTTTACTTCCTTCAAAGACAATAGTTCTTCCATTGCAAATATAAGTAACAAAAGTTTATAGATATTCTTTTTCTCTGTTCTAGAAATAGCTGATTACAATTTTGTAATGAAAATTTCTGACATCAAAGTTGCAGCTCATTATTTATGCTTTAAAAAACATGGATAAAGAGATATCACACATACATGTATATGGGATTTCAAAAGAAAACATAATAAAATATGCAAAATACGACACCTTCCAAAAATGCATAGCAGAAAAAAAGAAAAAAAGTAGTTGAAATGCATTGTGCAAGGATTATACTATACCTGTTAAAAGATAGTAAAATCCTACCCGCAGTACGGATCTTTAATACTTGCTGCGGCGGCCATACCCATAATCAAGGGAACCGTAATAAGAGCCGGGGTAGTTATAATTGTAGCCTCCGTATAAGGGGTAGCTTCCATAACCATAACCTCTGCTGTAGTCTAAGAAAGAAAAATAATATATATATACAGTGAAAACTGTCTAATCCGACGTGCACTGGGAGGCAAATTTTTGTGTCTGAATAGACAGGATGTCGGGTTACACAGTGTTAAAAACATGGAAAATTGTAAAATGGGAAAGAAATTTAATGTCGGAATTCACAGTGTGTCGGATTATTCAGGTATCGGATTAGACAGTTTTCAATGTACATGTACACTAAAACGCGTCGATCACGAAGCTCCTCTTTATAAGCGTAACTCACTATCCCTAATCGTACCTCGAAAAACTTCCTCGTAGGCCGTCTAGTAAAGACAAATATATATACAGTAAAACGCCCTTTTAACGAAGTGCTTCGTTATAAGCAGTGCGTCGTTATAAGTTTAATTTGTTTTATCCGTTCAATTTATAGTACTAGTATATCTTGAAATCACAAAGAAGGAAAGCCACACGACTTCTTTCTAAGCACCATTTATATTTTTGTATCATACATGCTGTGATATCATTTTCAATAAAATTGCATTAGCTATCTCGATAAAGTGCTGCATTAACTACCTTTTGTATATCTTTGCATATCTAGACATAATTTGTTCAAAAATGCTGGGCATATAGGTTTGCTCGATCATACAGGGAAAAAAAGGGGTCACTAAATAAAAGGATATTCATATGATCACTAAAGTGGGTAAAGGGCAAAATTATTTCAATTTCAAACTTTAAATTTACCTACCCTAGTTGGCAATTGGGCATTCTTAAATATATAAAATCAACGCCAGAAATACGTATATATGAAAATAAATATAATTTGATTTAAATAAAATATTTGCATTATTTATTTGGATGTATAAGCATGCATTTAAAATCTAAAAACAATTCGAATTATAGTTTAAACAGAAAAATAAATGATCTTCAAAAAAATTTATAACAATTAAATTGATTTAAAAAAATTAAGACGTACAACTATTTGGGTAATAGCTTCCGTATCCACCACGCATATAACCTCCGTAGCTGTAGTCGTACGGGTTCCTGTTACCGTAGTAGCTTCCGTAGTAAGGTTGGTGGTGGTAGCCACCACTTCCGGCAAACACGCCAGCCAAGCAAAGAAGTGCGATAACTAACAGGGTTCTCATTGTGTCTATAAAATGGTGGGGGAAAATAATTAAAGTTTGATTTCTTTTTTTTTTCTCTTTGTTGTTGTTTGAAATCCCTCTCTAGAATTTTTTATTCAGTCGGTAATTTTGAAAAATAGTACATTTTCAATGTTAAATTGTTAAAATGTTAAATAGAATGGTAATACATGTGAAATGCTTTTAAAAATGACAAATAACAAGCACTCTTGAAGAAAATTACTACTTTTTAGTTCGACAGGTATCTTATAAATGTGCTAAGAAATTACTTACTTGACTGGTCTACCTGCAGAGCAACAGATACAAATTCAGAGTGTGAACTGTCCCCAAATCAAAGACTGTTTATATAGGCGGATGACGAAACACGTGTAAGGTACAACAATGAATACATCTTAATGCATCTTATCAAATTGCAATTTCTATTTGCATGTTATTTATCACAATTATCAGTACTTTCCTTAAATATTATGCTAAAAGATGCACTTAACAAGGACAAGTATCTTTTTGGTTATTTATTTCCTTTAAAATTTGTAGAAATTAGTTTGTTGCATAAGGAAACTTTACCTGCTTTTAAAAAATCGAATGCAATTTACTAAAAAAAGAAATACATCTCAAGCACATTAGTTAAGAATGTATACTTCTTCATTGCTATTTCAGAACTGTTTTTATATTTTAGAATTTACAATGGTTTGGACGAAATATTTTTTTTCGGAGTGTGCAAGGAATGACCCTTCGATTAACTAAGAAAAAATTAAGATGAACATTTACAATTAATATAAAATAAGACTTTACAATTGCAAGATTTCTTTCATTATACTGTTAAAGGTGTAAGTTTTGGTTTCATAAGTGTAAAAAGCACTATTCAGTGGCGGATCAATAGCGGGGTAACAGGGATGTCCAAATTTGAAATCAGGAGATTCTAATTACCAAAATAAAAAGTTTAAAAACTTACGATTTTCCAACTTTATACACAACTATTCCCCGACGATAAATTTAAGGTAGGTCACTCCTCAGCTTTTTAGAAAAGTTTACGCAAAAGCTTTTACTTCAAAACTACTTATTAAAATTCGATTTTTATAACATATTTAAATTCAACAATGTAAATTTTTTAACATTAAACGAAAAAAATACTCAAAAATTTACAAAGAAGCAAGATTTATGAGGGACTATTTCTTTTGGTGGAAGGATATCAAGCAGAAAATTTTGGAAATCTGCACATTTATAAAATTTAATGTAATGGAAATTTAGCCTCACATAATTTTACTCGGAGAATAATTTCCGTTTTGATATTGTTAAAAATATTTAATATAGGTCTTGATTGATATTTTAAGACTGAGTTTTACACCTTCCCTCAACAAACTTTTCCAAAAAATGAAAAAGTATTAAAGAAGTCAAGATCAAATTTACACCATTTTTTGCCTGAAAATAACATATTTTTACAAATATTTCAAAATTAACATCACTGACCCCACCTTTTTCTTTCATTATTTAAAACTACTCGATGCTTGTGACTGATCAGCACTTAAGTCGTAAAAAGTTTGATATAAGAAATTTTTTTATTGCCTATTAAGTTTTTTGATACCCCAAATATGTTATTTTTAGTGCAAAAAGGTCACACAATATTTTACGCGCATTAATTTGCAAAATTTGTTTAATGATAAATATTATTCAAACTATTTTACGTAAAATAACATTATATTTATTGCCATGCTTACATCTGATAAAATATAATAAGGGTTAAAGTAATTAACCAAAGACATGAAATTTAAGTGCAAAAAGGTCAACTTAAACGTACCGTAGGTCAGTAGGATGCACACTGACCCCCTGATTTCTTTGCGATTTTGAGTTACACTTTATGAGTACTTATCCAAAATATACTTCTAAAAAAATCCTTGATTTAACAAATTTCAGGAGTGACTTGCCTTAAGTCCAAACTTTTTGTTATCAATGACAGCTGCTTTTCAATAAAAGTGGAACTCGTAAATTTTCTTACCATGTCATTGGTCATTTGCAAAATTATTTGTTAAAAAAACATTCTGATTGTATACACGAGTACCCTAAAAGATGCTTGAGTTTCTGATTGACAATATCTATGTAGTCATTGGAGGTCAGGTCTTTAAATGATCTATTGGTACATGTATTACCATGGATTCGATTTGCACCCAGTTATGAGAAGATTTTTTTGTTTTCATGTGAAGCAGAACTTGTCCAAAATATAAACCATGTAAAGACGAAAACATGTGCTTTCAATTCATCAATAAGCTATATCGACGACGTATTGTCAATGAACAATAGTACTTTCATGCTTATGTTGATACGATATATCCCGGTGAGCTTGAGATGTAAGATACCACAGAGTCTGACACATCTGTTTCATATTTGAAAATTTTAACTTGAAAAAGACGTAAATTGTTATCTAACAACCAAGGTCTATGATAAACGTGATGACTTTGATTTTACAATCGTCATCTTTCCTTACTTATGCAGCAGTATGACTTCATCACCTGCATACTGAATTTATATCTCTCAATTGATTTGATATGCAAGAGCATGCTCTATGTTTGAACAATTTTTAAAACGAGATGATTTATCGACAAACAAGTTGATGAAACAAGAATATCAGCAGTCTCGTTTGAAGTCATCATTTCGTAACTTTTATGGTCGACACAATGACCTTGTCAGCAAATATAATTTATCATCGAGTCAAATGCCGACTGAATTTTTCATACTAAGTGTACGTCAGTTATTTATATGGGACGGAATTTTGCGTTTTTTCCCGATCATGGCAAGGAGCTAACGGCAGATGTTAACTGTCGGCAGGGGATGCTAAACCTTCATTGCACCTGATCCCACCTCTGATGTTTTGGAGGTCCGTGTTTGCTCTGCTCCTATATTGTATTGTTTTTTTGACTTTTGAGATTGAATAATGCTTGTTATCTCCATATTTTTATTTAAAAACATTTCAAAAAGGTTAATATTGCTTAATACATTAAGATTTGGAACAATTTTGGTTAAATAAGAATACAAAAACAGATCTGCTTATAAGGGGTGGAATTATTTTCAGTGAAAATTCGAATACTGAAGACCCGTAGGTAATAATTATCGTTGTTTTCTTTTTTGGGAGTTCAACTATGTTCAATCTCCCATGGTCATCACGCATTTAATATGCACAGTAATTTGTGTTGATTATTTAGCGCCGAAAGAAAGGCTACTGTGTCGACCAATTTACTCCGATGATATTCAACAGGAAACATGCATAAATATCCGCCACAAATAGTGCATTTCATGTTCTCCTGAATAGATCTAATTTTTATAATTTGAAATGTAAGTAAATGTAATAATATAGTAATCTTATTTTGAATATTAGATTTCAATCAAAGTAAAACTAAATTATAAAGAACCTCAAAAGTTTTTCGTAATGGAACTCATTTTTAGTGTAGCGTCATCTATAAACACTAAAAGAGATACGAACGACAACTCTACATACTGACGGCAAGTGGTCAGTCTAGTCTTCCTGACGCCCGACTTTCTTTTTTACCGATGCACAGAATTTATTATAACTTTTCCTAAACATTTTCGTGGTTTAAATGAATTTATCAATGCATAAAAACTTAAGGAAACATAGGTATTTATTACTAAATCAGCAGTATCACCTGCCAAAAAGCGGTAAATCTAGTACTCTGTTATAAATGTTAAAACCAAAACTGGACACCGATGTTTTAGTAGAATCGCTATTAAAAACAACCAAATGAAGTATTTTCTTTTAAATTTATAAATGGAAAGCCACATTTACATGACAGAAAATTTGTACGCACACAAACTCTCACATATACCACTGTTTTCATGTTTGGTCATTAAAGATTTCTTTCTTCACAATATCAAGAAAATTTAAGCTCTAACATACTCCATGTATAATGTTCGTGTAATTGAAATACATTTATATTCACAGAGAAGTTTTATATAACAAGCATGTTAGCTCATAAAAGGATGCTGAGTGAAAATCCACGTTTTATCAGCTTTGATATTATTCCTGTGAATCTGAAATTTTCATAACACATGGGTAAAGGTGCCAAGGAAAAATTTATTACAAAGGACAAGTGCACTTAAGCAATGCTTAATGGGCCCTTTTTATGTGCCATTTTACTTTAGAATATATAACCAATCGTTCTTTTTTGGTAATAGTTAGATACTAGTGGATATTTCTAATTAAAAAGCACTTTAAGCATCACATAAATCAGGATGGATTTGAAACAATTGAATATTTTTAAATGCCCATGGATACCCCAAATCCGGAAAATTGAAAAATTGAATGAAGTAGTGTGATCCTGTCGCCATAATGATCAAACTAAGAAATTGGTACTCTTGCATTAAAATTACAATATTAGTTTCATGAAATTGAAATTAAAAAGGAGTGTTTAGGTGGCTTTCAATACCTGTTTCATTGTCTTGCACGAATGTTAAACATGTCTGACACTTTTATGAATGACAAAAATACCCTCCTGTGTTCAAACGAATATTTCTAAGCAATACAACTTTGACTAGATGAAACAAAACCTGCCGATCTTTAATAGATCTCACTTACTACAGGAAAAACGTTGTACTTTTTGTACATTTTCAATATTTTAAGTACCAGCCTAATCGTGTACAAATTTCCTAATTTCACACAAGTTTTATAAATGTATTATGCGTCTTTTGTCATTTGCACAAGTTTGTACAAAGTTAGGCTCATAGTAAACAAAAGCTTTGAATTGAATGACCGTTCTCGATTTACTATAGAAAATCACAAATGTCGGCTACCTCCTGTCCTATTCTATGGTTTTGTTCTTTGTATATTCGTGGATTTTAGCGGTAAAATTTTTTGAATCGTACGGTTTAGATATCAATTAATGATTTGGGATGAAAAAGTTTGCTTAATTTGATTGTTTATTTTTTCACATTTTACCGGGGCCCATAAGTGCACTCGTTCTTTGAAGAAAAACTAGATGTACCGGGAGCAGTGGATTATATAAATGATCAACCTCCTCTAATATGAATATAATGGCAGTGTCCATGTTTTGCAATTGGAAACCCAAAATATGTGTAGGATGAAAAAGTAATAGAAGGTGCACAGCGGAATTATGTAATAAAGATTCTATGAAAATTTCATTCACTGGTAAGGTGAGTTGCGGATAAGAGATGGGTATACCTTAAGCGTAACAAACAGATGGACAGACATCCCGATTAATAAATACATCCTGCTTTTTAATCAGGGGGTATAAAAAAAGGACTAATGTAGGCAGGCAAGCATTATGGCCTATGTATTTTTTTTATATTCAATGTCTCTGAATTATTTCTCAAGATTGTTGCAACACAAAAAATCTGAAACAGTTGTCTACATTTAAAATAATGATATTGTTCACTCACTTAACCTCCCGATCAAAGATTTTATTTTACACCACGTTCAGCTCCCATGAGTACTTTCAGTACTTTGATTTATATTTAGTGTTCATTTAATTGTACAAAGATGACTTGAGGTAAAGGGTTTTTTTTTTGTCTTTCATCGGTGTTCAGCGTCTTCCTGTGTAGTCTTTATAACATGCGTCTGTCTTATTTTAACACTTTCTTTTTCATTTTTTAAATTTTTTTATTTGATGATTTACTGGGACAATTGCAGTCAGTTTTTACAACAAAACATTCTATGATAATGGTCTGTCAGATTTTTCTTGGTAAAAGATGCAAGTATTTGTGAAGAGAAAACCAAAAAAAGCGAATTTTCTATTAAACTGCGAGATTGAAATAGAAAAGTAAATATTTATGTTTAGATATATTTAAATAAAAAATAAATCGAACTATAGATTTATCCATGGTCTCCCAGTTTGGAAAAATACACACTGTAACATTAGAGTTTGCTATTTGGGACAAAGAAAAACAAGCTTGGGTGTCCTTTTTACTACCTATAGCAAATAATTAGTTATACTGAAATAAGAATAGTCTCTCCTTGTGCAGATTATTTATAGATGTATCCATAATTTAGCAGTGCAGAGTACTTCTTGACGTGTATATCATTCCGTATCTATATGGAATAAGTACTCAATATTGGATAAAAGATTATAATTTAATTTGTAGATTAACAATATTAAGGGCAAGCCTGTAAACGTCTGTGTATCGACATTGGATATGCCGACAACCTGGTATCCGCGGCCCCGGCAGTAATTTTAACATAAGTGATTTGCAAAATCATTAATATATCAACCTCGTTGATGTCGACTAAGGCACCCTGCTTATCTTGACGTATATTTAAAGTCCCAATAACAAAACTACCTGTTACAATTATTAGAAGTTACACAAATAATCAAATCATGTATTTTTTACGATATCTGTATCATACAGCGAAAAACGAAAATTTTAAGTAAAAGATATAACAACTTTACTGCACTGTAAAGCAAGAGAAGACTACACAATATAAGTTCCTGGAAAAACAAAGTTTTTATATACCGTTTCGTTTGCGTGAATGTCAAGACCACCACTTTTATTCTTAAATCAAACATGTAAACAACATTCAACTGGACTATGCAAATGTGAGAAATATGTTCTAACATTTAAAAAAAGATGATATCAAAATTCTTGGTCTACCTACATTCATTTTTAGATTCTTGAGACCTTGGTTACCATGGTAACTTATTCTACTTGAATGTAAACGTGTACAATATGGAGCGAGAAGTCAAACGATTGTTTCATGATGGGTCATATTGAAATTATTTTTACTTTTGTTTCTCTCAATCAACATACTGAAATTATTTTTACTTTTGTTTTTCTCAAAAAACAAAGATTCTTAGGTTTTGAAACCTGTAATTTTTTCTCAAACCTAATACTTTCAGGAATCACACAAAATTTAAAAGGATCTTGCTAAAATTTCAGGTTTGTAGATTTTCCCTTTTGTACGTCGATATGTCTCTTTAATTATAGGAGCAATTAGTAGCTCTACTAACCCTAACGGTATGACAGATAGAAGCTCTTCACACACGGACGAGTCCTTGTATCTCGACATATGAAAAAAATTACACGTTTACACCCATGTTTAACTGCTCATTGCTTTACATCTGTAATTTTTTAAAGAGCTTTCTTCCTGAGATGATAGGGAAAATATGCATTATTTTTTTTGTACTTCGAATGTCCTCGTACATGTATTACATTTCGAAATTTTAAAAAAAACTTCCTCTCATACCCTGTGCTAAGGAAAAAGAGAATATTTCACGCGGATATATTTGAACAATTAGTTTTATTGATGTCGAGTCACCTATATTTAGTTGCTTGTTTCCCTCTAGCACACAGGGGTCTTATTTAATTTTTTAAATATTTGTTTGCGAATATCTTTATAAAAATACATTTTACTGAATTGAACAAAACAATCAGATAACGATAGAAGCTGTAGGGAATATTTGAGGGAAATTGTGCTCAAGAGGGTTACGGAAGCTAAATTGTTTTAATTTTCAGATTGGATTAATCAATAATGAATGCTTGAAGGTTTGAGTGGTTTATTTTGAAATTAACTTTGAGCTGTGTGTCTGAAACTAATATTTTTAATGGAAAACATTTCTATTTTATGGTCAAATTTCTGTTACCTCATTTGGGATGACAATTGCGTGTTTATGTAATACGTTTATGTAAAAATAAAATAATACGATTTTCAAGAATAACTACATCCTTGCCAGTAGAAAATTTGTAGTTATTCTTTAAATTGAAAAGAAATAACAAAACGATATTTTTCTACATGTAATCTTTTTGGGGGACTTTCATATTTTAGCGAACTTTGGACATAAAGAACTAAATGTGGTTTGTTACAAATTTTTGCCCAACAAAAGTAATACTTTCAAAATTTCTTGAATTGAAGTGAATTTTATTTATTGTATGAGAAATCTTAATTAAAAAAAATTATATCAGTTCCAAAGTAGGTTTTGTAATATTTTTTATGACGTCACAAAATATTTGGATTTTGTATATTTTTTTTTCAGAAAGAGGGAAAAATTGTCAAATTTGCTCTCTTTTCCTATAAATGTTATAAAGTGCAAACCTTCTCCAGAACAATATTTGAAAATTGCGTTGATTTTATCCTTCTACACATTCCTCCAAATTATAATTGAGCAGACCTGCACTGGGTTACTTTTACTTAAAATATCGACTAAAATACAGCATTTTCTTTACAAATCTTGGATTTTTTAAATTAACGTCATTTTCTTGACGTCATTTCAAATGTTTGACTTTATGGATAATTAAAATATTAAGTGCTTTAAAGTCTGCAGATATCCCCCTGTTTTAAGACAGAATTATACATTTCTCCGTCAAAGTTTCATTTGTGGAGGAAATATTGGTTATAACCGAATATAGTCCCTTAAAACCTAAAAAAAGACAAGTAGACTGTGCTATTTTTTTCTATTCATTCTTGATGTATACACCTTTTAAAGACAAATGACTTGTTTTATAACTGACAAATTAGAATTTATCACTTGGATGTGAATATTTTAATTTAGGTCATTGAAAACAAAACAGGCCCTAGGATAATGAAACAGATTTAGAATTATGTGAAATTTTCAAACTACCGTAAAATATTTATTCATTATTGAATTCGTATAAAATTTGCAAATAATAACACTTTTGATGATCAATATTGAAACATATTTCAATTTGGGTCTGTTTGACTTCTACGATATTTAAGTATGTTTTAAAGATTTTGACTTAAGCTTAAGACGTTCCATGATCCCGGGGCCAGGTAAAAAATAAATCTTATTCGTTTGATCAACAATTTTTCTGTTTTACATTTTGAGATAGAGAGAGCTACATGTAAGAAGACAAACGGCTTAAACGAAAAGGTATAAGATTTACAAGCTCCAAAGTAACCTATTTGGGGAAAAAAACCCCTACATTTTCATCATTCAGGTGAATGAAAATATTTAAGATATTCTCCATAGCTTTTTCAGTAATTTGATAATTTGCTAAATACTGCCAAAACTATTGTAGATTCTCTTATTTTGCATATTGCACATCAATCAATGTTACATAAATCACTATATCTTTATGTAAAGAACTTTTTTAACAGTAAAAAGGAAATGATTTCCTGTCAACCTTCTTAACTTAGCAGTGGCTTTGATTGATCATTCAACTAATAAGGTTCTCTTTTTTTGGTTTAAAAGGTACATTAATGTCAAACATAGCGTAACTTTGTGTTTTGATTGGTTATAATTACATTTTAAGTAGACCTACGCTTAATGCAAATTAATTCTTTTTTGCAAGATATCTAACACTATAATATAAATCATTTTGTTTTATTTACATTTTACTCAGACAGTGTTGCATTTACCGTTCGATCACCATTGGTTCAACCTTTCCGTCACTGTGCGTTCAACACTCACCGTGCTTTCACAATCACCGTGCACTTTGCTAGCTCCTTCATAGCACCTGATCCCACCTCTGATGTACTGGAGGTCTGTGTTTGCTCTTCTCCTATTTTGCATTGTTTTATGGAGTTTTCATCTTGAATAATGTTCGTTATCTCTATATGTTTAATTTCAGCAGTGCTACACAAGATATAGGTTGACAAATATATAGGAAATATCTACCTTTACCTATTTAATAACAAAATAAAATGAATGGGGAACGGACTATATTCATTTACTTTATTTGACAGTTTTTACGATGAAGAAAATGTATATCATTATTTAATGTGTGTCATTGTTGTTCGTCATTCATTAAGATACATATTTCTCCAATTACTGTGGTTTCATCAGTTTTCGTAGGCATCAATTTTCGTGGATTTTGTAAAGCAGACGTTTTCGATGATACGTAATTTCGTGGACAAAAGCATTGCCTATACAAATGAATGTCATATTTCGTAATTCGATGATCATTTGAATTCGTGGATCTTCTCAATAACGAAATCCACGAAAATTGGTGCTCAACGAATATTGATGAAACCACAGTAAATGCATTATGGTAATCAATGTTTAATGAAGGAATTTTGAAAGATTTTAAATGATTTAAAACTAGTTAAAACACATTGCTAGATAACGAAAAAAGTAAATTTAACCAAATGCACAAAATTGATAGCATGTAAGGAGACGGTTATTTTTCACATGAAAAGTTTTTGAGGAGTTATCGGCCCTTGGTTAAAAAATCTCAAAATTTCTGTGGTAAATAATTCATTTTATTTCTGAGTTTAATTAAGAGGGAGTTTATGCATGTTTTCACCAAAAGATTTGTTTGAAATTCAAATTACTTTTTACATTATCTTATAAAAACATGCGCTGTCCATTGGCGTCAATGTTAAATTCAAGGTAAAATTAATCGGATAAAATTCCTTTGGTGGAGCATTTTTATTTGATAACATCTTCAAAATGCTACTATGATTACAAGTATCAGACCATTTATTTATTCGGTAAAACATATGGTTGTTAGATATTGAATACCTTAATTATTTATTTTATTTCTTTTTACTAGCAGGAAGAAGAACTATCAAAATATGAAAATTTAAACTGGTCAAAATTAAGAACGGGGTAGATTTAACTTCATAATCTTATTTTTAAAACAAAGTACAGATATAATTTCGCAGTTACGCAGACAACATAATAAATAAGTTAACATTTTAAACCACTGAATTACGCTGACAATGATGAAACACATTGAAAATGCCTTCAGGACATAACTTCCTCTAATGGGTCGTCGTTCTTTTTATCGAAATCTAGTGGCATTTGAAAGGCCTACATGTATAAAGAGTACTGCACACTGTAGCATAAGGTTCTCCTTCACGTCTTCATTGTATTATTAGATTAATTAATAAATCAATTTGTTGTTTTAATATTGTTTAATAGTCCCCTACCATAGAACCACAGCAGTTTATATGTTTCCTCTCACTCTGTAAACCTTTCTCTTTGATTATCTGTCCGTTTTAGCTGTCCTTTTGTCTGTCTGTACCTTTTAACTTAAACTCTTGCAGATATTCTGCTGATTTTTCGTATATGTACGTATCTTGATAACTCAAAGAACAATTTTAAATTTCGTTCACCGTTCACTTTGCGCTTGCGTGTGCGATCCCTTCGCATCCTGCGCTCGCTCAACATTCACCTTTTTTTAATCGTTCACCGATTTGCGTTCCCTGTTCGCTCTGCGGCCGCTCACCTTTTGCTCTGAGTTTGCAGATTCTTGGTGCCATATTTGCCAAAATTTTAAGTGGGAAAATATAGAATGTGTCAGGGACTGTAATAGTATAAAAATGTAGCATAAGAAAACGTAACGTGTATTTTTCTAAGATCGACATTTTGTTTTAATGCAGTGTGATTTGATATGAATTTCTTTCATATACTAGCGAATATATTACCTTATTCTAAATGCAGTCGCTTGGGATCTAATCAAATATTCATTGTATTTGTATTTGCAGCTGAGTTGTTTTGATTATTCAGATTATCACTGAGCCCTGGAGTAACCGTTTTACAGAGAGAGCGAACGTAAATCATATACATGTAAATAAATAAAAATTGTTTTATGCATCGATGCATTATGCATCAGTATTAATTTCTATTTACGATGTAGAAACATATAAATATTTGCCTAAATGAAATGGGTAACTTTCTTCTGAAGCGAGACAGCACTAGAGAATTAAACTGACCCCATCACGAAGCAAACGTCTGAGTTTTTCCTCCGATGTTTTGGACGTCTGTGTTTGCTCTGCTCCTATTTTGTATTGTGTTTTATTGACTATTGAGCTTGAATACTGTTTGTTATCACCATACTGCTCAACGCACTTTTAAAACACATGGTTTGTCACAAAATTTAACGTCACATTGTTAACGTTATTAAGCGAAATTGTGTAACGAGGTCACTTTCTGAATATAACATCATGAAAAATACATTCGACCGCCACATTCTTAAGTTTCAGACCATACATATAAAAGAATTTTCTTTTTAACAAATTATTATTCTAAAAGATGAACAATACTTTTTTATCCTGTCTTTTGGCATGATTTCTTTATGCAGCTTTGTCATTTGTCGGCGCTACATTTCGACAAAACCCCGATGACTTTGGAAAATGTTCAAAATACTTCGAAAAATACTAATCTTTAAGATGTCGATTTGAAAAAGATGAGCTAAATAATATCAAAGAAAGCTGGAAAGATTCATTTTGTAAATACATATCGTGAAATTATACAGATGCAACATCATATCATTTATTAATAAGGTCCCATTTAAGAAATTGACTTTAATACGAGGGTTGATCCAAAAGTAATGTCACTGTGTCAATATATTTAATACTTGGTGTCATATTATCAAATATACTGTAATATACCAAAAGAAGCATAAAAACAAATCTAATTATAATTGAAAATTTCATAAATAATGTTTACTTTAATTAATTTTATAGACGTTTAAAATATTAAACATAAGGGGTGTCGCCGCGTCACAACTAAACGTCACGTTTTAAATTGTAAATTGTTAGAATGAAAAAAGACAAACGCATTAAAATGCATCTAAAACATCTATAATCTTCCAATATTTTAAAAGACAAAATTTTATGACATTTTTTAGTCATAAGTTGAAAATATAATGACGTCATTGCTTTTTGATCATAAACAAAGTTGTTTTAATCTGCTGGATTGAACAAAAGAAAAGTCGAAATCGAGAAAAACCGCTGAAACGATCTGAAATGCGTTTTTGCTTCAAAATAGGGAAATCGCCCGTAGAAAAAGTTACGATGATAATCAGACACACAGAGGATAGGATGTAGATAAGAGACTTGTTTATAGATGGTTTCCGCGATTTTAGCGGGTCATGTGTCACTGAATGATCAGCAGAGGACAAAAAGACCGAAAAGGGGAGGTCGGGTAGAATGTTCTTGAAATGGTGTCTAACGTTGCCCAAAAAGAGAGACGATTAAACAGTTAGAGCGATATGAGAAACTTGAAGTTTTTCTTATGGTACTGTTCAAAGAATTTTGACAGATAACTAAATTTTGTATAGACTAAGTTTACTATGGGTGCCAGTAATTCTTTAAAAAAGAGAAATATATGTGAATGTGTTCATGAATATCAAAATTTTTTAATGAAACGAAGGGGAAGCGTTTCAGAGTATGACGGCGTGTATCCATCATAATTATGACGTTATTTTGGTGCGGCGACTTCCATAATTGCACTTGATATATAATTCGATATTTTGAAAAGTATACATCATATTTATTTGAATCTTTCGAGACTGATTTGTAATATATATAGCTTCGATCATGTATAATTTCATTGATTTACGTCGACTAGTAGCATTTTTATCGAAGTTGTGACATTACTTTTGGATCAACTCTCGTACTTTATGATAATGAGTTTAAAAAATATGTACCTATAACATGAGGTGTTAAATACATATAAGGGATTTGTCTCGTATTCAAGGTAGATAAAAGATATGACCTTAATTTGTGCGAAAAACCATTTGAGCTTAGAAAGTGCGTTGTGATGTATGCTTCATACTAATCTTCCATGATAGGTTTTAAATTAGTAAAAAAAAAAAAGAATAAACGGACACCTTATTACCATGGATTGAATTTGAATTTTTTGTGTGAAATGTTTGGAAAAATTAAACATTAGCAAAAGATTTACCTTCGAAAAATTCAATGTGTTTCGAAAGAAAAACTGCTGATTTTTTTAATACAGCTTATGAAAAGTGTTATTTATAAATGTTTGAAATTACCAATGAATTAAAAGTGATCAAAAGAAAAATTTCTAAGTTTAAACTGAGAGGTTACTTCTATTTCGTAATTAGACGTTTTCAAATTCGACCTCGACCGATCAAAGTCAAAGTATAACATTAATAAAACATTATCAAAAGTAGATTTACACTTTGGAGTTCGTGTACTGTACGTTATTTCAACATATTTCAAAGGATAAAACGTTATACAATTGACTATCTGTTAATGAAATAGATAATATTAAAAGCATGATAGAAGACATCAGCAAAATCATAAATACAATTCTCCGATTAATAGACTTTTGCGAAGACACTGACTTTTACAGTTAACGGCTTACTCTGGACATTTAAACCTGCGTCATGTACGAAGGTACGGAATTGAACATAAATAAGAACACATCCTTTGAGGTGAGAGTTATTGTATTCAGGGCTTTGCAATAATTTATCAAACAAAAAAATAAATTGGTGGAAGAATAAAATATATTTAGATACTTTATAACGAGAATTAATATATCTTTTATTTTCAATAACTTAAGAAATGAAAAAAAAGCGGAAGACACATTTTGGTTGGAAAATTCGACAGGAGTTAGTCAATAAAAGAATGGAGGGTGTTGAGGCTATGATTGTTGCCGTTTCCTATTTAGACAACGTTATATGATCTTTGAAATAGCCCGTTTTTATCGTTTTGTTAAATGTTAAGATCAACATTTTTTCACAAAAGAGCTCCCGTATATTTTCATGGTGTAAAAGTAAGTCGTCAATTGTAAACGTCAGTGTTTTCGCAAAAGTCCATTTAGATTCAAAACTTAAAAATGGATTACCTACTTTAGTCCGGTAACAAATTTATTCAAAATAAACCAAGTGAATTCTTCTTAGAGCATACAGGATATATTCATATATATCCTAGATATTAAAAATTAATGTCATTGCATGTATGTTAAAGTTTAAAAAAAAAAGCAATATTGATCTAAAAAATCTTGTGATAAATAGATCATTTGAAAGGAAGACCTAATGCTTACAACTTGTGTATAAAATATTGACATGGGGAACTATAAGGAAGCTCAATAATGACAGAAAATGATTGTTAGAGGAAAAAGGGAAGAGAAATATCAGTAAAATAAAAGTATCCACAGATTGTATTTAAACGTATATTCCTGACTTAAAGACACGTTAACAAAAAGATACAAAATAGAAAATAAAAACACTTAGCAAAAACAAAAGTATTGTTTTAAAGTTTAGCTTTGTTAAATATATAACAGCCATCCGACGTGTTGGAATGTAAATTATTACGGTTTTGCAAGTTATCGTTCCTTGAACAAGTTTAAGTTTTATATATCGAGATGAAAATATTTTTGACATTAAAATTAGTATGTACATCGAACGTTTTCTTTAAAATATACTCTAACGACTTGTTTTATGAACATCAAAATATGTATAAAAATAATTAATAAATAAAATCAAATAAAACACTTATTGTCAGCAAATATATAATCTTAAAATGTAACTTTGTTGAAAAAATAACAGATAACAGCCGAATTTCATTGTAAATCACTGATTCCTAGTTATCGTTCCTCGAACACGCTAAAGTTTGACATTATTATATGAGATATTATATAGAAATACTTTAATCTTTTTACTTTACTTTTTCTATGTGATATAGTCGTTCCTTTCATTCAGGTTCTATATTGTCACACTTCATAAAGGTATAAATTAAACTTCTTTTGAGTTAACATTAGATAGGTTTTCAAGATGAAGAGCATATCCTACTAATTTATTTTACTTTGGTTTGAAAAACTTGGAATATTGGAATATATCGAGTTGAAATATCCCAGTCCATAAAAGTAATTAATATTACAGTACAGTCACATATTGAGACATTTCACAAGGAAAGGGCATTTAATTTTGTAAATGAACAATCAAAATTATTACATTCAATTGGTGGTTATACATGTACTTTCTATCATGAATTTTTCATGAAATATATCTATATCGTATTTATACGAGGGGTTATCAAAAAGTTCTTGGACTAGCGCCATGAATAACAGCTTAAGGTACATAAATGGATTTTAAAATATTTAGTAAGCATCATCTTTTCTGTCTGAAGAATAAACAATAAATCATAAAATTTTATTTTTTAATAAATTAGTAATGTTTTAGCAATGGTATGTCCAGTTCCAAGCCCGAGCTCGAACACAGCGTTTTTGCGAACTAAGTGTAACTAAGAACTCTTACATGTATGAGATGAACATTTGACATCCAAAAATCCCGTTAATTTAGGTACACGTATGTGTTGGGACACAATTGTTACATGAAACATGAAATTTTAACTTCATTCTGGAAGTTCTATGAAATTTTATCGTAAATTTTATATGGAGTGTCCAAACAAATAAGGCCTTGAAAATGACGTCCAAAGGGGGGATGGGTTCCATTTTCCAACATTCTATAACGTTTTGCCCCTGAAAAAACTGGTATAGACCTAATTATGTTTAAACTAGATACAGAGAAAAAAATATGTATCCAGAGTACTTGTCTTTTAATGTCAAAATAGATTCAGAGAGACAAGGGATGCACAGTTAATGTTAATTTGTGGTCAAGGCGTGAAAATCAATCACATCAACAAATTACGATGAGTATGCTTTGTAGATATCTAACTCCCAAAATATGCTGGTAAAATCAAGTGAGGATCTCTTCCATTGTTTGAATCCATTCGATATATTATATTCATTGAAAGTCGCTGTTCATAACATTGTAAGTGTCATATAAACAAGGCGTTATTAAGTCCTCACTGAGCGCCAGAGAATCTCATCCAATTAAGTGTATGAGGAAGAGGAAGCGGACATTGAAAATCAATGACGTTGTCGGATGTCATGAAACTAAACGGCGACAGCGCCGGGTAATCATCTAATGTCGTATTTATTTTATAATAATTTGGCAAATTATGAACGTATCAAGCTAAAATTTTCAACATTTCTTTATTTTTTTGTTGTTTTAGGTCCCATATAATTGTTGAAAGCACAGACTACATAGTACTAATTTTATAGCCTCAGTCCACGAACCCCTCGTATATCCTAAGCGATTGAATGCAAATTCACGAACATAAACAATGAGACAATTTCGGAATCGTGACAAACTATTTGGCCAAAAATTGTATGAAACATGAATATCAAAAATCTCGAGTGACACCTCCATTTCACAGGATAATTGGACGAATCAATAACCGTGAATACAATATAATCTATTAACAATTATGCAGTCGAATGATGGTTGAAAAAATGGTCAACGTGACAGATAAGACAGGACACTCGTGTGTATTTATTTATGTATTATACATTTGTACAATACATATCGTATCCAAGGAATTTCGAGCTTTGATTCTTTGGTTACCTCCTTTACTATTTTTTTTATAAAAAAAGTTGCACTTCTTTGTCTATAGCAAAGCAAGTATGCTATATACTCAACATACACTATATTATCATTTTTAAGGGGATATTATTCTTCTGTCATTAAAAGTTTTTCACAAAAAAGTGTTAACACTCATACGTTGAGGTACATGTACACATACCATTTGAATATGCGAAATGTGAACTTTTACACACAGATGACAAAGTATTTTTTGAATGAAATAGTTCAGTAAAATAACTTCAAATTTTCACAAGGACTTCAGCAACATCCTTTAAAGTTGTGATTTCGTATATTTCATCGTGTATATAATAACTTTGTTAACATTTCAAAACAATTTTGATGCTTTAGTTTTTTTTAACTGAATTTGACTATTGATTGCTTGGTCGACTGGATCAAGCGGCCGTATAGGGTTCCTTCTGAGCATTTGAAATGACCTGAATGTTTTGGAGCGCCTGCGTGTTCCTATGTTACGGAAGACCGAGCACTTGTTTGTCATCTTCACAATAATTTTTCCGTTCATTACGTTATTCTCCGATCTTACAAGAAACACACTGCTTCATTATTTTTAAAAAGTGGAACAGAGACATCTGTGATATCATTTATTCTTATTTTCTATTGTTAAAAAAAATTACCATTTGTCAATACAAAATAAAGTATACAGCATGTGTGCATGGAATGAATATGCTTAAAACGATCATATAAATGTTACTGTCTTGATTCATGCACTCTTGTATGCAATTCTAATGATTGTTTAGAAATTAACCAGGAAACAACTGTCTCAATCTGCTAAACTTGCCATTATCAAAAATAATGATTTTAACCCAGACCGAATCCTCCACGGTAACCTAAAAGAAAACAAACACTATAACATTTCCAGGAAAATATCAAATAAAAAAAACTAGATTAGTATAAAAAAGGAAAAAGGGAACAAAAAACTTTAGTAGCATCAATGATTATTTTAAATTTTATAACTTAATAAACAGAATTTTTCAAAATAAATATTTTGATAAATTAAGCCAAAACATGATTTGGAGAAATCAGTGAGGTGAATTATGGCTTCTAGAATCATGAATAAGTAATGATTTTTATAGTAAGATATATTCTAATTTTTATATGAAATAAATAGTAAATATAATGCATATTCAGTTCCATCCATTAATAATCAATTCATTAGGACCATTCTTTATATACACACGTGCGAAAAAAAAATCAAGTACAAATGTATCAATACGCAAAATATCCTTCATTATTATTAGATGATTTAAACGTTTTAATTTGTTTAAGTATGTTTTACAGGTACCTTGATAGTTGTCGAAAATATCATATTCATCGTCGTTGAAGTAATTATTACCAGAGTAATAAGAATTGTCGAAATCTCTTTCAAAGAAATTCGGATAATATCCTCCCATTCTCGTCCCATAGTAGGGGGCAGCACATGCTAGGGTCAGGCACAGAATGGAAATGAGGAAAATGGTTCTCATTTTGTCCCTTTGTCTGGGGAGAAAATCAAAGTCAAGAAAAATTAGCTAAATGTAGCATATATATTAAAACAAGTTCGAACTTCTTAAAGAATAATAAACTTAGATATTTGAATTCATTCTTTAGAGAGAAAAAAAAACTTAAGTTAATATTGCTTCCTATGTTTATTCCATAACATGAATGATTATCTTTAAAAGTAATTTCATTATTCATTTTACTATGTTGTATGTCTTAAATCGATGCCCATTTCAGCTGAATGGACATGAAAGCAACATTGAGATTTCTCACACATGCTATACAAAAGAAGACAAAATAAAGCATTCTTACCCGAGGCTTAAGGGTTCTACAGTGTGACTGAAACACAATTTTGGTAGCGTATGAAACGATGTCGGATATTGTCCTTTTTAAAGAAATTCCCAATGAAATGTTCTCAAGGGTTCAACCAAGAGTATCCGATAAATCTTGTTAAAATCATATTCTATTTGAGAACATTTATCATACTTATACTTTTATGCAAATTTTGACTTATTAAGAGATAAACAATATAAACAACATTTTAATTTATACTGCATTACACATTCCTTATTCAAACATTCAACACATGTAGGCCCTATGTACGTTTGTTTAAAATATTTTCCCGAACGCAAAATACCATTCAACACATGTTTAAATTTACAAATTGTTATCAATAACATAAAAATGCAGTTCAAATATTATTGATATGTCATTTGAACTAATTATTCTTTTTGTGAAAAACTAATTAATTTTGATAAAGTTAATGAAGACCAACATGGTTTAATGACTGAAAGTTTGTGTAAAATTATTGCAATTTCGATGAATTCGGACGGTTTGAAAATTTATGCAATATTTTCAAAGTCTGAAATTGCATTGGTAATTCAAAGCAAATACATGTTATTTCAAAATGTAAGATCATTATTGATTACTTCTGTTCGTTTGTTTGTATTTTGAGATGCCTGTATTTTGATTTGAGCACATAAGTTTAAACAAAAAATATGACTATTTAAAAAATACCTAGCTAAAGATTCGGTTAACATATTTAGGAATTCATTAACTCTTAGAATCATGTCTCTCAGAATGAGATTGTTTACAAAACGAGTCGATCCATGGAAAAATAATTATCAATTCAAATTTTAATTTACATGTTATTTGTCATATTTATTGTTGTAGTATACAATGCTAGAATTAACGACGTATACATCTTTTCTTGATAAAGAATTAACAAGTATTAATCACAAAAAGTATATTATTTTTAACTGGATGATCGACTCCAATGAATCAAACAGGATGTGTTTGTGACACATTGATGCCTGAGTACGGCAGCTTACGGCAAGAGGTGAATTTTCTTAAATGCAAATCAAACTCCAAAGGTCAAGGGCAAAGGGTTGGTACCCAAAGGAAAGTCTTGTCACCAGAAATACATCTGTGAAATATGAAAGATATATTCTTAACTGTTCATTAGTATGGCCAATGTTAATGTTTTTAAAAATGTGCGTCAAACTCTACGGTAAAAGCTCAAAGGTTAAAAATGTTTATATCCACTGGAAAGTCTTGTCACAATGAATATACATGTGAAATATGAAAGCACTAGGACTGACGTTTCAAAAGTTAAGGCGTATCAAAAGTTGAGGTGTATTAAAAATGGGTCAAATCTAAGGTCAAAGTCAAAAGGTAAAAAAATTATACCTACCATGAGGTTTTTTTTCAGAATGAATTCCAGTGTGAAGTATAACAGCCTTAGCACTGAAAGTTTAAAAATTATAGACAAAGTTAAAGTTCTTTTTAAAGTGGGTCACATCCTGGGGTTAAGGTTAAAATGACCAAAAATTATACCCACTTAAATACCTTGTCACAAAAAATACACATTTGAAGTATGAGAGCCCTGGAACAACCATTCAAAAGTTTTGGCGTACAATGTATGTTAAGTTTGAAATCTTTTTTTGTAAATGTGGGATAAACTAGGAGGTAAAGATCAAATGGTCAAATTTGTTGGTACCCAAAAGAAAGGTCTTGTCACAAGGGAAATACCTGTGATATATGAAAGTCATAGCCCCATCAATCAAACGCTGTGAGCAAGTTAAAATTTTTCCGGACAAACAGACAGAGAGTAAGACAGACAGACGGACAGAGCAAAACTATACACCCACAAATTTTCGATTACGGGGGTAAAAAATGCTTATAGAAGTTAATCAACAGTCTTGTATTACAGCTGTTAAAATGTACAACCTTGAATTGAAAAAAAACTCCGGTGTCTTTAAACATATATGTCTAATTAAAGCAAGGCCTTTTCTCACAGTTAAAAGATATCCTTAACTTTAGATTTTTTTTTTATTAAAAAAAAAAATAATTATTAAATTTTTTTTGAAATATCAAAAATGAAGAAAAAAAAAAAAAATAAAAAGATATTGCCAGTATTCGAAAATTTAATATTTATGGATGTTTCGCTCGTTTCTTTTCTATGCAAATTGATAACAACAGATGTTGCATTCATCTTTTGTTGAAATAAAAATTATAAAAATCAAAATGACAAAAATCAACAAGTACTTGAAATTGTATTAAATTTTGTATTGAAGAAAGTCTTAATATAAGCGCAATATATTTGAATGTAAAGAACTACTTTAATTGAATATAATTGTAATTAATTTACATTTTCTATATTTTCCTCTGATAAAACTTCGAATTATCATATTTCAAAATTATTATAAAAGTAGTAAAAGCTACGTAGTGTTCAACACATGTATATGAGTGCATCTTTAACGTTATGTTGTAAATGTGTTATACTTTTTATTCAATTCGATAATTACTTTTGTATGCGTGATGAAAGGATGTTTCCTTTGCCTAATGATCTTGAATCAAGCAAATTATATAAAAAAACAGCTAATGACCTCTTTATTTATTTTTGTTGTTGACAGAACTGAAGGATTGTCAACAACCATATGTAAGTTTTCATCCAGTGAGTAAAACTTATGTATCAATGAATCGCTCTACTTAACCACAGGAAGGAAATAATAAAACAAATCAGCTCATTACAACTTTATGCCACATCTATTTGCTTAATTAATTCATTCAACCTTTTTTTGTTGTTATTTTGATTTGTTTGTTTCGAAACCAAACAATACTAATTGCAATGTTGATTTAAAATTATTATCTTTTAATACAAATGAATAATTAGAAAAAGTTTGGTTTGAACATCGTTACAAACTTAGATATAATGGAAACATACAGCTTTAATTGTCTTAAAAAATCATTTGAAAATGTACGATATTTTTTTTCTAAGGCGAAATGTAAATTTTCACCTAACATTAAACACGTTCATGCTTCTATCAAGCACTGTATAAAGAATGAACAGTAAACGATACAAAAAGTCCATTGAAACATTCAAACTTTAAATAGAGCAAAAAATGAACCTCTACAAACATCGAAGTTGGAATCTGGAAGAGAAGTAAGCATTCTGACAAATAAAAATTTTCGTATTTTTTTTATAATACTTTAAAAAAATGTTGAACTATTTGACAATATATGTTTTCCTTGCATTTACTTACTTGATAAGTTATGTATTTCAATGCATAACAATTATCAGTGGGTTCATATTTTTATTTAAAAATTGAATACTAATGCTCAATATAAGTAAAAGGTCATGCGAATTCAAATTATAAAATGAAATTCTTTTATACAGGGTTTTTTAAGTAGGAGGTTAAAAAAACCGTAAGCATTGTTTCTGAGAATATTTTAATAATAAAGCGTCTCATTCGGAATGTTAAAAAAAGAGCACACGGCGGGTGTGGCCGGTTGGCAGGGGATGCTCACTCCTTCATATCATCTGATCCCACCTCTGATGTTTTTTGAGCTCTGTCTTTGCTCTGCTATTTTCTATTGTTTTATGGACTTTTAATCTTGCTCGTTACCTCCATATGCTTCATGTACAAAAAAGAAGTACTACGTTTATTCTATTTTTGCTCAAATAATATCAAAATAGACTGCACAATATCAGAAGTCATAATGATTTTTATTTACTAAAACACCTTTAAAGTATAGCGGAAAATACTCTATTTTTGTGTTCTTCATCTTTGTGTCTACGAAAAGATAAAAATATTTCATGTTAAAAGAAATTAATTGTTCAAATATTCTGTGTTGAGATTTTTGACATCTTTATAAGTTTTTCAATTAATAGAATTTTCTGTTGCATATCTTTTCTTTTTTTTCCTCTGAAAATTGTCGACTAAACATATCTTTGCAATAATTGCTATTTTTTTTTAAATAACGGTTTTCAAACATGCACAGAAATTAAAACTAGAGCTTATAATCATAACAACCATCGTGTGTTAACCAGTCTAAAATTTTCCTTTTGTTTCCATTAAAGAACTACGTACTCTAACTCTTGATTCCCGCCTATATTTTGCACCCATTAAATTCAATTTTAATGGTAATTTGGCCATTAAATCTTTGTTTAATACAAAGAACAGTTCTATGGTAATTGATTAATCATTTTAATTCCAGCGCTAGATAGTAAATTATCATTAATTTCAGCTCTCGAAAAAAGGGGGGTAGACGATATTTTCTAGTGAAATCGAACTTTCAAAAATCACCATATTTTGAAATAGTCTTAAATATGATAAAATGTATCTCATATCTTTTCTTATGTTTTACGCAAATAAATAAAACATATTTTAATTAATTAAATACAATTATGTAGTTGAAAATAGCTTTAAAATTGGTGAAAAATCAGCATTTTTTTGTTTTTTGTCTATAAACATATGTTCCCCCCCGTGAAACACAAAAAGCTTTGGCATAAATTTGTAAAATGACAGTCTATATTACCTGTAAAAAGGAATTTTTGTTTCACGGGGGGGAAAGATGTTTTAAAAATATTTTCCGTTTTCCATTGATTTCTATAGTGAAAAACTCAAGTTTTGCCAAAATTATAGAGTTATCTCTCTTTGGTATCCCAAAAAAGTAACGTTTTATGAAAATGCATATAAATATCTATAAAAAATTTGAAACTCATTCAAATATGTTAACTTTTGAGAATTGACTTAGAGGTAGGCGGGAGAACAATGCTATCGTTCGTGGTTCTTCGATTCAAAATCGCTTTCTTTTACAGGGATATGCTCTATACATATCTTACAACGTGGGTGGTCAACAAAGGCAAATGATATAAATGCAAAACGCTAGAATATTCCATTCTTATACATGTTTAATTTGAAAAAAAGAACATTAAATGAAAAAAAAATACCTTTTTCATAATAATGAACAGTATATAGCTTGTTTATTGTAATTATAAAAAAAATATACAAATATTTACTTGTAAACATACATGTACAGGTGTTTGCTATTTAACCTCTCCATATAAAATATTCACCACTTCCTAATTATCAATCATTCATGAATGGTTAATTGAAACGTCCTCATTACAAAGATCTAAAACATAACACTTGATATGGCTGAGACCTTAAGAACACCAATTCATCTTTGAAAGATAAGAAAACTTTGTTTAATTCATTTTTTTTCCTAGAGTTTTTTACTAGAGAAATTTCTAGAAGAAAGTATTTTCTTTTAAAGACTTAAGGGGGCCGACTAGGGTTTTCATTGCGACATATTTTGCGCATCATAATAAAATGCAGTGTATTTACTGTTTTAAAGCAACTTTTTTTCACTCATTTAATTCAACTTAACAAAATTAAGAAATCACAAGTTGAAAAATTTAATTACAATTTTAAATAATTGATTTTGAAAACGCTATTCAACTGTTAGGTTCATCGAAGTCGTAACTGTGTGTTTTTGACGTTAGATAACATTGCCACTCTTAATTTAAAAAGGGAGTAAAAATGATATAAAAGAAAATGTAATAAATTTATGCTCTTGAAATTCTAAACATAGAAATTGGATAATCTCTCCATCATGTTTATTATTTTCGTATAAGTCATTTGTAAGCGACATATTTTGTAGTACTCTATAAAAACAAGGAAATGTGCTATTTTGTTGCATTTTTAGATGCCCCCTCTGGAAACAAGAATAGAATTTTGTGGTTCTTACATATAATGTACAATAAAGTATATCATCATATAGTATAGTTTGAACAAAAGTTTAGTGTAGTATTTGTATAATTTGCTTTCAAGTGCAAAAAATTGGCACTTTCCTACATAATCTTATAGTAAATATATCTGTATTATGAGGCAGTCCCTTAAAATACCTGAGCGATAGAATTTACTTAAACTTGGCATGTACACTGAAGTCAATGTTAGTTATATATGGTATAAAAATTGAAAAAAGGTTCTCTATTGTAGTTTTCACACAATAAAACCCCAGTCGGCCCCCTTAGATGTATTTTTCAGCTAAATTCGAGTTTGAAGAATCAGTTGAGTGTTGGCATTCAGTATATTTTGAATGGGAAGCTTACGGGAAAATATTAATTATAACCCCTTAATTGAGGATGAAACCTTTTTGTTGGTGCGGTGGAATACACCATTGTAACTACAACCATTTAAAAATAAGGGAACGACAAATCGCGCTTTGTTTAGTTTTCTTCAATTAAACTGAAATACACTATTAGTTTTTAGGGGGTGGGGGTAGAAATATAACAACTGAAAGTTGAGATCAAACTTTGTGAATTTTTTTCAATCCCAGTATTCATTTGCGTTATTCACCCTTACACATGATGCTATCTTTAATGTCTTTTAAGTACGAAATAGTTTGGAGATTTATTGTAATAAAAAAAAATAATCAAAATCACAATTATATGAAAAAGAGATTTATAAAATAAAATCAATAGGATTGAATTTCGTGTTTTGATATACAAAAGGTGACATTCACAAATAATAATTAATTCAATCAAAAGGATGATCGATAGGATATGCATGCGACAGACAATGCCTTTTCTTGTCTTACGATAATATTTAAAAAAAAAAAATTTATTTAGATATAAAACAAGGTAACCAAATTAAAGAGTTATCAATTTCATAAATATTTTTGAAATTGCAAGGTTCAGGTTTATTTTTAATTCAATGTAGGTGAAATTCAGTTGTTGGTACTCAGTAGAAGTCCAACGTTCATTTATGTGCAGGTACGGTCAGGGTTAAAATTTGGTAAAATTTTGCAAAACTGAGTCAGTGTCTAGGGTCAAGATAAAAAGGTCAAAAGATCAAATTTGCGGTAGCAAAAGAAGGTTTATTTCACGAGAAATACGATCAGCAAACCTCTGTTGACTCTGCTACGCTCCATTCAAATTTCGGATGTGATTGATGGAAGAATACGCATCAGATCGATACATTTCGTTGCCGGAAACTGCCTTGTCGTCACCCATTTCTTTATTTGCTCTGTATGAAGTTCTTTGAAAATGTCCTTTCATTTGTCTATTTCTTCATTGTAAATAGGTTTTTATTACAACCTTATGTTAGTAGGCTTTGAAAGCAAAAACAGCGTGTCAGGCTTGCAATAAAGTAACTCAGATTTCAAATGTAAAAAAAAACTTCAAATAAGATTAGAAAGTCATACCCTTCAATTAATTAAAAATTATGGGCAAGGTTAAAGTTTCTACTTGTGGACAAACAAAATGATTTACAGACAAACAAACAGACACACAAACAGATGGATGGACAATTAATTTACTCCAAAAGACGAGTGCATAAAAAAGGGATATGTTCTATTAAAAATGTATTTAGTAAAATAAATTGTTGTAGTAAATACATGTAAGGAATTCAACTTGTATAAAAAATTAATATATATTTTAAAAAATTCTTTGTATTTTGAACTTTTTAAAAACCAAAACTGCTTCTTAAAACATTAAGCGTGAATTATTTCCTTGAAGGACGTTGGATTCTACTTGAATTTCTCTTACAAAAAAAGGTTTATTTATTTTAATTTTTGGTGTTATGACCTTAAGTTTAGAGATAATTGAAAGCATTTACGCAATATTATCTTCTAAGACATTCGTTCAGATCCCATAATCAAATGAATAAAAACAGTTATTTTAATTCACTTGTAGTCAACGTAATTGTTGACAAAATAGTTATAAATAACGCAAATCCGAATCTTGTTTGTTTAAAAGAAAATATTCCTTTGAAATGAAAGATGAAAACAAAATAAGCAAAATGAAAAAACAAACAAATTCTATTTCAAATGAATGATTAAGATAAAACTAGCAAAACTGACAAATATTAGATGCGTAAATCACCATTTAGTACACATATCTGCAATTATTTCGTGGAAATTACGTGACACAAGCTAAAATGTATTTTAGATAGGGAACTCTGACAAAGTTTAAAATGGAATTCAGTATTCAAAAAAGTAGACTTAGTTGGCATGAAAAAGTGGAATTTAAAACGGTTAATATATTTTGGAGGGAATATTTCTCACCGATATTTTTTTTTATAAATACGATAAACCAATCAACACTTTTAAAAGTCATATGATATTTCTTGTTCTCATTATTACCCTCTATTTCTTGAAGATTGCAAATCAATCAATCTCACATTTTGCGAACTGTATAATATTAATTGTGCAACTCTTATTTCTACCAGGTGTTCTGTTTTATAAATGTTTGGTGACATGCCAATATCTAAATTTTAAACATGATCAGAAAAAAAAATTGACGCGTTTGACCTTTCATGAGCACGTGAAATACATTGTAGTTGAAGGTCATTTAACTAAATCAAAATCAATTCGAGTTTGAATCTTTTAAATTTTAGGATGCTGATGTTCTTATGTTAAATAAAGAAAATAATCGTTGAGGAGTGTAGCATCATTTCTAATAATTATTTTAACGAGGTCTTTTTTTAAATTTTCTATTAAATTCAAGATGAAAATGAAAATGCAACTTTTTGAACTCCTGCTCTTAAACTGATGATTTTGAAATGTTTAAGGACAAGTGCACTTAAGCAATACTTAATGGACCATTTTGATGTGCCATTTTACTTTAGAATATATTACCAAATCGTTTTGGGGGGTATAAGTTAGACAGTAGTATATTTCTAATTAAAATGCACGTTACACATCACCTAATTCAGCATGGATTTGAAACAATTATGTATATTCAAATGCTAATGGATACCCTAAATCTGGAAAAGTCGTACCGAACGTTCTTTGCGTTTCGTTTATGTAAATCAAGAGAAACAGATATTTAAATCGACACTTTAGCAATCTGATGGTGGATCATAGTCAGATGCGTTTGCGGAATGTTACTTTTTGCGCCAAATCTATTTTAAAAAATTGAATGAAATTGTGTAGTTGCCTGTAGCCATAATGATCAAACTAAGAAATTAGTACTTATTGCATTATAAGAATATACAATAATAGTTTCATTAAATTTGAAATTAAAAGGAGTGTTTAGGTGGCTTTCAATACCTGTTTCATTGTCTTGCATGAATGTTAAAAATGTTTGACACTTCTATGAATGGCACTAAACTCTCTTTACCCTCTCGTGTTCATAAAAACAAATACATACGAATATTTCTAAGCTGCCCGACTTTGACTAAATGAAACAAAACATGCAGATGTTTTACAGTGAGTACCTTTGAGGAATGATTACCTGGGTAGAACTCACCTGACTTTAGATATTTTAAATAATCTATTCCACACTAGGGTTCAACATAGGTCATACAGGTAAATAGTTCTAACTTACTATACGAAAAAAATTTACTTTTTGTACATTTTTGATATTTTAAGTACCAGCCTAATCAGTACAAATTTTCTACTTTCACACAAGTTTTATAAATGTATTATGCGTCTTTTGTCATTTGCACAAGTTTTTACAAAGTTAGGCTCATGGTAAACAAAAGCTTTGAAATGAATGACCGTTCTCAATTTACTCTTGAAAATCACAAATGTCGGCTGACCCCTGCCACATTCTATGGTTTTTTTTTCTTTTTATATTCGTGAATTTCAGCGGTAAAATGTAGTGAATAGTACGGTTTAGATATCAATTAATGATTAGGGATGAAAAATTTTGCTTAATTGTTAATTTTTTTTTTTACATTTTACCGGGGCCAATAAGTGCAGTCGTTCTTTGTTAGAACTACATGCATACAGGAAGTATTTCATAAACTAGCTAATATGTACATATATGTACTCCATAATGCTCCATTTCCGGCATTATGATTTAATTGATATTTTCCCTCTAGCTATATATAATGTTAAGGGATGCATAAAAAATCTCCACACATCGATTTTTTATTTTTTTATTTCGGTTTTAAAAATGCTTTCATATTGTCTTTTTAGTGACATATATATTTTAGACTTGGGTAAATGTTTAATTCTATAGTGGTTAAGAGGTTAATTAGCCTAAGAAGACCAAATGTTAATTAGCTAATATTAGAGCACGACTAACATAATTAAAATGTCTCTTTAAAAGAACCATAAATTACGTAGAACTATTATTTAAGTCATATGCTATCTGTCCTAAATAAATCAATCACTGAAGAAATGTTAAGAAAAAGTAAATAATTTCATCGCAGAAACTAATGTAAACTGTTAGAAATTGTGACTGACAGTCATCATGTCTTTATGTGTTTTTGTGTTTTTATCAAAGGTCAACAATAAGATCGATAGGGATGGAGGAACGTAGAAATGTTAACAAATGACAGATTACCATTCTGTTTATCTTTAGAATTCACTATAAAACTAACATATATACATTTAATTTTAGTCATATTAAGAAAGACCTTTAGACCTCGGACATAAGGTATGTTCCTCTTATATCTGTTTAATATGAAAGTTTAAAAGCGTTCAAATATTCCAAAGTTCAGACTGTCGTATTGAAAGACTCATCTTTCTGGCCAGTTTTTTTCATGAGGAATATCGAAACTATTGTCTTGAATAAAAAACAGCATTTAATTAAAAAAGTATCATGTTCTGCGTGTATGTATTTCAATTTTTGACTGTTTAAAAAATATATTAATTGTCAGTAGCAGATATGTAACAGATAATTATGTCAGGCTTTTTGTAGAAATAATTTCAAAAATTTACCATTAAATACTTTTTATTTTAGATAAGGCCACCATGCAGAAAATAAGTCTTTTTCTGTTGGTTTCGGCTTTCTTTTTTTCATCACCTATTCTCGGACAGAACTTCTTTGGTTCAGAAAACACGATTGGGGATGTTCTAGGGAGTACTTTAAGCGAAGGGAGCACCATTACGCCCACTGCTTCTGTTTTGCCCTCTACCCAAACCCTACAAAATCCTTTAGGTGGGGTAGATTCTACAAGCAATGTATTTTCGCCTATGGGAAGAAGTCGACTTTGGACCTACAATCCATATCGATACTCATCTTTGAATCCAAGGTTTGGTGGACTTTATGATAATGATTATGATGATTATTTTGACAATAGGTTTAATAGATTCTCAAACAGAAACTCTGGACGTGGACTTCGACGTTCTTTGCGAAATTTGAGAAGGAGGTCAAACCGATTCAACTCCCGTGAATCTGGAGAGAGGGGAAATTCTTGGACAAATTTATATAGGTCTATGAATAGAGGAAGAAGGCGGTTTGGCTCAAATTCGGACAGCAGCAACGAATCCGGTGAAAGACGTTGGGGGATCTATAACAGATATAATCGTCGCAGACGATTTGGAAGCGATTCCAATGAAAGGTGGGGCTCAGGAGAAAGGAGACGAGGAATTTTCAATCGATCTTATTTCGGAAGGCGATGGAGAGACAGCTCAGAGGAGAATTCTGGGGAAAGATTCAGATCTCCATATTATCCATATAGATATCGAAGACGAGGTTCCAGCTCCAATTCCAACGAACGATTTGGGAGATGGTCTCGATACAGGAGTCCATACTACAGAGATGATTCTGATGAGAGAGATGGACTCTACAGGAACAGATTTAGAAATTATCGTAACGTCATTTCTAGACTGAACTCGCGTAACTCATTTAACTCTCCGTATTACAGAAGGTACGATCCGAACAGATTATCCTTATTTGGAAATGCCTGGAACAGATACCGGTGGTAATTTTGTTTAACATTTCCTGCCTGATTTTATGAAACAAACTTTTTTGTGTAATTCACTTTGTTATTTTTAGAAACAATGTAATCTAAATGTTTCAAAAGGTAGTGGTTTTAGCTTTAATAAAATTAATCTAATGTAAATCTTTCTCTTTTTGGGGAGGAGGGTACAACCTGTAATCTTAGAGCAAAATGAACCCAGTTAAGAAAAGTCATATTAATCACTTTTTAAAAAAAAATCATAAGCATAAGTTATTAGAAATTCCAAATATCGTCAAAATTGTCTCCTATTGATTCTTTTAATTATCTTTTCTTGTTTTAATCTAAAAAAATGAAATACATCATTACCATGGGCCAAAGTGATTGTATGTCGAGGTCGGGGGTTAGAGGGCGATGGAAATTGGTTAACATTTTTTAAACAGCATAAGGCTTGTTACATATAAGCAGTGCAAGTACTAGCGAACATATGTTAGAGGTACATGTATAAGGCATTTTGATTTTACTCTGTTGAACAGGCCGCTTGCGTCGCAGTTTTATTCCCAATTTAGTGAAAACTGTATTTTATGTGATTTTTATGGCTCCTAACTCCAAATGATAACATTCACACATGGATTTGAATATAAGTAGAAATAAATACTTCCTTCAAATAATAATTTGCGTAATATTTTCTAATGAAAAGAAAAGAATAAAAGATTTTTTTTCGGAGAATCTTGTTAAGAAAATCTTTTTTTTATTTACTAAAGTACTCTGTCTTAAATATATATCTATTAATTACTCGTTAAAAAATTCCATGGCGCATTTGGAGACAAAATTTTCATTAAGTAATGTTACAGTTTTTCTGAATGGAAAAAAAAAATTAATGAAGTAGAACTAACTAAAAATTTTAATTAGAAAAAAAAACGTGTATATATATTATCGGGAGGTAAGCATTATTTCAAGATTTTCCCTAGAAATAACCAATAGCTGCATAATTTTATTTGTACTGCATCGCTTTAATTTCATTGAACTCGATATTAATGATTTAAGAAAACTAAAAACTAGCAAAAAACGTAATATAAATCCAAATTGATATTCTATTTGCTTCCATTTTTTGTCATTAAACATTGTCGTTTGGTAAAAGATATCCTTTAAAAGCAAACAATAAATGCTTTTAAATTTCAAACAAAATATCTTAAGTACACCAAAAATATGCAAAACTGTTAATCTGTTTCTTCGCATGTTTAAGTAGAAGATAAATCACAATTAAAATTAATTAATGGTGACGAATTGATTATTCGGTTCTTTTATGTGCACAGCATTGTAAAGTGTCTATTTTGTAGGCGGGACTTAAGCGTTTGATGTGACATCACGATAAGATAATTATAACTTGTGTATAAATACCTTTTAGAAAAACAAATTGCGCTTAAAACTACTACCAAGGATTCCCTTAACTACTACGAAAAACAACAAAAATAGATGTTTTCAATATTGTTTCTCGTATTTTATCACACGTCAAATCATATGAACATGGTCAATGAGAAGAGTATCGTATTAGATGATAAACAGTATACAAATTATTGCCCACAATGCACTATCTAGCCTTACATTATCCAAGGTAAACTTAGCGAAAATTATGTATAGTATTTACAAAAGTATGTAAAGTTATCAACAGGACAGGTAACTTAATATTGGTAAAAAATGTCTTAAAAAATAAACAGATTTACATATTTACATGTTTTATAAACTTAATTAACGTTTTCATTAAATGGTTTTTGAAAGAAAGAGTTGAAAAATATTTATGTTCTTTTGAGCACAGGATTGGTTATTTTCAGTTCAAAATACCTCAATTATCTGTGTTTTGTAAAATTATGCACTTATATCCGATCTTTATAAAAAAAATTTATACTGTCACACAAAAAAAACAAAACAAAACAAAACCAATAAACAAAACATGTGTGCAAGAAAGTCGACCACGTGGCTCATTCCTTATAGCGCGATTTTAGAATCGCGGAATAAGGAGTTGATTCTTATCTCGAATTTCACTTTTGGACTTTGGGACTAGTCCTTCAATTCAGATAAAATCGTATAAACCAAGCGCCTGTGTCGCAGTAGGTTCTAGTATGATCCCGCACTGCTCATTGGCTCTACGTGCCGAGCGTAGGACAACCATTTGCAGCTCTACACAAGTAAGTCGTGGTGTCTCAGTTTGAGAGAAAAATGCTCGATAAGAACGTTTAACAACATACAAATAACCGCGTAAAATAAAATGGATATTTTTTTTTTGTTAAACCGTGATAAAGATTATGTTTAGTGATATACATTTTCAATTTCTTTAAAGAAGCTGGGTGGTCGTGACCATTTTTAGACTATTTTGATCTCCATTAGAAGAAGAGCTCTCTATAAAGATAAAATAAAATGATCAAATTTTAAAGCAAAAAATTAAGATACGTAATATATCTCAAAATTTAAATTAAATCTGGTGGTAAATTAAAAATGATTAGTTGACCCCCTAGCCTCTTTAAGCTCCATTATTAGGACATAATTACGGACGGAAAACTAAATAAATGCGATTTCTATTGAGAGCAATGAGTTTTTCCAATTTTTCTTAATATGATTGCTATGTTTATAATCAACTAGTACTCGAATGGTGAAGTTACCCTAATTACAACCGAACGATAAGTTATATTCTTTAACAAAGTCACAATATTTCCCATGGATTTTTCAAATAGCCAATGTTAAATAAGGTTGTTATGTCTATAATCTCAAATTATCAGTAAATAGTGTGCCTTGATTTATAAATTGATTATCCATGGAGTATGTTGTCATAATATTGTTTGACGTCAACATTGATGGTGAAACATGGATATGTATGTTTCTGATATGAGAAAAATTTATTTTTTGATATCCGAAAGTAAGAAAGAATTTTTTGATATCAGAAAGTAAGAAAGATTTTTTGATATCAAAAATTCGAATTTCTGAATTCAGAAAATCATTTTCTGATATCAAGAATTCGAATTCTCGATATAAAAAAAAAAATCATTTTTTGATATCAAAACATCTTTGGGATTTTATGTTATCATATTAGGCCTCTCAAGGGCTAAGGAGGCTTAATATGCTTCCGAATCTCGTGTGCATCTGTCTCTGAGTCTGACGCTAAGGAGGCCAACTATGCATGAAAATTTTGTGCGGCTGCCGTTGTGTTTGACGTCAGTGGGCAAGGACTATTGAAATTGGGATGGGAATCCTCTTGTAATTTAAATCTATATCTGCAATTTTATAGGCTAAATCTACAATTGTTTTCACAATGAAATGCAAATATAAGGTATCACTGTCTAGTTAGTATAGTATGCCAGGGACATCAAAAATAGTGGGAAACATGGGGTAATTTGCATAGCGGGCGGATTGTTACTATACTAACTAGACAGTGATTCCCTAAAAATTTTCATTTAAAGACAATTTATAGTAAAGAGATGTATCTTAAATAAATGTTGATGTGTCGGTAGCATGATTGTGAAACCCAACCAAGCATGCTGCTTGCCGTTTCAGATGACACATAAAATGTTGTTGTAGTGGGTGAGCCCTGTTGTCTGGCGGCCACTTAGTTTATGTTGATTATTGAAATACATTTATCCTGCCTCTGATAAAAATCGCTATATATTTCATTGGTCGAGAGCACATTCATAAAACTGTATGCTTCGCAGCGTAGAGACAATGAGAACCAGCCAAATTTATGCGAGCCAGAATGTGAAAAAATGTTTGGAACTGTTTACGAAGCTTCTGTAAATAGATAAGCAAATATGACCCTCCTGTTTGAGTTGATTTTAATTTACAGATTACCGTGGTATTAAATAGGAACTTCTTGGTTAAATATATACTGATTTTACTGAAATGAAACTAGCAAGAGTGATCTACTGCAGAACTACCTCCCAGAATTCCAAAACGCGCAAGCGCATTTTGAAGTTCTTCGTATCATAACTAGTCAGCCCGCGGGCTGACTAAAAATTACCAACCACACATCATCAATATACTGCTTTCACGTGACCCGCATGTAGCTTCATAACTGACGTCCCAATGCGTCTGACGACAACAATGGATGCAAGAAGTCTTGCTTGGACGCTCAGTGAAAGCGGTTTATCGATACTATAAATATTTAGTCCTTTAGAAAACAATCGGCAGGATAAATTCGTTATGTAGACACTTAGAGAGAGAATTCGGAAACATGTAGGGTCCTTGAAAAAATCCATATTGGCCTCGTCCGACATGGATTTTTTTCAAGGACCCCACATATTTCCGTATTACCCCTCTAAGTGTCTACAATGAATACAGAACGGGAAGGGTAGATCGAACTATCTATGTTATACTAAAAGTATTTAAGAAAGATATTTTTTTCAAGAAATACTTCCCTGGAAAGGGAACTGTTGGTGTATAGAAAATTCGGGGACGAAGAATTTTTTTTTTTTCAAACTGCATAATTATTATAAGTCCTACTCACAAACATGTAGATGGTTTTGTAACAAATCTTTTCTTAATCTACTGGAACGACAGCATATTGTTCATGCAGTCTCTCGTGTTCTTTAATAAGCATATTCATATCCATACAAGTTCGAAAATGTAATCACTCAACGGATCTTTGATAAACTGTTCGATGTTCATGGACAAGGAATGAAATACTCGATACAACTTCGTAATTTATGTCATCCAAAGCTGTCAAGAATTGAGGACGCGATTGCACGGCGTCTTGTGATCACGTCATTTGGTGAATAATAAAAGAATGTTTGCTGTAACTATTTCCGGAATAAGGAGCGTGATATGTTTGCGCTCATGACAAAAGGGATTTGTTTTTCTAATTAAAAGTAGAGAAAGAATAAAATATAAAAGGTTGTTACGATAAACTGAGAGTGATCGTAAGCATTGACCATATTTTTATCTACGTGAATGTGTTTTACGATTTGACACGTCTTTGTGTATCTCTGAACATTGAAATCTATTTCATCAAAATAAATTTAATTTCTATCTTGAGGTTTGTTTCCTCATCTTAAAATTAGAATTTTATTTAAGATTGTTTTTACAATAGGATCTATATCTACGTATAGATAATTTCCAATAACAGATTCAGACGGCGTGATTTACTAGATACATGTATGATATGCCAAATAAGATTATTTATAGATGAAGATATTTATTTCAAAAAAATATAATGCAGATACAAGTCCTATGAAAAAACTTCTTTTCATTCAATGTGTTCAAATGTCTGACTCCCCTTACCCCCCTCCCCCCTCCGATTCAGGTCACTAAGAAGATACATAGCTGAGTGTTCAAAGCATGAGGGATCAAGCCTTTGAGGACTGTGCACTGGTTTAGAGAATATATATACTGATAATATAGTAACAAAATGAAGGTTTTGGAGATGAAAAACTGAGTCTTAAAAAATAAAAGTTATTTTCGTGATCACTGCTGGTGATAAGTAAATCATTATGCTTCACGTATAAAATGAGCATCAGCTGCAAGATTTTCAGAGAAAAAGTATTTATCTATCTATACATATGGCCTTTATTGTCGTTAAACAGATTATGTATGTATAAGGTCCAACAACAAACCATCATATGAAATCTGTGAAATGTTTTAATATTCTAGAAGGGGGGGGTACTGAAATGCATGAAGCTTCAAAATGAATCCGATTCCCTTGCTTCATATTTTAACCATAAGTCACCTATAATGACTAGTACAGCACATATTACTTTTGGTAAAAAAAATTGGGTAATTTTTTGTCTAGACGTTAAAAACTGCTATTGGGCTGAAAATATTACTGCAAATTTACAATTAATACTTCCCCAAAAAACAATGGCGTTACTACATCTATCAATAGTTTCCGAAAAAAATTTTATTTTAAGTAGATACAAAACTTATAATTAAATATCTGCAGGAATTTATCTAATTTATTTCAATTTTGTTGCGTGTATGGCATAATAAAACATTCATCTCATAAATATCAAAAATTAAAAAAATGTTGGTTACCATGGCAACCATACCTTCCTTATAACCCCGATGACCATGTTTGATACTCTGATATAATGGTATTATTGACATAAGGCACATTATATGCAAAAATGAGAAAAATTCATTGGGCGGAATTTTTTCACAGACCCTTGCAATCCTTTCCTTAAGTACCTTATTTGATAACATGTTTTGAATGTGTGTGCTTACTCCAGAACTTATAATTAAACATTTTTTAAATTAGAAATAAAAATATAATTCAAAAAGCTCAGGCTCCGTCTAACTATACACTTGTGAGTTAGACAAAGTATTATTTTGTGAATGGATTCCTTTTTCACATGAATTTGAAAAAGATGTAACATTTACTGGAAATTATCAACCATCACTTTGATTAATCTACATACATAAATTCCCTTTGACATGTTGTAAATGGTTGTAGTAAACACTAAGGTTAACTAAAATAAGTTATCATTAAAATGACTTTGGCAAGAAATCTATGTCAGTCTGATTAATTGTGACATGAGTTACGTATTGTATGATTAACCCTCAATTTATAATAGTATTTAGTCAATTATTGTATAATAAGTAGTCAGAAAGATTCAGATTCAAATGCAAAACAAACAAGAATCTTTTATTATATAAGCAGAATTATTATCCAACAATACTCTTCTAAATGAAATAATAAATGTTGCATTTTATTTAGATATAACGTTTCATGACATATAAGTCTCTACTAAAACAATTCGGTGGCTCTCCTTCCTAGTGGCATGTCTCCTTCCATTCTTCTACTTTGGGGAGTGAGCGAAATACGGTCCATGGAATCCTCGAAGACATCCCTTCTTCCAGCATCAAGGCGTGACAACATTGGATCAATTTGTCTGTCGTTTGACGATAATATGAGTCTTCCCGTATTATCTGCAATTCTGTTCATTATCGTTCGAGTCATATCGTATCCCCGGCCAAGTGACATTTGAGAATCTGAAGAATCCAGAATACTTTCCCTTCTCCCGAGTTGCATATCATTTTCAAATCCAGAGGTTGGGAAACCACTTAGACCACCAACAGACATATCATCAGTAACAGGATCCATTCTGTTGAACCTGCGGGATTCTAGCCCAAGATCATCGAATAATGTAGAAGGATACCCTTGGGAATTCGAAAAATACTGTGAAGATAAAGAATCAGACGGCATATAACGTCTGTCTAAGAGAGGATCTTCACGATTAGGTGAAAAACCTCTTAAAACATTTGTCAGGATTCCAGCATTTTCGTTCATTGTAGGATTACGAAATTGATCATATGTACGGTAAATATCTTGATTAGGAAGAATATCGGAATTTGCTTGTACCATTTGTTGTCTGACTATACCACTAAGGGATTGAATAGCATTAATGAGTGGTCGGTAAAATGATCCAGAAAGGAACTGATCATACCCAATATTGTCATAATTCTGCGAGGATTCTAAAGCTGCAGAACTTAAAGGTGGCATCTGCATCGAATCTACATTGTTTAAAGCATTCATTGTAGACATTCTCTGTTCGTCAGCTAACCTTAACAAATCAGCCCCATTCCCCATATCAGGGTTATCAAGTTGTGAGTCAAATGCATCAGTGCCTAATCGTGATGTTTGTCTGTCATCTACGTATCTAAAAGGGTCTGAAGTAATCATCTCTCGTTGATCAACGGAACCAGACAATCCTTGGTCACCCCTAACGTCTTGGAAATTGTCATAAACATCATTGGGAAGTTGACCAGGACGATACATATCCATGTCCCCGTAAGGAATTCTCATTTGACCATTGTCTAGATTGTTAGGCGGATCAAATGAAGATATCCTCTGTTGGTCAATCATTCCAGACAAGCCTTGGTCATTTCTTGAGTACAAGGGATCGTCCATGCGTCCTTCGGGTAATTGCATTGATCGGTCTAGATTGTTAGGCAGATCAAATGAAGAAATCCTCTGTTGGCCAATCCTTCCAGACAAGCCTTGGTCATTTCTTGAGTGCAATGGATCTTCCATGCGTCCTTCGGGTAATTGCATTGATCGGTCTAGATTGTTAGGCAGATCAAATGAAGAGATCCTCTGTTGGCCAATCCTTCCAGACAAGCCTTGGTCATTTCTTGAGTACAATGGATCTTCCATGCGTCCTTCGATACAGTGCAGGCTTTTCACATTAGGTGCAAATTATATGTTAAATGTAAAAAGTCTAACTTGTTTTCTACAGTAAAGAAATTTGATGGTTGTTTTTTTTTGTTGCCAAGACATTGGTTTAAAGAATGTAATGATTAAATTGTAGGGCCACGCAACGAATAGCTAAAAAGAATGCAATATGACTTTTTATTCACAAATTAAAATCCTTATCATAGAATTCAAATATATAATATGATATTCTATGAGTAGATTAAACCTATCTTGGAAGCTTATTTTATTAGGTTAAATCAGGACATGTGTTTGTGTGTTTTTACGATTGTGAAAACTATACCTAGATTTATCTAATATGTCGTCTGAGCCTGATTATGTACTGTACTTATAGCTGCTGTTTATCTACTTTGTTTCTTATGCTTCTTTTATTATTTTATTCTAACATTAATCTTCATGATTGGGAATAAAATGGCGCACATGAAGAAGAGTAATCTATCTTTAAACAAACTATGAATAATACTAAAGTACGAAAAAAATAAACATGGACCCCCTTAAAACTTCAGAGTATTAATCAGGTGCTTAGGAGATAAAAGAATCCCCTATTGACATGTTAGATCAACCAAATGAAAGTGATATCATAATATATCTGCATTTAAAAATGTTGTCGATGGAAACCCTGAATTCTTCTTATTTGTCGTTTACTAGTAATTTACTTTTTAATTGGCCGTCATAGTTAATAACTTCAAAAACTGCTTTTTCAAAATATGTAGTGGGACATTCTTCTTTTCTAGGTGACCGATTCTAAAATACGGTTAAAATTCCTATATATATGTATAATTTATCCTACGACCGACTGACCAATTTTCGAAAGTTTAATTCTATTCTGCCTTTATTTCAATTAAGAACAATTACGTGTTGTAATTATTCAAAAACTTGTAGGAAAATGTGAAACACACGTGTTCACATTTTGAACGTGATTGATGATTTCTTGCACTATCTGCTTATAAAAATACACGTTAAAAAGTTGAAAAAGTAAAGTATTCGTAATTTTCTTTGATGAATTGTTATCTTTTAAAGTCATTCATATATATTTGTAGATTCTATGTATATGTTTTTTAATACATAAATTGTATTTTGATTATTAATTTATTACGTCCGTCAAGAATAAAATTAAAACGTGCATATATTAAGGTTGTCTTTTTTATTACACCAAGTAACAGCTACATGTACAGCTTTAAAATTACTTATTAAACTGAAATTTATTCATTGTTGGAACCTGCTTCAACCTCTGATGTTTTGGAGGTCCGCGTTTGCTCTGCTCCTATGTTGTGTTCTTTCAAAGACCTTTCATCTTGAATACTTTTCGTTATCTTCATATATTTATGTTCCCCAAACAAAGTTGGGGAACATATTGTTTTTACTCTGTTTCTTATTCGGGGGGGGGGGGGGTGCTTATTTCTCCGTGGCACCTGATCCCAGCTCTGATGTTTTGGCAGTCCGCGAGTTTGCTAATTGTACATTTGCATTAATATTTTCACCAAAAGAGCAATTTGTAACATCATGAGGAAAAAATATGCACTTTTTTTTGCTAAAACTAATATATATTGTATTTATCATCATAAGTGACTCATGATTAGAATATGAGTAAGTTCATCAACTTCATTTTGAAGCCACACGCATTTTAGAGCCCCTTCCCATTCTTAAAATATTTAAGGATTTTATAAATTTTAAGTCATGTCTTCTTGCTGAACATTCAAAGACAGCATGCAGCCTATCTTAATGGTTTTTTGTGTCCACTCCTTTTGCTTTGAAAGTGTTTTTTTTTTCATTATACTACAATTAGCTAGGCTTTTTTGTCATGTTGTTAGGAAGTATTATATAATGAATGGTCAGAATGATTAACTAGTCAATTTGGCATCAACTACTAGCATCTATTTTCTTGTAATCCAGCCAAGTGTTATATAAGTTTATTTAATATAATGTAGTGTTAGCTCAATAACTGAAATTTTCAATCACTTGTTTGTTTAATAATTTATGCAAGAAGTTACCCAAAAACAAGCTGCACCTAGCCAGTATCTTCTTACCTTTTTAGGAAAATATGTAGATATAAACATGTATTATCTGTTTAAAAACAATAAAAATATAATGCAAATACTTCTTGTCTTCCTGGAAATCTGACAGTAGATGCTTATAATATAATATGTAGATGCTGAGAAAATGGTATTTTATATCATTCCCGGGCATTGTGGGGGAGGGTGGTAGGGCATGGGAAAGTTGAACTTAGAACTTTTTGTGTCAAGCAATTTCCCTTTCAGAAAAAAAATTAATTTCATACTAAAAAAAATTATCGTTAACTTGTACAATCTTTGCAGCCGTGTTATCCAAAATGGTCATACAAGTCACATAACAAATAGCAGATCTAAATAAAATCACTTTGGCCAAACTCGGCAGAGGCTTCATGCATAGACATGTAACATGTATATAAAAAAAGTAAAATTCCAATAAATCAAAACTAATGTTTAAAAAGAACAAAAACAAATTGATCTTTTTCGGAAATTTTAAAAGCGTATTTTCTATAGGCAATCTTAACCTAGCTGTGAAGGAGTTTAGTGAGTGACTGGTCTTCGGCAGAAGGGCAGTTCTTAAAATGCAAAAGAGCAGTTCTGTTCCTTAAATGTGAGTCGTAGGCTTGCTCGTTATAAGGCTGCAATATTTAAATCTGTATAATAATAAGCTAAAATATGAGCAGTGAATAACATTTATGAGCAACATTGGAATATTGTCATACTGAGGCCAGAAATGAATTGAATTATGCATCATAGTATCGAAAGATTTAATTATCCATTATGGTTGTCATTTTTATATGAAATATTATGTGTTTGTAAAACATTGATGTGTCCGGTTGGCGGATAAAAATGATAACAACGACGGTTAATCAAGGTAGGTAAAACCCCAAAGGCCAGTTCAGGACGATATGTCAATTTTTTTCGGTATCAAAGGAAGGTTCTGCCACATTGAAGACACTTTTAAAATATGGCATTCAAAGTGATAATTGTACATAAGTTATAGCCAAGATTAAAGATTAAGTTTGCCTTATGTCGCAGTCAAGATAATAATGTCAAATAATTTTTCTTTTTGGAAATATCATGATGCGATGAAAACATATGTAAAGTATAAAAGCTCTAGCATCATCTGCTAAAATGTTTTTGAAAAAAAAGTGGGGTTTTTTTGTTGGTGCAAAAATGGATGCAACTCCAAAGTCAAGGTCAAGAGGTCAAATTTCGTGGTACCCAAATAAGTTATAAAGCAATGCAACTGTAGAATATGAAAGCTTAAACCCTACCAAAACTTCGATTGATATCATTTTTCAGATTTTTTTTTTAAACTTTACTTTCAAAACTGTAACTTTTATTTAAAAGACTGAATTTTCTTTTAGGTGACTTACAAACCTTCTCTAAAATTGCGCTATGATTTCATATGATTTCAACATATATGGAATCAGGCAGATGTGTATCTTTAATGTTAAACATAGTCTAATGATTAACAAAAGGAAACAATGCCAATTTTAGAATTTTATTGAGAAATAAGTTTATTTATATCACACTAAGTGATCCTCCTGTTCCCGTCCCCGATGCGCCTGGTGTTGCAGTGCCACCCATCTGGTTAGTTCCTGTTTGTCTTTCTCTTAGAGCCCTCTCTTGGGTACCTGATGTTTGGAATCGAGGTCCAGTGTTCTGCATCATTCTATCCATTCCTCTTCCTCTCATTTGATCAGTAAATCGTCCTTGATCCTGCCTCATTCCCGATGATCTCATTTGGGGCATGGACCTCATCATATCAAATCTTCTTTCTGGATTATTCATTGAATCCATGAATTGTGATGTTCTTCGATTCTGATCTTCTCTCCGGCGTGGGAAACCGGTCATCCCATCCATAAACCTGTTTCTGTCAAAGGGAAATCTGTCATTATAGTTGTCCGATAAACGTCTATCCGAACGCCTTAAAGATGTCGATTGAGAAGGCATGCGAGGTCGACGGAAATCATTATAGTTCCGTCTTCTTGACAGTATATTAAGGTCCAAAAGTCCACCATCGCTGAGCAAATCTAAAGGCAGGTTTTCGGTTAAACCGCCGGGAAGCAAATTGGTTAAACCATCGGGAAGCAAGGACGAGGTTGCTTGAGAAAGCATTCCAGAAGACTCCTGAGAACCCCTTTTACGGTGATCATTGTAATTCGTTTCTGAAGCCAATACATTTGCATCAATAAGAGAACTGTCTCCATTGAAAGGCCTTCCACGAAGGAATTCTGACAGAAAGTCATTGGGATCAGTTTGTGAACCATCTTGCTGGTTGTTGGAATCGGATAAACGGTTCCTTCTCCGGAACATATCGGACATACCATCACCTTGATTCCGACCAAATCTATCAAGATATTCCCGTCCCATCCCTAAGTCATTACGAGATCCACCCAAAAAGCTTCTTTGTTGGTTCATGCGATCTCCATTAAATCTTCTAGAGTCTTGTCCTCTCATCATTCCATCACCCATGTAATACGGGTCTGACCTGGATCTTTGATTTCTTCCCAGCAGTCCGGTAGGTCCACTTTGTCCTGGCAGCTGACCAAGCCGACCTGTAAGTCCTTCCAAACTGGAGAGTGGATTTCTACCAGATTGTCTAGTGTTTCCTTGACTGCTTTGGATGCTGAATGGATCAGAAAACCTCCCGATGGCTCTATCGGACATTCCATAGGGATCCATCATACCACCCCCGCCAGTGTTTCCAGAGGTACTGCCTCCTCCTCCTCCTCCTATCGTGGATAGAGGGTCGCCCAGGGTCCTGTCTATTAGCCCCTGCTGCTGTGCAGTAACCATTAACACTGCAGCGGCAAGAAGAAAAGTGTGTCCCAACATGTTTCCTACAGTGAAAAAAATTAACTGTTACTAAAGTTTATACATATAAAATTATATTTCTGAATTTAAGCTTTATATATGGGTCTTTGAAAATAACTTCTGAAACATTTACTGTGCAATTAAAAAAAACCTTTTTATAAAAATTTTAAATACTCGTCAATGTTCTATTTTGAAATAAATGCAACTGATGCGAAATATTCATAGTTACGAGGTTTTACTAGTTAAAAGCTTTCTTTTTGAAAAATAGCACGAATTATCATATATAGTTGATTAAAATAAAACAAAATAAAAACTTTCAATATTTATTTAAATGTTCTCTTCTTTTATTAACTAAATTTGTTTGAGTATATTCTGTATTTTTTTTTTTACGTTGAAAATCTTGAGAGATTTCAAGCTAAAAAAAAATTTGAGCGAAAATATTCTGATGAGTTTTACGCCAATAATACTGTTATTACAATTTTCATTAGCCTTAGAGATTCAAATTTCGTGTAAACATAATTTATTATTTATAAATTATATTTTTTTCCATTGCGTTTCTTTTCAAAAAGGTATACCTGCGTAATATTTACAAGAACAGAAATATTCTGTTTGTTTTTGTTTTTTGTTTTTTTCATTTCGTAGCCTAGGGAAGGATGCTCCTAACACTACAGAATATCCGAGATGTACTCCCCAAAAAGCTATCCTCTTTGTCAATATTCTTATGCCGTCATTATATAATTTCTTTTACATAATAAAATATTTTGGGTCTTCGAATTTTCTTGTCGATATTATATAGATTTTTCTTAACAAAAAAATTGAAAAATTCAGTTATAAAAACATTTTCTTCCAACTTAATATCTGTTCATTACTAATTTTAAATCTTGGAATTACAGATACTTATTATCTAATATCATAAGCATCAGGTCCCTTATCATCGATACGTTAATTAAATGTAGAAAAGAACAAAAATATGATATGTCCCTGAAATATTTTTATTGTATTAAAATGACAATTTACTTCAAGGATAAAAAAACAGAAATAGAGAAAACACACACAAAAATATGTCTTATTAACAGGTCTAGCTGTTAACTTATTGTATAAACAGTTTACTTCAAATATAAAATTAATTACCGTAAATCTGGAAATTTTTCCTGTAGACAATTATTTAGCAAATTTGCGAGTTCATTGCATTCGCTAAAATGTTTTTCTTAAAAATAAAGGAGTGTATATGATAAGAGCCAATTTTGGCCGCCTTAAAATCAACATTTTAGAGTGACATTCAAATATGTTTAATTAATATTTATTTTGTAGAGAAGATTATATTAGAAATATTTCCAATTTTTTTTCACATTTATATGCACTTAATAGCTGTAAATGACATGATAAATAATGCTATTTTTGATATCTAACAAAGAAGCCAAAAATATGCCTTTTTCTTGATGTTTTTTCTTATCATAGAGCGCAGTGTAGAACATACATAATTTTTCTGTCACTAATTAGTATTGGATAGATACATCTTTGGTAAAAATATAAAGCTTGTTATAGGCTGCGCTCTATATTTTCTGGAAGAAAAACTGCTTGAAAATAAGCAGGTTTATACAAAATATGCTAAAATGGCGGGAAAACGTGATTTTTATAATGTTATTTTGTAACTGTATTTTGATCAAAATGAAATCACCAATAAAGGTCGCATATATAGCTGTACAAATTAAAGCTATATATAAAGTAAAATTAAGATATTCATTTTAAGGGGCCAATAGAGACATTTACCACATATCGCTCTTACCAATATGAAAAATATAAACATTAGAGTGGTCATTCGCAAATTTTGAAACGTAAAAATTAATCATTAGCATTTTGACCTGAATTCGCAAAATAAAATCGACGTAAAAATTTCCAGGTTTACGGTATATCTTCAAGTACCAAAAATATTTTAGTAAGATGCATGACCTTTAAAGATTTCTAAAATATACTTTGTTTTAATATTCCACAAATAGTAAATACTCAACAAACTTAAATATATGTTGTGCATTTAAATTTAGAAACTTACATAAGGAATTTATTTAATTATAAATGGGTTTCTATATATGGTCTACATACCTTTGTCTTCCCTACAACCAACGGTGGCGGATGACGGCAGAAAAAGGGTTATGCAACTTTTTATACTCACTAGAAAAGCATTAATCATTTTGCTGGATAATTAATTAAATCTAACGATGATGGATGAAATTCGGTTGATTCTTAGTATGATGTTAAATCAATTTTCACACAACTAGTACTAAGAATTAAATGAATGATGTTGGTCCTGCCACGTAAATCATACACAGATAATGCTATTGTTGCTGTTTATAGATGGAGATTTATGACCAAAGCTTTTCTTAATATATTCTTTCTTGTTCTAATTTCTCTCAGTCATCAGAAAACTTTATTCTATCTACTTGAATTACTAATCATATATATGTAACTTTGTGTCTTTCTTTTTCCTAGAATTATTCCCGTTGATTTATTTGAGTTTGCAGAAAAAGGCTTTTTTCAACATTTTTTCCCGTCGTATAAACCGAGTTTCCGTGTCGCAGAAGGTTCTGGCACGAAAAAGATTTCTCTCTGCTTAATGGCCCTAAGCGTCGAGTATAGGACAAAATTACAGCTCTTCACCGGCAAGTGGTTGCATCTCCATATGAGTGAAAAATTCTCACGAGGGACGTTAAACAATAAACAATCAATCAATCAGTCAACATTTTTTTTACATTATGATTACACCTTTAAAGAGTATTTGTCTTTATCGTTGTCTATCGTTAGAATTTAAGAAAGCAGATATCCCTGAGATGTTATGTCATGATCATTACACGGGTGTGACCTGTCGTCAGAGGATGTTCGCTCTTATATGGAACCTGGTCAGATATTTGATGCTCGTTTCCGTCTTTGTCCTGCTCCATTTATTCGTAATCCTTTAATTCAAATTTGAGTTGAAAAACTATTCGTTATATACATGTATTTTTTGTACCTTTTTAACGCTGTTGAATTGCTGCTGGAAATTTAGTAATTTTTTTTTGGTCAGAGCTGATCCTAACGTTGAATTAAGAAAATTTTTAATACGCACGTCGTTTTGATTGTTTATGATGTAACTATGTATGCAACAATAAGTCTGGGTAGCAAAAAGTATAAACTAATAGGCAAGGCACATATGCATAAAAATATAAAGATATCTAAAAATAGTTCAGCTAGGATCTCTTTTTTTATTAATTTAACAAGAAGTAGAGCAAGCGTGAAAAGAAAATTTCATGAGGGTTCCCAGTCTAATCATAAAATTTACATCTATTTACAAATGTATATATTTTATAACATGTACTTGTAATTGATGCATTTAAACACAGGACGACATAAAATAAATACCCAACTAACCAGGCTTTCAACATTACTAGAAACGTTTTGTTTGATTTTCTTGACCATTAATCTATCAAGAAAAATTAAGATAAAATGAAATTTAACACAAAAAAACCTGTACTCGTATATCTGTAACATTAAGTGCTGTTTCTTTTATTATTTTTTCCCGCGTTAAGTGTTCTTGCCAGGGGTTACTACTCAGGTTGGTTAAATAATCAGAACGCATTTATATTTCTCTTAGGAAAACTTCAAATAAGGTGCATGTCACCCACGATGTGATCCCTATCCCTGTTTTGGCTGAATTATTACACTGAGCGTCTCGCTTTGCTCTACAAATGTAGAGTAATAAAACTTGATTCATCGTTATTGAATGTTATGATTACAATGCATATCGGGGAAATGTTCTCACTGTATGAAGTCGAGGTCCCTAATTCCACGTAACGTCTTTCCACTTTCACAATTTTTAATGGTTCAAAGTACATAAACTGCATTAATGTTCGTTTAACATAGTCTTAAAATCAAAATTACAATGCAGGTTCCAGTAAATGTTCAATCAAGCCTCGTTCTTCAATTCTCACTAAGATATTAACAGTAGTGAAAGAAAAACTTCAATATTACTGTGCAACACTATATTTAAGAAGTGGCTTTTATTAGATATGGAAACTCAAAATTCTAAAGAACTTATGGACAATTTGAAATCAAAATATTTAACTAAAACCAACAGTTAAAATACTTACGACTTTTCAACTTTATACACAACCATTCCACACGATACAAAAAGGCCAGGCTTTTTGATATCATTAACAGATGCTATTTCAATAAAAATGGTACTCGTAAATTTACTAACCTAGTCATTGGTCATACTAAAATTATTTTGTTAAAACACATTCTGTTTGCAGAAACAAGTACTCTGAAGTTGACATCAAATAGATGCTCAATTTTCTGATTGACAATATCTATGTGGTTTTTGGAAGGCCAGGTCTTCCAAAAATATATTGGAATTCCTACGGTACAAATTGTGCTCCTTTATTAGTAGACTTATTGTTATATTGATATGATGCATATTTGTGCAAAATCTTATGCGTGAAAGGAAGAAACACTTGCTGTGGCCTTCAACACGACATTAAAATATATATATGACGTATTGTCAATTAACAATGGTAATTTTCATTTCTATTTCATGTATGTCGATACGATATATCCTGGTCCTCTTGAGATGAAAGATACCACAGAGTCTTACACATATGTTTCATACTTAGATATTTTACTTGAAAAAGACTCTAATAATAATCAAACAACCAATCTCTATGATAAACGTGATGACTTTCACTTTTCTATCCTCAACTTCCCTTACTTATGCAGCATACGCGATTTTGCAAACGTGGTTTGCCTTTTGTAGGCTTCAGTTTTTATCAAGCAGTCTTAAAATTTAAGACAAAATTCCAGTCTTAACTCTAAGTCATTTTTCTGTGATCCACTTTAAGATCAATCTTAAATTTTAAGTGCAAATTTTTGGAGTTAAGTCTGACTTAAGACTTAAGACAGTTTCATGATCCCGGAGCCTGACCTCCAATGACTATATAGATATTGTCAATCAGAAACTCAAGCATCTTTTAGGGTACTCGTGTATACAATCAGAATGTTTTTTTAACAAATAAGTTTGCAAATGACCAATGACATGGTAAGAAAATTTACGAGTTCCACTTTTATTGAAAAGCAGCTGTCATTGATAACAAAAAGTTTGGACTTAAGGTAAGTCACTCCTGAAATTTGTTAAATCAAGGATTTTTTGAGAAGTATATTTTGGATAAGTACTCATAAAGTGTAACTCAAAATCGCAAAGAAAATAGGGTGTCAGTGTGCATCCTACTGACCTACGGTACGTTTAAGTTGACCTTTTTGCACTTAAATTTCATGTCTTTGGTTAATTACTTTAACCCTTATTATATTTTATCAGATGTAAGCATGGCAATAAATATAATGTTATTTTACGTAAAATAGTTTGAATAATATTTATCATTAAACAAATTTTGCAAATTAATGCGCGTAAAATATTGTGTGACCTTTTTGCACTAAAAAATAACATATTTGGGGTATCAAAAAACTTAATAGGCAATAAAAAAATTTCTTATATCAAACTTTTTACGACTTAAGTGCTGATCAGTCACAAGCATCGAGTAGTTTTAAATAATGAAAGAAAAAGGTGGGGTCAGTGATGTTAATTTTGAAATATTTGTAAAAATATGTTATTTTCAGGCAAAAAATGGTGTACATTTGATCTTGACTTCTTTAATACTTTTTCATTTTTTGGAAAAGTTTGTTGAGGGAAGGTGTAAAACTCAGTCTTAAAATATCAATCAAGACCTATACTAAATATTTTTTACAATATCAAAACGGAAATTATTCTCCGAGTAAAATTATGTGAGGCTAAATTTCCATTACATTAAATTTTATAAATGTGCAGATTTGCAAAATTTTCTGCTTGATATCCTTCCACCAAAAGAAACAGTCCCTCATAAATCTTGCTTCTTTGTAGATTTTTGAGTATTTTTTTCGTTTAATGTTAAAAAATTTACATTGTTGAATTTAAATATGTTATAGAAATCGAATTTTAATAAGTAGTTTTGAAGTAAAAGCTTTTGCGTAAACTTTTCTAAAAAGCTGAGGAGTGACCTACCTTAAATTTATCGTCGGGGAATAGCTGTGTATAAAGTTGAAAAATCGTAAGTTTTTAAACTTTTTATTTTGGTAATTAGAATCTCCTGATTTCAAATTTGGACATCCCTGTAACCCCGCTATTGATCCGCCACTGAATAGTGCTTTTTACACTTATGAAACCAAAACTTACACCTTTAACAGTATAATGAAAGAAATCTTGCAATTGTAAAGTCTAATTTTATATTCATTGTAAATGTTCATCTTAATTTTTTCTTAGTTAATCGAAGGATCATTCCTTGCCCACTCCGAAAAAAAAATATTTCGTCCAAACCATTGTAAATTCTAAAATATAAAAACAGTTCTGAAATAGCAATGAAGAAGTATACATTCTTAACTAATGTGCTTGAGATGTATTTCTTTTTTTTTAGTAAATTGCATTCGATTTTTTAAAAGCAGGTAAAGTTTCCTTATGCAACAAACTAATTTCTACAAATTTTAAAGGAAATAAATAACCAAAAAGATACTTGTCCTTGTTAAGTGCATCTTTTAGTATAATATTAAAGGAAAGTACTGATAATTGTGATAAATAACATGCAAATAGAAATTGCAATTTGATAAGATGCATTAAGATGTATTCATTGTTGTACCTTACACGTGTTTCGTCATCCGCCTATATAAACAGTCTTTGATTTGGGGACAGTTCACACTCTGAATTTGTGTCTGTTGCTATGCAGGTAGACCAGTCAAGTAAGTAATTTCTTAGCACATTTATAAGATACCTGTCGAACTAAAAAGTAGTAATTTTCTTCAAGAGTGCTTGTTATTTGTCATTTTTAAAAGCATTTTACATGTATTACCATTCTATTTAACATTTTAACAATTTAACATTGAAAATGTACTATTTTTCAAAATTACCGACTGAATAAAAAATTCTCGAGAGGGATTTCAAACAACAACAAAGAGAAAAAAAAAGAAATCAAACTTTAATTATTTTTCCCCACCATTTTATAGACACAATGAGGACCCTGTTAGTTATCGCACTTCTTTGCTTGGCTGGCGTGTTTGCCGGAAGTGGTGGCTACCACCACCAACCTTACTACGGAGGCTACTACGGTAACAGGAACCCGTACGGTTTGAACGATTACAGCTACGGAGGTTATATGCGTGGTGGATACGGAAGCTATTACCCAAATAGTTGTACGTCTTAATTCATTTATTTTTCTGTTTAACCTATAATTCGAATTGTTTTTAGATTTTAAATGCATGCTTATACATCCAAATAAATAATGCAAATATTTCATTTAAATCAAATTATATTTATTTTCATATATACGTATTTCTGGCGTTGATTTTATATATTTAAGAATGCCCAATTGCCAACTAGGGTAGGTAAATTTAAAGTTTGAAATTGAAATAATTTTGCCCTTCACCCACTTTAGTGATCATATGAATATCCTTTTATTTAGTGACCCCTTTTTTTCCCTGTATGATCGAGCAAACCTATGCCCAGCATTTTTGAACAAATTATGTCTAGATATGCAAAGATATACAAAAGGTAGTTAATGCAGCACTTTATCGAGATAGCTAATGCAATTTTATTGAAAATGATATCACAGCATGTAGGATACAAAAATATAAATGGTGCTTAGAAAGAAGTCGTGTGGCTTTCCTTCCCTGTCATTTCAAGATATACTAGTACTATTAATTGAACGGATAAAACAAATTAAACTTATAACGACGCACTGCTTATAACGAAGCACTTCGTTAAAAGGGCGTTTTACTGTATATATATTTGTCTTTACTAGACGGCCTACGAGGAAGTTTTTCGAGGTACGATTGGGGATAGTGAGTTACGCTTATAAAGAGGAGCTTCGTGATCGACGCGTTTTAGTGTACATGTACATTGAAAACTGTCTATTCCGATACCTGAATAATCCGACACACTGTGAATTCCGACATTAAATTTCTTTCCCATTTTACAATTTTCCATGTTTTTAACACTGTGAAACCCGACATCCTGTCTATTCAGACACAAAAAATTGCCTCCCAGTGCACGTCGGATTAGACAGTTTTCACTGTATATATATATTATTTTTCTTTCTTAGACTATAGCAGAGGTTATGGTTATGGAAGCTACCCCTTATACGGAGGCTACAATTATAACTACCCCGGCTCTTATTACGGTTCCCTTGATTATGGGTATGGCCGCCGCAGCAAGTATTAAAGATCCGTACTGCGGGTAGGATTTTACTATCTTTTAACAGGTATAGTATAATCCTTGCACAATGCATTTCAACTACTTTTTTTTCTGCTATGCATTTTTGGGAGGTGTCGTATTTTACATATTTTATTATGTTTTCTTTTGAAATCCCATATACATGTATGTGCGATATCTCTTTATCCATGTTTTTTAAAGCATAAATAATGAGCTGCAACTTTGATGTCAGAAATTTTCATTACAAAATTGTAATCAACTATTTCTAGAACAGAGAAAAAGAATATCTATAAACTTTTGTTACTTATATTTGCAATGGAAGAACTATTGTCTTTGAAGGAAGTAAAATTACAATACTGTCGTTCTGTATGATATTGATTTCTGTATTAATACCAGTTTGATTGTACACAAGTCTTTCTTCTGAATCAGTTTAGTACTTTATATTAGTCTAATTGATCATAGAGGTTTAAGTTACTTAAATATTTATCATAACAAAACATTTTAACAGCTAAATAAAATTATCAAAAATGCAGTTCATGTTGCTTTAAAGATATTTTCATCATATGTAAAAAGAGACTTGAAACTGAATAATTGGTTTTTTTTATTCATCTTTTTCAGAGAGTAACTAAGAGACGCTACGGAAAAAAAATCTGAGCAGCGAAAATTATACATGAGAAAAATGAGTAAATATTTGAGAATAGTTGAAGTTGTTGTATTTTATCCTCCAGCTGCGTGATGCATGATTCTTGGTTATTACATTTGATACATGTAATTGAATTCAAATATAATCAAGAATTGTAAAAATGATTTTTAAAAATCACAAAACTTGACCTAGGCCTAGAGCGTGATCAGTCTATATATTCAAATGAAAAATAAAATGAATGATGTAGAAAAAGGACATACGCAAGGTACCTTACCTACTGATAATTTTTCAAGATATTCTATAGATAAGTTTATAATACCATTACATGTTCTTAGACAAAAAAATCAGCATTGGTTACCAGGGGTTTTGAAAAGATATCAAATTTGAAAATGTTGGCATTATTAAAAAAAATGTATAAATATTACAAAACATAACTTCCACATTTTTTTTATCAAAAAATGTTTTTGAAGAGGTGTACAAATCCATATATAGACAATAAAATTATTGCACACAGGTCCTTCATATAGTGGAACTCTTCAACTCCAGGGAAGAACCAATTAAGTGCAAACTACGTTGCATATGACCTTAAGTAGCTAAAAAGCTAACAAAGATAGCAAAAAAAACTACAAAACGAAACTAACTGACAAAACAAACCATAACAAAACAAAAATATTTTGTTACTATTTAGACTATACATGTATCACACTGACATGGTCAAGAGTGGAAAAAGATTATAACATAGAAATGTATCGATTTCCTTGGAAAGTATTCTTAATTTTTAGTATTTTAATTCCAATAGAGACATCCTGTTATTATTGTTATCTTTTGAGAAAAAGAAGCAATCATTTCATGTAGCATAAGTGTTTCATCACAGTAATGACTTGTAAAGATATGTTTTCTAAATCACAAATGCATTAAAATATTTCATTTTGCAATCGATTTCATGGTCAGAAAAAGATAACGTGACTTTGAATATCATTTCTTTTTCGATGCTTAATCACCAATTTGTCGCACTATATGACGTTATCTGTGAGAATATTTATTCATTCATTTTAATTATGAAGTTAAAGCAATGATATTTTGCCTAGCCCTGTCCAATTGTATAACAAGTAGCCATGGCCGATGTAATTCATAGAATTAGGTTAAAGAGCCCAGTCTTAATTTGGAGCTTATTGGCTTATATTGAAACTCCAGAAGAGACGATATTTTTAAAAATTTCTGTGGTGGGATCGGGTTGTTTTCGAGGAGTAGGCACCTCCTACTGCATATTCACGCCGGCCATTATCCTTGTGTGTTGGTCGGAAAGAAGGAACTTATGACATTGGAATTTAGTTGAAAAGCAGATTCGTGGTAGGAATGATGTGATTCATTTTAAACTAAATATTAGGAAACATTTTTGAAAGGGTTGAAAGGGACATTAATTAACATACAAACAAACAAACAAATGTTAGGATATTTTGGATAACAGGGTATATATCAGATATTGTGACTACTGTCGGAAGTGAATTTTGGTAACTGATAGTTCGTCGTAGATACGAGTATAGTGTAAACGAACTTCTGTTCGCATGATAAAAATATCCGCAAGTTTCTCGACGTCCTTAAACTTACGAATATTAATCGCCGCCAACCAAGTATTTTGCTTTGTGTCTGTATTAACTCTTTACAACTTACTGAACTGTCATGCAACATACACTTAATGTTCACGTCATAGAAATAGATATTTACCATTTCCCCGCAAGCACCTTATAGCGAGGTACACGTTTCTTTAAAGTTTAGCGTAAATAATATCATGACGTAATATTTTGATACAAATATAACATTTCTTATTTGATGAGAATTTTGCAAGTATAAAATAGAAGGAAATTGGCATTAAATTTAATATTAAATGAACTTTTAAAAGTGCGTGAAAATGCGTGATTGCGGGGAAACGGTATATGCGTGATTTTGAGTTAGAAATAGGAAATGCTATATGCGTTAAAATGCGTGACTGCGTGGAAGGGGGTTAAATGTTTCGATCCTCAGTCGGGGGAAATTATCGTCGTTGATCGATTTCAAACTGACGAAATACTAATGAAAGCTAGGTGATGCGAATAATTGTTAGTTTACAGTATTGCAATGTCTAGTCACAGGCAAAAAGTTCTTCAAGTATTGCGTTTTTTTAATACTGTGCTTAAAATCAAAAATACGTTTTCTTATTTATTCTACGAAAAGCTTATTCCAAAAAAAAAATGTGAATCCATTTTTGAATTGATTCTCTTTAACATCTGGAAAATTAACTATTATTTTAATCAAAATTTACGAAAGTCAGCGAAATTGAGAGTAACGATGTTTAATCACAGTGGATAAGGGGGCCCATTAATGTAAACAAAACCCCACAGATAACATATGCATTGCTTTGAATTTTACTAAGAAACAAATACTCTAATATTGGAAATAAGTTGCAATTGACGTTGTGCCTGTTAGGGCGAGCACAGATACTTATATTAAGTTTTAATTTAGATCAGGCTCGCCAAGCCAAACGTGGCATTTGTTACAAATATACCCTGGCGTCACATATCGTTGAATGTATGTTGAATTACCATATGGAAGTCTGAATAAAACTGTTTTTTTTTTTAATCAAAAACCTTTATAAAGAGATGATTGCTTATTCCAAATATAAATTTCTCTGTCACTTTTATTTACTTTTCAACAAATTATCAAATTATAGAATTTTTCGGCCGTCGTTTTTTTATTGGATAAGACTAACAATACTTTCTTTTCAAACGTATTTTTGTATCGTCTTTGTTTTGAATGAATAAAATCACTACTGTAGTGCATTGGATAAAATCACTGATTAGCCCAGTTATAATTTAACATAAACTTTGCCATCAAATAACTTTTTGCGCAATTCAGTGGGATTAGTATGAACACATACAATATAATGTTTAACAACATGGAATTGATCTAAACCCATTTTTTCTTAACTGAATGTTTCGGAATATATACCGAATGTACAAAATTATTATGAAACGAATGTCAATCAGAGGACTGTTGATACCGATGAAATAAAAAATACTATTGTATTAATATTGATTTTTTCTCCGAATTACTGAGAAAATTGAATAATGTAATATCGATCTGAAACCTTTACGAAGTAGAGGTTATAATTGCCCCCTCACCTTCCCTCAAGAAATAACCGCATCTTTGAAGTTTAAAGTTCCTCCAATACACGTGTATAGGACACCCACCAATCCTCAGATCGCTCACAATTAGAAAAAATCATATATTATTTGTGTCATCTTTTATTCGCCATTCGTCGTTTTGAAGTCCAATCGCGTCAACAAATTTTTGCGACTGAGTAAATGTTCTCGAGCTCCTTAAATTCTTGGAAAACTGATTGGTTCAAGGCGATTAATATTCGCGAGTTAAAGTTGGTACATCTAAAGGAACTCCCAGATTTTTCTCGTATGTGATTAAATGTTGGTTAATTACCATTATATATTTAGTAGTAATTAAAGACAAATCACTTTGTGGTAAATATCTTGCGTATACAAAGAAAATGTGCACAAATCTACCATTCTTCATGTCCACGCAAGCCAATTTTTTCCTAGGTCTTACATTTCATATCATACTGTTATTTCAATAAGAAAAATAGTACTATTCTCTTAAAAACAATGAAGGATATTGAAATAACGAATAGTATTGAATATCAAAGTCCATAAAACAATACAAAATAGGACCAGAGAAACACGAGCCTCCAAAACATCAAAGATGGGATCAGGTGCCATGGAGGAGTGAACTTTCCCTGCAAACCGGTCACAACCGCTGTGTGGTCCTTGTCATAATCGGGAAATAACGGGAAAAACCGTCGCCACTTCAGTTTTTACCTGTATGGATTAACAATTGGTATCCAAAACACCAGTCAGCATTTGACTTAATGCTAAATTATATTTTGCTGACAAGGTCAATGTATCGACAATAGAACTTACGAAATGATGACTCAAATCGAAACTGCTGATATTCTTGTTTCATAAACTTGTTTGTCAATAATTTACCTTGTTTAAGAAATCGTTCATACGTAGAACATGCTCTTGCGTATCGAATCAAATGAGATATACCAACTCCGTCTGCAGGTGATGAAGGTATATTGCTGCATAAGTAAGGAAGTTGACGATAGAAAAGTTAAGGTCATCACGTTTATACATGAGCTTTGTTGTTTGATTTCTCGAGAACTCTTTGAGCTTTTAAATATGATGACTCCTTGTGGCCTGAGGAAGACCCCTTTTGTTTTAAAGGTCAAAAGGTCAAAGTTCAAGGTCGTAAATTTATACATTCTGTCTGTGTATATCACTATCGCTTCCGGATGATATTTCAGAAGATTTTGAGCTTTTGCAATGTAATTTTATATCAAAACTCCCTAAGGCCTCCCTCATCCCCCTCAAAGTGTCCCGCCCCGTTTGTTTTATTATTATTCATTGTATTCAATGTCGCTATTTTTTACCACAGGGGCATGTGGAGAACTAAATTACGTATAATACAGGTTCTCGGCGGACTTTATATTCTTATTACATCTATTAGCACTGTTTAATAAAGGCTAAATTAGACAACACCATTGTGTAAAATTTTGACAATATCGAACGTGAATATATACATGTATGTAAGGGCCCTCATTTTTGCATAAACTTTCCGTTAGAGGAAAGCGGTACGTGGTGTAGTGGTTTGTCTTTCGCTTAACATGTGAGAGGAGCAAACGATCCATTATCTTCTTTTTTGAAATAATTGATAGTATTCAGCATGTAAAATGAAAAAGTTATTACGTCTTGCAATTCTACAGATCTGCCGCCCCCCCCCCTTCCCTCCCCACTCCCAACTGCACATGGTTTACTTTTTACCCTAGGTGGGGGACAAAAAGAAGATGGGCGCATTTGGCGTGTGATCTGCAGGAATCGTTGGTACGAAACATTTATGGTTTAAATGTCCATGATTTGGTTTGCTGAAAATATAGCTAGTCAGATTCTTACAAATACGTCCATAAGTTTTTTTTCATTTAGTTTGAAAGACCTTGTGAGATTGTAACATTTATGTCCTTTTCTCCTAGGGGGTGCTTTTACATAGTTATGTTTAACAAAAATAAAAACCGAAAAAAATTAATGCATAGATGCATGATACGTTTACATGTACACTATAGAATAGAAGATCGGAATTGATTTCGCTCAAGAACCAAACTGAACCAAAAATTATCTAGTAATTGAAAATTTTAATACATCAGTAAATAAAAAGAAACTGACAAAATAAATGGTTGTTTGCATGAAAAAAAATCAACGCCCCATACCAGGCTCGAACCAAAAACTTTTTGCTTCGAACGCACTGAACAGATAGCCCAACTTACGGAGCTATCACCGCTTCACAGTTACAGATAATTTAAAAGGACAACGAAGTACCACATTCACACATTTAGATTTTTTTGGGAAAAGCTCATTTTTTGTGGTTTCTGGGTCTTCTCTCCGTCTTTTAAAAATGTGTATTTGTTTCTTCCAATTCAATACACACAAGTAATTTTTCAAAATCATGGAGAGAAGACCCAGAGATAGAAATTTTTTAGAAAAACGTGTTTAAAAGTGTACTATTTTGTACTAAATGTCTGATCTGGCCAATTTTCAAGTTATTTTTAGCAAATCAAAGCTCAATTTCGGGAAAATATTTTCCTTTCCTGTTGCACAGGAACTCGATAAATAAAAAAAATGTTAAAATGTCATGTGACATATTGATGAAATTTTCACTTTTCAATAACGCCCAGATTCCTGCCGAATGCCAATCAAAAGCGCCCTCATTCTTTTCTTGATTAGCTTGTTACATTTATTAACTATATTCACGTCACCTGTAATAACATGTCCAGCTGGACTAAAGTTATAGGGTGAAGAAGAACATGAACACAATGGAAGATTATGTTTAAGATGCTCGATATCAAGGCCTTGTAAAGTTTTTTTTTTTGTAATTGAAAAGTTTTTTTTTTATAATTGAAAAAATATCTGCAGAAATGTTGATAGATAATTATATATGTTTTTTCATTGGATGGACATGATGATTATCACAACTCTTACATGTATGTCATGAGTTCTTTCTGTCGCCAATGAGAAATGAATAGGTATTGTAACTTCTTAAAATGTGATCTGTAAGCAGCAAAAATAACTATGTTTTTGCGAAGAAAATATCTCAAATATGAATTCAGAAAAATGTTCTACTTCTGCACTCTCTAGTGACTTAAATGTAGGCTTTGAATCCAAATCAGTGCTGGTTTGAAAGCAGCATCATTTTAAGTTCTTAACTACAAAGTATCACTTTACCAGTGTTTTGATTTTTACCACAAATAAGGGGCCAGATGTTGTCGTTACCCTCCTTTGTTTTTTCTGTTTAGAATGAAGTGCCCATTTTGCACAAACCATAAAGACCTGAATATTTCACAATTGTCACAGCCAATGAACATTTTTCCAAACCTGGAATTAGAACTACACCGTTGACTCATTCATCTAAAAATATTAGATAACTATCTCGCTAGTTTCACAGAGGAAAATGTATAAAGTATCAGATATTGCTGTTCTATTTTTTTCTATTTGTGACATGGCGATCTTTCAATTGTTCAACGATTGGAGTTTGTCCCAATGTTCTCTTAGATACCTTACCTAGAACAAATATTTGTTTTAACAATCTCCTCTTCTGCACTAAAAAAAACAATCAAATTATTCATTGAACATCTGTTTATTTATTATTCAATACATAATGATTTTCTCTCCTCCTCCTCCTCCTCCTCCTCACAGTCATATAGAAGGGGAAATAAAGTGGTACATCCACATTTCTCGCTCAAGAAATATTTGATAAGAATTTACTTTAATGGACAAATTAAGAAGAAAAACAATAAAGTAGACAAGAAATGACGTAGGATGACGTAGGAAGACAACACACTTCAATGCACAGGCAGGCTGAAAGAGATTCATAATATACTTCTCCTTCCATTATATATAGAAACACCATTTTGGGATAGCAGTACATGTACAAAGTACTACAATTTTCGTTATCATGTAAAATTTAAGGTGATTCACAAATATGAGCTCGTTTACTTTTTGCAAAAAAATGTTCCTGTTTTACTTCACATATGAGCCAAATGTATTCTTAAGCCTTTACACTAAAACTCAGCAGTCAGGACCATTTAGAAATAAAAGAAATCCTCAGTTTAAACGGTCTCAGCCAGAAGACCTGCAACTTTCACTTATTCTGCAAAGCACTTAGTGATGAAACATTCACTGCCTATGTTTTTGTATTAGTGCAGGTAAGAAACAGAGACAGATGGATAAAAACCGTGCTTACATCTTCAAAGGTGCCTTGACGCCCTCTAAGGAAGCTTAAGTCAACGGATAGGTAAAGGTACACGTAAAGGCGAAAAAAACCCAAATTAAACTCATTAAAGAACTGGTGCATCTAATACAAATGACCACAACTAAATACGTAACAATCAGTAAAGGTGTTCAAAAGCCGAGATAAAACGTATGCTAATGTACTATGTAATTAATTAAGATTCATTGCAAAATGTCATTAACAGTGAAAAAGGATACCTTTTTACTTTAATTGAAAGAAATATATAAATTTAAACATTCATTCGCTGTCCCTCTAGATAGCTGGATTAGATTTATCTGGGTGCTAGTAGGTATTTAATTTAATATTTTACTCGCTCTTATTATTCAATTTAAGTATTCCATCTTTTCATTTTCTATTCTGAGAGAAAAAAATGCAAAAAGCTATCATAGTTTAAACATTAAACATTTATATATAAAATATGTTGATGAAACAAGAATATCACCAGTCTCGTTTAAAGTCATCATTTCGTAACGTCATTGGTCGATACAATGACCTTGTCAGCAAATACTTATATGATTGAATCAAATGCTGACTGACGTTTTTCATACTAATTGTTAGTCCATTATTTATACACTGAATTGATTTTCCCGTTATTCCCCGATCATGACAATGAGCACACGGCGGGTGTGACCGGTCATCAAGGGATGCTCACTCCTCCATGGTAACTAACCCTCCCCCCTCCCTTCGATGTTTTGGAGGGTGTTTGCTCTGCTCCTATTTCGTATTATTTTATAAACTTTTATATTGAATACTGTTTTTATCTCCATATTCTTCAAGGTAACATTGCTTTCTTTTCTTAAAATATTTATTGAAAAAAGTAGTATTCTGCCTCTTTATGTTTAATATAGTTATGTTGTCTAATCTGATTTCTGCACCATATTTGATTCCAAATCCTCTTAATTATATGTTTTGCTCTTTTTTTCCTACTGACATTTTGAAGCAATTTCCTGGCGAACACAGCATCTGTGATCACATATGCCTGTGGGATAAAACATTTTTTATCTGTATCCCTTGTTTGCTTTCGAATAATTATAACATCACCAAATAAAATCTTTTAAAAAGCAACGCATTTGTTTTTAAATTGAAAGTTTTTGCCAGCAAGAAAATAAAAAGAGGGCATAAAGAAATTAAGATATTATGTAGACAAAGTGTATGGATTTATAATAGACACTTTTTTAAGTATTTTGTTTGAATTTGTTAAAATGGTGCATATATCTAGACCAATCTAATTAAAATTAAATCCCCTCCAGTTTGATTGCCCCGTAGCGATCAAATTGGAGCAGATCAAAGATCTAATTTTAATTAGATTGATATCTAGACATATCATTTCTATCAGCTGAGATGCTGAAAAACATGATAATGTTATTTCAACCAAATTCTAACTACCGTATTGAAAATAAGAAACAAAAAAAAAACACTGAAAGAATCCGTCTAAACCAAATACTGGTTTTTCACGCCCCACAGTGTGATATTGTTCGATTGGTCATCGAGTTTCAATACTATTTTTTTCCATTAGAATTGGTTTTTCCCATCTTCCATTTTGAAGATTCCGACCAGAGAAACATTGTTCCAATTCATATTTTCCCTCTCTTCCATCCTTAAGAAATAATACCAGAGTAGCCTTTTTCCAATTTATTGAAAATTGTATTATTTTCTTTTTCAAATTGCCTTTTATGTCAAGCTTCAGAATCACCGACAAGATGAAGACCCTGGTTCTAGTCGCCATTCTCTGTTTAGCTGTGTTATCAGCTGGCTATCCTATCCGAAGGAAATTCCACGGTCGGTTCAGTCGCTATCCCAGCTATCACCACGATGGATACAACAGCCATTACTATCCCGGACGACACAACTATTATAATCATGATGATTATTATGGTAGGGGAAAAATTTGGTATCTTTTAAAAAAAAACAATGAAAACTCAAGGTATTCCATGCATAAATAAGATTTGTTATATCCGTTCAAAAGCGATCAAACTTAAGGTATTCCATGCATTAAAACAATGTGGTATCTTTTCAAAACCGATTAAAATTTAAGGTATTCAATATTAAATTCGCTATTTTGTACTAAACGAAGGAATGGTCTGAAATATTCATCATGGTAACATGAAAAAAAATTTCCAAATAAAAATGCTCAAAAACGGATTATACAAAATTTTATTTTTATCCAATCACTTGCACCATGCATTTTACATTGAAATCTATAGGCAACTAATGTTTTAACGAAATTTGGTAAAAAGAAATTTAAATAAAAAAAATTGTAGAAAATATGCAAAAGATTCCTCTTAAAAAAGTATGAAATAAAATGTATATTTTCGAAAAATTAAACATATTCCTCTTTTCATCGAGGTCAGATTTTCAAAAACTGATAAGGTTCTAAATGACCGGTTTCTTACATATTATCAGTCTAATGAAATTGGTTCCTTTCTCTTTTATTGATATCTATAGCAATGCAGTTCAACTAGTTGAAAATTGTTCAAAATCCCTTCATTATAAGTTTAATACCTAAATACGTTGAAGAGCAGTTTTTAGCTCACCTGAGCCGAAGGCTCAAGTGAGCTTTTCTGATCACATTTTGTCTGGCATCCGTCTGTCCGTCTGTCTGTCTGTCTGTAAACTTTTCACATTTTCGACTTCTTCTCAAGAACCGCTGGGCCAATTTCAACCACACTTGCCACAAAGTATCCTTGGGTAGGGGGGATTCAAGTTTGTTCAAATGAAGGGCCACGCCCTCATTCAAGGGGAGATAATTGGGAATTAATGAACATTTTGTGGCATATTTTAAAAATCTTCTTCTCAAGAACCACTGTGCCAGGAAAGATGAAACTTTTGGTGAAACATCCTCAGGTAGTGCAGATTCAAGTTTGTTCAAATCATGACCCCGGGGGTAGGACGGGGCCAAAATGGCCGACCAAAGTTTTACATATAAATATATAGGAAAATTCTTTAAAAATCTTCTCAAGAATGTCAAAGCCATAATTCATCATATTTATGTGGAAGAATGCTCAGGTAGTGTTGATGCAAGTTTGTTCAAATCATGACCCCCGGGGGTAATGCGGGGCCAAAATGGCCGACCAAAGTTTTACATAGAAATATATAGGAAAATTCTTTAAAAATCTTCTTCTCAAGAATGTCAAAGCCATACTTAATAATTTATATTTGGAAGCATGCTCAGGTAGTGTAGTTTCAAGTTTTTTTCAAATCATGACCCCGGGGGTAGGGCGGGGCCAAAATGGCCGACCAAAGTTTTACATAGAAATATATAGGAAAATTCTTTAAACATCTTCTTCTCAAGAATGACAAAGCCATAATTCATCATATTTATACGGAAGCATGCTCAAGTAGTGTAGATTCAAATTTGTTCAAATCATGACCCCCAGGGGTAGGGCGGGGTCAAAATGGCCAACCAAAGTTTTTAAAGATATATATAGGAAAATTCTTTAAAAATCATTTTCTAAAAAATAGCAAATCCATGATTAGTCATGGGACTACTTTTGGATTTAAACTTTACAATAAAAAGCCATTTTCTACTTTTTCCTACCCTTAGTGCTCGGTTGAGCGATGTGGCCCATGGGCCTCTTGTTTTTATTATGATGATGATGATGATGAAGATGATGATGATAATTATTAATATCATATTCTGTATTTTTTAAATCTAATTTAGGAGGATACGGAGGTTTCAATGACTATCCCTATGGACATGGTTACAATAACTACGATAATTACGGACATAATAACCATGGATACAATTACCATGGATACGGAGACCGTGGATACAGATCAAGCAGATATTATTAAGGTAAAATAAACAGAAGGAAAAACTTAGTTTTATCTGCATTGTTTGTCTTAAAAATAATCTTTGAATTTTCATAGTAAATATTTTGAATTAAATTTGAATTTGTTCATCACCTATGTATACTTAATTTGCTAATACTTTGTTTTTCAGAATATAATATACCGAGGCAATGCACAAATCATAATTTAAAGAAAGAAGCTGAAAATTATAATAAAGAGATATATTATGATATACATGTTTTTCTCATTTGTCAAAAAAGGCTAACACAATCCCACAAATTATTAGAGGTGGGATAAGGTGTCAATGAGTAAGAATCACTTACCGATCTCTCATGTGTTCCCTGTCATGATTCGGGAAAACGGAAAAAAAATTCGTAGACAATTAAGCGATTAAATAATGACCTATCAATTAGTACGAAAATTTAATTCAGCAGCTGATATCATGATAAGTTGCATTTGCTGACAAGGTCATTCCCATGCAATATACATGCAAAATATGATGACTTCAAACTACATACTTAATACTACAATAATGGATTCCTTCTATCTCCAACTTCTTTGACAATTGCTTTCTCTTTCAAGAATTTGTTCATACGTAGAGCATGCTCTGTTACAACGCGAAATGTAATAACAACGCGAAATGTAACAAACCTGGATTATTACATTTTGCGTTATTACATTTTGCGTCGAGATCAACGCAAAATGTAATAACGCAAAATGTAATTACACAATTTTTAGATTATCACATTTTGCGTTATTACATTTTGCGTCGAGATCAACGTAAAATGTAATAACGTCCTTTTTCGTTGTTATACATTTTGCGTTGTTTTTAATTTTTGCACTGAAGACAACACAAAATGTAATAAACAATATGTAATAAAACAAAACAAAATTATTTTTTTGACTGCGATTAACAAAAAAGAACATAAAATTGAACCTAATATATACATGTAACCAGCATGGGAAACACGCTGTTAAAATATTTAGGACTTAAAAATGAGACCAACGTTAGGGCTTTTACGGACATAAATACATCTTAATGTATCGTTTTTCTGACTCTGATTTTAGTTATACATGTATTGAATGTACTGTACTTAATTAAACAGAATAAATTTATCTTTGAGTGGCATATTTTTGATAGTCTTATTAAATTTCTAACCAATAACACATAGTTAATTACCGAAGATTGACCCTAAGTTCATTAAAAGCTCTCGATATGTATACATTGGTTAACAAATTAGAGGTGTATATGTGTGTCAAGCAAGGAAGGGCAGGGATAGGGTGGGGTGTTTTCCTCGTATGTTTCCACTGCATTATTGTGGACATGCAAAAACAATCCATTTTATTATAGGATGGGAAGAAAGAGAGACACAGAATTTTGTTTTTTTTTTGTCTGCAATGCTGTAGATTTGCTTAGAACAGTATGGTATCATTATTGTCAATAAACCCCTTCCCGCTCTATACATTTACACTTGCCAGTACAAATGAATAGTTTTTTTTAGATTCATTGCATTTGTCTATACAAGAAAGCAAAAGCACACTGGTCAATACCCCCAACAACCCTGCCCACAGATCTAGATGCAAGTTTCTAATTTGCAACACCTATAATTTGAATACATTTATTAAACTGATTTAAACAAATGTAGCTAATACAACAAATTAATATACATGTATTATAAAAATTTATTAATTGTAAGAAATTGCGTATATCTATTTTGCCTTTTGTTTTATTTTCTTTTCATCGGCCACTACACTATTGAAAATTGTACTCAATCTGGCTGACGAAAAAAAATTGTATTATTACATTTTGCGTTCCTGCCTTTTGCTTCATCTCGACGCAAAATGTAACAACGCAAATTGTAATTATCCAAAAATCGTGTTATAACATTTTGCCTTATTACATTTTGCGTTGATCTCGACGCAAAATGTAATAAGCGAAATGTTATAATCCTTAAAAGTGTGTTGTTACATTTTGCTTTAATACATTCTGCGTTGATTTCAACGCAAAATTTAATAACGCAAAATGTAATAATCTAGGTTTATTACATTTCGCGTTGTTATTACATTTCGCGTTGTAACAATGCTCTTTTCAATAGGATGAACTGAGATATTGAAATCATATATGCAGGTGATTAATGTCAACTCAAATATAAGTGAAGGTAGCTGACGATTTAAAATTTAAAAAACATCACATTTATCATAAAGCTTTGTTGATATCTTATTATTTACGTCTTTTATTGGTCTTTGTCTTAGTCGAGCACCGAATCTTAATAAGACATAGGTGCATGTTCACTTAGATATATTGATGGAAGTAATTATTTTTTGTAATGAAACGTCGAATGTATATCAAAATGAGCTAAATTTTGCAACAAAGGTCTTTCACCGGGAAATATTTGGCATCTATGAGAATTCCAAATAAACGTTGGGAAACCTAATATACAAAAACTACATACATACCGTAAATCTGGAAATTTTTGCTGTTGATAAATTTTTAGCAAATTCGCGAGTTCATTGCATTCGCAAAAATATTTTTCTTAAAAATAATGCAACAATAAGAAAATGTAAACAAAGTAGTGGTCATTCGCAAAATTTTGAAACGTTAAATTTAATCAACAGCATTTCGACCCAGATGCGCAAAATAAAATCGACGTAAAAATTTCCAGATTTACGGTAATGTATTCATAAAAAAAACTTTCTCATCAGTAAAGAGCGTTCAATAGTGATTTTCCGTCCTTTTTTATACTTTGATGAAAAATATGAGGGTCATGAACAGTATTGAAGATCAAACCCGTAACACAATACAAAATAGGAGCAGAGCAAATACGGACCTCCCAATCATCAGATGTGGGATTGGGTGCCATGGAGGAGTGAGTGTCACACCCGCCTTGTGCTCATTGTCATGATCGTAAAAAAGCGGAAAGATCCATTGTTAACTCAGTGTGTGAATAATGGACTCACGATTAATATGAAAAACGTCAGTGAGTATTTGACTCAATGATAATTATATTTGCTGACAAGGTCATTGTATCGACCATAGAACGTATGAAATTTTGACTTAACCTTTAATGTACTGCTGATATTCTTGTTTCATTAACTTGTTTGTCAATAATTTACCTCGTATAAGATATTGTTAATATGAGTTCATGTTCTTACGTATCGAATCAAATGAGATATATAAACTCCGTACGCAGGTGATGAAGGTATATTGCTGCATAAGTAAGGGAAGTTGACGATTGAAAAGTAAAAGTCATCACGTTTATCATAGAGCTTGGTTGTTAGATTGCCATTAACGTTTTTGGTCAAAGATATTTTATTAATTTCATTCCTTTTTATTTAATTACGCGATTTTTTTACTTTTAAAGCTGTATTCAGCTTAAACAAATACTAGCCATCGGTTGTCTTTCGTGTTAAAATGCATGGATTTTAATTTATCTTAGAGAATATTTGTAGAAAGATATGAAAAGATATATATGTTTTTTTCATGTTTTTATGTAATCATATAAGTACCTTTAATCACTAGCTAGCTGAAAATCAATTATAAATAGATACAAAGATAAGAATTCCGTATAATTGTATGAAGAGAATAAATACGTGTAAAAGAGATTGATATTAAACAGTATGACAAAAAATGTAATTTTGCTTAATAAATGGCTATAAATAATTTTTTCTTTCACAAATATGAACGACAAGAGCTAACTACAATTTTGCGTTAAAAATTCAATTGTCAAAGTTGCAGCTCATATTGTTCTTAAAGAATCACAAATTGTAAAAATTGTTAATATGATTGAATTTTTGGAAAAAACTATTCTGGTAGGCAGAGGATACTCATTCCCTCATGGTACTTGATCCCATTTATGATGTTTTGGAGGTCCATATTTACTCCGCCTCTGATATGTATTATTTTGAACACTGTTCGCTATGTCCATATATTTCATTGAAGATTGGCCCTGTATTATTTGAGGAATACAATTGCAAAAAAAAAATCATTTTCATGTTTTGTAAACCCAGACTTATCGAAGTGATAACATTTTATGAAGGTAAGCACTTTAAGATAAAAAAAAAATGTTTACCCGTTTTGCTCATATTACAAAGACATTTATGGCTCACATTAACTCTGACCGGTAGACAGTTATCCTAGATAAACCTAAAATAATCTATGATATTTTTTAAAGGACAGGGATCGTCTTCCTTTTGTTTCCTAATTTTTTTTTTGTTATTACAAGGGCTGTTCAATACATTTTGTTCTGAACTCTATGACATGCAGCATTGAAATAATATGACAAAAACATTGGCTTTCTCTCATTATTGAATAAATAATAAACTGAAAACTTTTTATGTTACCAATTGCAAGTTTCATCAAATAGTTCCATTGTGAGACGCTTGAAGATAAGGTCTATTCGAGACACTGCAATAAAAAAGACTTGTTAAGAATCAACTGCTTTTAGCTATATAAAAATCCCAAAGAAATATTCACTAGAATATGAGATGTAAACAGCAACAAATGTTTGTTTTAAAGACACATGCGAATTTTAATTATAAAAAATTATAGAATAGGCATTAAATATGCACACGGGTCATGGTAACAAGGACTGACAACAATCGATTAATGTTTACCAAAAAATAAACAAATTATCACCGATTAACTCTGATTTACTTTAAAACGAATAGCATATTTGTTCACATTTTTTTTAAAAAGAAATTGAACCTAGAAAAGATTAATATTCGATGGCTAACTTGACCTTGTCAGCAAATACAATTTATCATTAAGTAAAGTATTGACTGATGTTTTTCATACTTATTGTTAGTCCAGTATTTAAACACTGAATTTAAGACGGATTTTTTCCAAACAAAAACTTAACAAATATGTACTTGACCAAAACAGTACAGCTTTAAGAAGGGCAATTAAATGCAAGATCACAAGGGAAGTTTAGCATGCCATCTTCTTCAAAATTTGTGGTTTTGTTTCTCAGATTCTAATTCAGAGATGTCGATTAGTTTCCGAAGTGAAGAAGGCACTATTTTTCCAAAAACTCATACAGTTTATGAATTTCAAAAACCAGAAGTAAATTTTTTTTTAATTTAATTTTCTTCATGACAACGTCTAAAACCTGCACATTATGAACAGTAAAGGAATCTTTTGGATAAACAAAATGTTGATCCAAATCTTCATCCTTCAGCTTTTTTTCATTTTCCAAACTTGAAAAAAAAAACTTTCAGAAAGAGGAAACAATGTCAAAAAAAAAGATCTTTGAAGAGCAAACTCAAATTAGTGTTCTTAAAACATAAGTAATTGGATTTAAATTTACAGACATGAGTTTAGGTTAAAAAGAGTATTTTAGGGACATCGTTGAAGGCAAAATCGTTGTCAAAACAACAAAAACATAATTTATTTACATCCTTAAGATTACTTTCAATTCAGTACTGATAGAGTTTTATAATATGAAATCATAAGGGTTCCAGAAAAAAACGCCTTGTCTTTGATAACGCCTGTTCATTGTTTCATCCTAATCAAACTGATAATACGTAACTTTTAAGCACTTGTAATTATACGCTTTTGTCAGAAAATGGAATATAAATGTAATTAAAAAAATACTCTTTTAAAACAGACTCCCCACAAAAAATCAGAATATAAGAAAACACATCAACAAATATCATCTTCATGTTTATTGTTACTATTTACATCAAGATTGATTTCATAGAGTGTCAACCCGTTACATGTATGAGCCAGTAAAATCCTGAAAAGGCAAAATAACATTTACACACTGCTGTTAAATAAAAATGATATTGCGATTAAAAACAACATTAACCTGTAGTTTTTTTTATCTATATAGAAATACCCAAACATTTAAAAATAGGAATAGAAATCATTTAGAAAATAAAAAAAGCGATACAAAAATCTGTACCTGTGTTTAGTAGTTCTTGTAGATACTTCCGGAACCGGAACCGAGGCGGTTGTAATACCTATTGTTTCTCATGGAACTTCCGCCATATGGATTATTATAGCGGGAGCCTAAAGATAAAAAGAACCTATTTACAAGAAAGTTGATTTTGAAATTTTATTCTTATGTGTAAATTTGGAAATAATTTTTTATCTTAATAAGTGACACTCATATGATTTTTTTATTCAAAAAATTATTTTAAAAAATCAGTATCTATTGATAATGCACTTAGTGATTAAGATAATTTTCTCCTTTCTTTGATATTCAAATCTTTGAAAATATGAAGACAGCTGTACTTCGAAATTTTTCCTTTATTTTGTTTAAAGTTCAATGGACGTTTTTAAAATATCACCGACATTAAAAAAATAGGATATGAACAATAGTTAAGGCAATGGGGTTTAAAATGTAAGGCCGTATCCATATCTGTTCATTTTTGATATTATAGAAAACTCACCAAAATTTTTTTTTTCATCACAGATAATATTTTGTTTTCTTTCATCTTTTACTTTTGACAAACAACGTGTATAAGTTAAAAAGCTATGAAGAAATAATAAAATATTACTTCCGGAATGGAGACTGATTTGAATGATTAAATATCAATATCCAGTTACCGGAATAGAGTAGGATTTAAATCAATAAATATCAAAATCTTACTTCCTGCGTAGAGACTGCTGTTGTCGTCATCATAATAGTTGTACCGGTTGTTGTACATGCTGTTGTACCTATCATTATATCGATTGTCGTATCTATTCATTCCGTAGTTGTTGTCGTACCTGCTGTAACCGCTTAAACCATTATTATAGTCATTGTACCGGTTGTTGTCGTTGTACCGGCTGTAGTCGTTATAGTCATTGTACCGGTTGTTGTCATTGTACCGGCTGTAGTCGTTGTACCGGTTGTAGTTATTATACCGGTCGCCTCGCCTATAGTCGTACCGGCTCTGAATTCCAGCTGGGGAGGAGTGTGGGATGGCGTTTATATCATTGTAATCGTAGTTGCTCTGATATTGGTATTGATACGGGTAGGCACACGCCACAGCCACACAGACAACAGCTATCAGTACAATTGTACTCATCCTGTCAAAAAATCAATAATAAGAATAATTATTTTACTACCGGGTAAAAAAATTTCACTCATGCAGCAGTTTCTATGCTACTGATACACGAGTATTAGTTTTGTACTCAAGTATCAACAATTCATATAATATGTTGACGGTGCGACCGTTGGGGTAAAAGTAGATACTTTTTTAAATTTGATTTAGATCGGGCTCGTCAAAACCGTCCGTCACGTTTGATGCGTCTAGACTCTTACGCTACATGACGCCGAATGTATGTTGCATTACCAAATCGAAGACTGAAAGATTCTGATTTAAGTAAAGAACCGTTTCATTGACACTAAATCAAGGCAAAGTTATTATTTGTGTGAATTTTGTTTGTTTTTCTCGCAAGAACGAAGCTTTGCAAAGTGATGCATTGTGGGTCTAACGTTACTGCGGGAATAAATCTATAGAATAAATGTGCAGTAGTCCCAATTTTCTCTTCGCCAGGCTTTGTCGTTAGAGCTCGTAGTGACGACCGTCACTTCGCGTCGCTCGCTCCGTTCGCTATCAAAGTTGTTTAAATGCCTTCCTTCTGAACTTGTACACAAAGAAAAATACAGATGTTTATAAAGGTTGTGGCTCCTTAAGAAAAATGTGCCTAAAATAGTGTTAACTTATATCGTAATATTTCTGGTTTGGTCACAGCTGTCTTTCTTCTATCACTTTTTCTTCGAAACTGATTTTCCCATTGGACTTCCTTGCTTTGAATGTATTTAATTCTTCATGAATGGAAGAAAAGGTTATTGTAAGTAAAAAAGTTAATTAAATTCACCAAAATTCTTCACAATTATATCAATGTATCATTTTCATTTTCATTATCATTATCATCATTTTTGTATCCTCGATTAAGATGTACATGTATAGTATTTAATAGAAACATAAGTCTTTAATAAATTGCATTTGGTAGCATGTAAAGACTTTTCGTATTTAACTAATGCACAACTTACAACAACCATGAATATGAACCTCTTTGAGAATTTTTGTCTTATTGCTGGCCAATTTTCCCTGACAGCCATCTATATAATTTCATTAAAGATAAATTTAATACTGGAACAGGGTTAACATTTCAGAATGATGTTTCTATTTTTATTTACCTCTTTTTTGTTAATCGCTATTAATATATGTGAGATAAGCCTTCGTCACAGTTAAAAGTCAATACTTTGTTTAAATTCTTTGTCACTTTTTATATTTTTCTCTGACAACCACGTGACAGAAGAAGCCAATCATTTTCGTCTTCAGAGAATAAAGCCTATATGAGTTTAAACATGTTTTGTAACGAAACATTACTTACTTGATGTTTCCTTTTGCTGGAATTCCGGGAGACTGGTACGGCATAGCATCGAAAAATCCACCTTTTATAGCCCAAAAACAAACATCATTCATCTGTAAAAATAACCTTCCTTTTAAGTTCCTTCTCTTTAATCGTTGATCATAGTTTTGATTTGCATGCTATTCATTAGACTTGTTTATAATTGCGGTTGAATTACTTGTTGAATTGCGATTGACTGTAGAGGGCAATTATATATTAAGATATATTTGTTCTTAGAAGTGTGTTTCACAATTTTTCTTAAATGCTTATACGTTGCTGACGCATAGTGTTTTTATGACCTTCCATGCACAACCATGAAACTAGAATACGGACAACATTTACTTTGCGATCTCTTAGGCAAATCTAAAATTTTGTTGTCTGTAAATGTAAATAATCACTTTTTATGTGTCTGATTTTTATATGGATCTTATGAATTCCTTAAGGTTAAAATATATTGAAATATCGTTATTTATTTATCAATAAAAAGAAAGATTTTCTATAAAAGAAAGTATTTTTTCGTTAACACTTCTTAATATTTTTATTAAGAACATAGAAAATATTATTATTTTGAATGCCTTAATTTGAGAATGATATCTTTAGTTTTAATGATTGGCATAACCCTAACAGAACAACTACTAAACTTTAATTTAATGTTTTATTTTAAAAAAGAAAATTACATTTGTTACATTAAGTTTTGTCAAAGTGTTCTTTTATGAATTAAAAAAAATTACACGATGTTTAATTTTAAAATGATATATTCAGTTGCATATTTTCATGTTACTACAGTGTATTTAAAAATTTGGCTTCATTCATATTACGTTTAAGAGAATGTTGGTTAATTCTTTCCTTTTTCCAGGTAACCCATATTAAAAACTAGGCACACTTAATTTACGAGATTCTTTTTTTCAAAAGGTTTGTTGTCGATAATAATATAAACGTAATTGTACATATGCGTATAACTCAGCTGCATTTGAAATAATATTTTTTTTGCTCTTTTTTAAGATAAATTGTCAACTTATGTGCAATGAACATATGTGCAATAACATCCAATTAACATATTTCTTATCAAAGCATCATCGTTAATCAGTCTATTAACGAATCGAAGCAAGTCATAATTTTTTTAGACAATGGCTGTTCCATCCAATATGCTTATTATGACATTATGGTCTATATTACAATATTGAACACATTTTGTGTATAAATGTGTTTTTCATACAAATGTATCCGTAAATTTAAACAATAATGTCTTTCCTTGTATGTACGGGTATTAACATCGCAGTTATTGCAGAAAAAAGATACTAAACCTGTTTACATCATTGATGTATTTTTTGCACTACCTGCGGCATTGATTATCGTACTAACAACCAAAAACAAACATTTTATAGTTTATCTAAACATTTGATGGCAACTTAACCGTGCCAGAGATGAGTTCTACATCTTAAACATATCTTGGATATAATTTCAATGTCCTAATGTCAATATAGAAAATTTGCTTTGAATGCCTCTGTGCAGTTTTTTCTTTTTCATTTTAATTATAAGGTTAAAGTTTCAAAAACGCTAACATGAAAATACATTCTCCTGCTCATAATGAAATAAGTAAAACAAGTATTTATTCCTCATTTATTTCAATTTTTGACGTATATCACTCATTACGTACACAACGGCACATGTATATGATAAATGTAATTAGGAAGTGTCATTTATTTCTTGTAGAACTTTGTTTCAGGATAAATAAAAAAAAAACCTTTTTTTCAGAAATCAGCAATATTTCTCAAAGATTTAAATTATTAATGGAAACTTGAATAATGTTTAATATGCAATAATTGGGATTTAAGGTACTTAACACAAACACGAACTTAATGCATGGATTGATATAACTTTATTGACTAACTTTTATTTGAACTGATATACATAATACTGTAAAACATGTTTTATTCATGATGACTTTATTTCGAAATCAAGCTTATTTAGAATCTGTTATTAATGGACACAGAAACTTTTAGGGCCGGTTCACCGTGAGAAATAGCACATGTCACATGGCTTTCGCGAACTTCGCAAAAATTTCTCATACGTGAATAGAATTGGGTTTACAGTAAATCACCGAAATATAATGGAATCGTAGGTTTTCCTCAGTGTTAAAAAATGAGACTTTATTTTCCTTTCTATAAATTTCATAAAAAAGTTTGCACAATTTTTTAACATATTGACAAAATCTTATAAAATTCTCCCTCTATACTTAACTTTAAATGTAAATTTATGAGAAATATTGCTGATTTCCAAAAAAAAGTTCTTTTGTGTTATTTATCCTTACTGAGATTTTGTCTAAAAGATGAACGCTGTTTGAAAATTTCGTATAGAGTAATACAGAAAGCGAAACATAGTCTTTTATCTAAGCACCTAATAAAACTCACGATTTTTTAAAACTTACCTCATTTCAAATCAAAATCAGTCAAGAAGTATTTACAAATCCATGCATGATATTCTCATTTGTGTTATATATCCCAAATAGTTATTTATTTTTCTTTATTTCTTCAACATAAGATGACTTTAAAAAATCAGTATATTTATTTACTTCTCTTAATCTTCATTTTTTTCTTACAAAACATTTGTTTTGAAATTCTAAAACACATGTAATTTTTACTCCTGTCTTGATTTTTTCATTGTTTTACCTCTAATAATTAAACAATGTATAATAGGTCAATTACATGTTTACTATTATTCTGAAAACCAACGTTAAAAGACTTATTTATGCAAATCAGAAACCACTCTTGCCTTTTCACTTTATATGCTAGTGTCCTTGACAATATCTTTAATGCCTAGGTCACATTTCCCGGCCGGTAGCCGTAGACCGGTGGTAATCGGTGGTAATCCGTGGTGTTAACGATGCCCTAACATCGGTCCACATCGGCCTAGTAGTCCTTAAAGAATCAGTCACATTATCCAGCGATGGGTATACGATGGACAACCAATGCGTTTTATGATAAAAATGGCGTGGTTGCCGGCCGGACTTACAAAGGCCCAGCGATGCATTGCTAATCAAAAAACGATGTTCCAGGATAATCGGCCGATGTATATTACATCGGTCATACATTGGTGAACATTGTTCGTACATCGGTCGACTACGGGCCAATGTTTGGTCGAAAATCGACCGGTGATCGGCAGTTATCTGTTGAACACCACTCAAACCCCCCGATGACCTCTGATTCAACAGATATTGGACGATGCTCGGCCATACATCGGCCGATCCTTGAAAGATGCGTTAATGATGGGTTACCGATGAGGAGTGATGTGAGGCATCGTTGGAGACATCGCTGAATTTTAACTACGAATTATTTCCTACCGATGACCCCACCGATTCGCAAAAT